>NC_069438.1:39560344-39583325 GCF_026875155.1 Cherax quadricarinatus | reverse complement strand
GTTTTAATACACGGGAAGCGTTTTTTTAATAAAAATTTAAACCTGATTTACACCTATTCAAAATAAATTAGGGGTTTTTTCGTCCTTTTTATAGAAGGCATCGTCAGTAAATTTTTAAAGCAACTTTTGGTTTACCTGGGAAGTTCGGGGGGTCAACCCCCCCCGCGGCCCGGCTGGACCGGGCCCTCCTTAGGTCGTGTCCCGGGTGGACCCAAAAACCAGTCGACTAACCCCCGGGTCCCCCTTTTTTCATTTATTCCAGAAAGTATAATTTAAACCTTTACAAATATACCTAAAGGGTTTAAAAATTTGTGTGAAAAAAAAAAAATTTTTGTCGCCCGTCCACTAGTACTCGTACCACCAAAGGAAAACAAATTACAAAAATTTTACTTACATTAATCAAATACATATTTATACTTTATTATAAACAAAGAGAAACGTTACCATAATAGTTTGTGTTTGATATTTTCATTAAAACCTTTATAGGGGCATTATACAAAAAAAGTGCGTAATAAAAAATACCCAAAAAATGAACGATATGAATGATTCGGTCCCTCAATCTCGGATTACGGGGCAGGATAAAAAACATATTAGTATAATACACAAAGGGTTCCACTTAATAGCAGGGATAATTTTGAATGCTAATAAAAAGTAACATTATGAAAAATCACACCCACAATTCTTACCTTAATCACACACACTTATTAAAGATTAATAAAAAAAATACACACAAAAAGAAAACGGTGAAAAACATCCACTAAACTGTCAAAGGAAACATTTTACACTAACACGCATCCACAACAGTTTTTCAAATATGGGCAATAGGACTACGGCAAGAACACACTTGTTAAGTCCATACAGTCATATTCCAAACATGTACCCGGAAAAGCCCCCAAAGCAGAATGTTACCGGGTACACCACATGGCTATAAAAGGAAAGATAAAATGAAAAACATACAAAAATTTGGGGCACGGGTGCTTTTACAAACGCCTGTATGCAATCAGATGGAATTTAGTTGATGAGGGGAAAACGTCTACCTATTGGGTTTTTATTGGGGGCTGGGACTTTTGGGTAGTTTTAAATTTGGGTTTGGATAAGACATGAGTGGGAGGGGGGGATTTGAGTGGGACTTCAAATGGGACCCTGTTTCGGGTGGCATTGAAAATTGGGGTTGGTCAAATGTTTTTTAGTGGGATGAATTGTAAAGGACCTTTCTAGTAGGGGCCAACAACCTGTGCAGTGTTCCTCCTTTTTTATGTTCTTTTTAAAATTTTTAAACCCCTCAATATAAGAACAAAAAAAATGGGTATCCAAGTAATATTATATATTTTGATGAATAAAACGTCCATAACTAACGATCTACTAGCTTTTTTAAACTTATACCCCACCTTTTCCCAAAAACATGTGACCCCCAAAACCCCATATTCAAGAAGCCGCCTCGTGTAACCCAAGGTATTAAACCCCAAAAAAATCCCTGACATGGAATCTGCAATACCCCTGAAAATAATAAAAACCATCTTTTTCCCTTTAAATGTCTTTATTTCGGCTGGGTACCATAAAAAATCGCTACCAGTCTCTTGTTTCCTCCCTCACAGAAAAACCCAAATATACCCCAGATTTTTTTATACAAAATCCGTCACTAAATATCCATTGCATTCTGAAACGTGTTCCGCCCCCCCCCCCCCCCCCCAAAAAATCAAAACAAAAAGCTCTTAAGACCAATCCCCCCCACACCCACCTTTTTAAAACCTACTAAACCAAAACCCTTTGGGGTTCCCCAATCTCGTACAGAAAAAAACTGCATGAAAGACCGTATCAAGACCCCCAAAAAACCACACCCGCACAACTCCACCCCCATAAGCATTGACTTTCCTTTTTAACCGTCACCCAGTTGCTTTCCCAAAAAAACATTCCCACCAATTCGCTCACTTTTCCAAAAACCTTTGCCCCACGAAATAAACCGTATTCATCCACGTAACCTTAACCCCTGTTTTTAACCCCCACCTCCCCTTGAAATTTCACCCTTCGTAAAAACCCCCCCCCGCCGGCTAAAAAAGGGGTCCTAATCAACGCAAAAAAATTTGTGATACGGGGCACACCGCCGCAGCCCCCTATGCACCTAACACTTTTCCCAACCTACCATTTCCCTGCACCCTAAACATAGCCTGCTCGTACAAAACCTGTCCCCAAACAACAATTTCCTTTCTAAAATTTGGGCCACTGCATAAATTTCCCATAATGCTTCTCTCTCCACACAATCGTATGCACGTGCCAATCTAAACTAATGTTCCACCTTTATTACCCCCCCGCTTTCCTCAATGAACCTGCGAATAATTCCTTGCCCCCACACATAGATCGCCCGGCACACCAATTGTCCCTCGTCCAAACACCCTCTAAAAAACCCCCCGTTTTATCCTATTTCCTAACTTTTTAAAAAATTTTTATAACGCCACACATTAATGAGATTGCCTTAAATTATGTATATATTCCCAGATTTCTTTTTCGGGACCAAAACAACAACCCCCTTGGTGCGTCCCATGATCCACTATTTTTCATGGCATTAAATAAATCCTAAAAATTCACGAAACAACCCAATTTTCCTTGAAAAACCAAAAGGGGATTCCGTCAATCCCCGGGTGATTTCCCCTACACTCATACCCCCACACCAACCTAATCCCTTTTTCACTTATGGGTCCATTCAAATCCAACCTGTCCATTACTCTAGTCACAAGTCCCCATTCACCCATTTCTCCTATCCCCCTTAAAAATCCCAGCATTTTTTTATTCAATTCATCCCATGCTCTACAAAGGTATTATACCTCCGTTTTACTAAGGACCTGCCCCCTACTAAAGGCACCCAATGGCTCCCGAACCCCTATTATTATTCTGTCGCCCGCGAAGTCTGCCCGCTCTCGCAAGACAAAAGCCCAAGGACGGCCACCCCCCAAAACCCCATCAATTCCACTCGCTATCCTGCCGCATCAAAAATACGATTTTGAAAGTCCCAATTAAGTGTTTTAAATTTTCAATTTAACCACCGGATCACTCCCCCCCCCATTCGATAACATGCTTGCAGTTGACCTCAAGATAGTTCAAGAGCCCATACTGCTTCTCCTGTCTTCTTTGGCCTTGCTGCTGCTAAAAATCCCTCACCTTCACCTTACCGACGTATCCCACCATTCAACTATATCAAGCCCCACCCGACATTCACCACCATCCCCTCCCAAAACTCGCAAAAACTTCCCTCACACCCTTTTATGCATTAATCCCACATTCAGTTTCCCGAAACCTCTGAAACGCCCCCGGTAATCCCACCCAGTCTACATCCGCCATAACCCTCTGTGATCGAAAAACCACATTTAACACACGACACTCCTGAGCTGACACCTCAGAAACGTATATGCGACCAGTCTTGCCGCATACCCCTTCAACGAACGTATTCATGAACCCCCCCCACCCCACCTCCCCCCCCAACCGTAACATTAACAACCCCCAATAGATCCCCCAAATACCTAAAAAAAACCTCTCCCTCTAGGGTTGACTCCTTCACGATCATGCAATTCCAATCACCCAATAATCGTGGGCGACTGGCAAAGATCATAAATGGGACACCAAAAACGTCCCCCAAAAAAAGTATTTTTTTACGCGTTTCACCTTTTTTGCCGGTCCGTATACACCCAGGAAGGCCCCTTTCCCCCCCCCAAACCCCCCCCACCCAAACTACCCTTCCCCCCCCTTCCACCTCACATGTTTGCAAAAAAAACGGGCTAGCCTCTTTAACTAACACTGCTACACCACCCTTTTAGTCTATTTGAGCAGCCCTGTACAAAATAATTCAGGAATCACAATTCACCTAAAGATTTTAAAAATTTTGGGTTTTTGTAAGAACACGACATCGGGGACATGATTTTTTAACAAAACCTCCAAACACTTTCGTTTTTCACAGACGTAGCCCCTTTTATTTAAAGTAAGACACTTGAATTTTCATTGGAGGTTTACCCCTTGGTACCTTAACAATTTTGGTTCCCCTTTCGTTTATTTCCCCCTTCCCCCCCCCCCGGGGGTTTTCTTTGACATGCGAACACATTTAGATTTGCCCCTGGGCCCCCTACGGGTCTCGCCCCACCGCTTTTTTCCCCAACCTTTCCTGGGGTTAAAACTCTTACATCATATCGCCGCCCCTTCTTACGAGAACTGCTGCCCTATCCTCTCATCCTCAAACTGTTGTTTCTGTGAACCCCACGATCACAACTGAGTTCAGCAATATGCCCGTGGAGCTCCGTCCTTCCCCTTTACATTAATCCTCTAAACCACCTTTAATCCCCTCAAGTGGGAAACATCCCAAAAAAACGTTCAGAGCTTTTTGAATAGATGCCCAGTCACCTGGGATAAAAGAAGTTTCCTTGTCGCGCCATACCACCCCACTCCCCCACTGCACCAGGGGGAGTTAACATACCGGGGTTTCTTCTCTTTTCCCCCTTACCTCCTCACTCCACGGTTTACACCAAGTATTTTTTGCGTAGCAGCAAAAAATATGACCACGCTCCGTTGTAAAAATCAATCCGCCTTACTTCCGCGTTTTACCCCTCTTTTAGGGGACGCGCCGCCATATGGTCATACATCCCACAAACCTTACGTACGCCTTTGGCCCGAGTACGTAAAATATATTGCGTAAGAAAGTCCCCATAACCACAACAGGAATAGGGTTTCTGAGGGGCATTTTCAGGGAGAAAGACCCCCCGATACCAAAAAGGGCCATCACGCCCCCGTCCAAAGTTGCCATATAACCGTGCCATAGCGTGCAAAAACATTCCTCAAATCACTTTCATCCGCCTCAAAAGGAACGTTTCGTACTTTGATCCAGGTGTAAAAACGGGAGACGTCGTGAAGTCGAACAGTGACACCAGGATTAATGGTCTTGATCACATCCTGATACCTGGCAACCATGTTTTCGTAAGTACTATTTTGTCTGAATTTGACAAAAAGCCTCGAATTGCCGTTTAAAGAGACACCATAAAGCTCTTCATTATTGATACCATATGTATCTCGGAGTATCGCAGTAAGCAGCAGATGAATATTCTGATTGTTGAGCGAGCCTCTCACTAATTAAAGGCAGACGGTGTTGACTCGCCTACGTGCACCTTCCGCCATTGTGAGTGCACTGAGGAAAACTGCGCAGAAACCAAAAGAGTCAGGAGCTACTGCGCAGTCTGCCCGCACGGCCCGAGAGCGATGCGAACAATGCGTACTGCCCTGGCTCTGTTATGCACACTCAAGCCGTTCAGAAAAGGCAACCTGAAATTTATTTATAATGGTTTACCGGGAATAATAATTTCACGCTTTTTAACACACAAAATCATCAAACCTGATGAATCTTATTGTAGCTAGCATGTCCAGTGTCTAACGCGACGGTCTGGAGTTTTGTGACTCTGATCGTGGGTTCAAACCCCACCCGTGGTATAGTTTGTATGCAATCGTGTCATTACGATGTCGTGAGTCGTGTCCATATATTTGATGTGTTTCAGTCACTTCTCAATGCCAGAAAGGTATAATACATGGATAAAAAGAATCAAGAAAACAATGAACCTTGTTTTCAGCTCCCACGTAGTGAGCTTTCTCTGGTGAATCTAGGAAATCCGATATTCTCATGCACATAGCAGTAGTAAGTCTTTAGGTATTTCACGATTTTCCTTTTATTTGCTACCATTTCCCTATATATATTTTTTGTCACTATTCTTCAGAGCAGAGGAGCTTTTGATTTAGCCTTGCCTCTCACCCACATCATTCTCAAGAACAAACGATGGCTACTGACAAATGCAGTATAATGCGATCTTTACAGAAAATGTTTAGCCCATAAAGAGGGCCATAATAACTCATAAACAGAACTACCTAGGTAGAGATGATGTCCATATAGAGAATAGAGGAGAGAATAAGGGATGTTGATGCCCATTATGCCCTGTGTCTCCTCACAAGGTGTCTTACTCTGCCAAGACTCACTTCCTAAGGCGTGCACCCTTTTGGACAACCCAACAATCAACGAATATGACTGACTCTTGAGATCAAACTTTAAGAAAGCATTGAATCTGTCACTGGAAGATCAGCAGTGGGATCAGGCAACTCTTCCAGTGCGACTGGAAGGTAAAGAAGTGCGCAAGGCAACGCGGGTAGCTTTACCTGCATTTCTGTCCTCTTGTATGGTTTCCTGTCAAGGAGATTGTCCCTGAACGCTTGAGAGGTGCAGTAGGAGGTCAAGACCCCAGGTTCATTGAAGCAGCCATGCTATACGACACCCTTGTAGGCCCCTCAAGCAGACCAGTTCCTCCCAGAGAGCACAAACAGTTCCACTGGGGCAAACCGATAATGGAAAAAAATTGCCAACAGGTGCTGCTCTTCGCCTAGCCGCCCCCATACTCACCGAACATAGGTGTATTTGCGGCAGGACGTCGGCTGATCACTTCGGACTTCATGGTCTCGTGTGTCATACATCAAAAGGGAAGTATGTTAGACATGAGGAGGCCAGCGACATCATAAACTGTTGCCCAGCTGAACGGGAATCCCAAGCACAAAGGTTTGACGGAAGTCAAAAGCATTTTGATGGAGTCACTATGCTACCATGAAAGGATGGTAAGCAGATTGCCTAGGACTACACCTGTGCTGCCGCTTTGGCAGACACCTATTTGGCATATTCTGAAGCTGTAGAGGGTGGAGTCTCCAGCTACAGAGAGACTCAGAGGATTCGCAAATATGAACACCTGTCCTCTGGCTATAACTTCATCCCAGTTCTGTCAGAAACCCTTTGAACATGGAGCAAGTGTGCTCTAAAGTTCCTCAAAGAGCCGGGTGAAAAGCTCATAGAAACTTAGAATCACAGAAAGGCCAGCTGCCCCTTTCAGGAATTCAGTGTTGTGATCCAGAGAGGAAATGCTTGCAGCATTCTGGGCACGCAGACCAAAGCCGGGGAGCTGGACGAAGTACTCGAGATGTAGCTCTAAAATGTTATTCATGTTGTTCTACTCTCTACTGTATTTTTCTCAATGCATTTTCTCTTTAAATAAAGTCCACTTAGATTACTGAATATAGGGGGTGGTAGAGGAAGAAAATATTCAAACAGCTCCAGGGGAAAACTCGAGTTTTCCCTAAAGTAAGTTTATTCTTTTCTCTGAGGATGAGGGACCCCAGTCCAGTCTGAGGTGGTACCTCCCTATCGGTCTCTCTCTCTCTCTCCCTCTTTTTTATTTTTTTAAAAGTTGTTTGACAAGGTTAAGGATCCCTAGCTTTATTGACAAGCTATTTACAGGTTAAGGATTCCTAACTTTATTGACAAGCTAAGAGCTGTTACCTACATCAGCTCATTTGAAAGCATTTTTATTGTTATAAGACATACAAATAGGGAACAGGATGAAGTTGGAGCCATCTGTGGGCCAGCATTTGACTTTATCTCTGACTGACTTTATCTCGTTGACGTCATTATGCTGAACGAATGTGTTCTATACTCGAGTCATCCTGGGTACAAATGATCTCAGATGGAGTGATGTTCTGGAGAAGTGTACAGCCAGAATGAAGTTGCTGCTTTCTGCCCGTCTTCTAGCATAAAAGCTTGTTTCACGCTGTCCTCGAAGTGGAGCCAAGTGTGGCACTTTGACAATATTGGCCTTGTACATAACAGTAAGGCCACCCACATCCCTCCTGTGTTGAAGGCTCTGCTGAAATGGCAGATCTATCCAGGATTGGTCCAGGCGAGAAATGAGACGTCTTGCTCTGTTCTCTACTCTCTCTCTCTCTCTCATATATATACATAAGAACATAAGAAAGGAGGAACACTGCAGGAGGCCTGTTGGCCCATACTAGGCAGGTATATATATATATATATATATATATATATATATATATATATATATATATATATATATATATATATATATATATATATATATAATATAAATGTCGTGCCGAATAGGCAAAAACTTGCGATCTTGGCTTAAATAGCAATGCTCATCTTGCCATATAGGACAAGTGAAAATTTGTGTATGCAATAATTTCGCCAAAATCATTCTGAACCTAACGAAAAAAATATATTTCACTGTGTTTGTTTAGTATTAAATTATTGTAAACGTATTTAAAATATATTTAGTTGGCTTAGGCTAAAATAAATTGTTCTTGTTATAATAAGGTTAGGTAAGTTTTCTAAGATTCTTTTGGTGCAAAAATAAATTTTTTTTCATTAACATCAATGAAAAAAATATATCTTTAAACGTATAAGAGAGAATTTCAGAAAGGACTTAATTTTAAATGAGTTCTTGCTAATTGACCAGTTTTACATATTCGGCACGACATATATATATATATATATATATATATATATATATAATATATATATATATATATATATATATATTATATAAATATATATATATATATGTCGTGCCGAATAGGCAGAACTTGCGATCTTGGCTTAAATAGCAACGCACATCTTTGCCATAAAAGGACAAGTGAAAATTTGTGTATGCAATAATTTCGCCAAAATGATTCTGAACCTAACGAAAAAAATATATTTCACTGTGTTTGTTTAGTATTAAATTACTGTAAACAAATCTAAAATATATTTAGTTGGGTTAGGCTAAAATAAATTGTTCTTGTTATAAAAAGGTTAGGTAAGTTTTCTAAGATTCTTTTGGTGTAAAATTAAAAAAAATTACATTAACATTAATGAAAAAAATATGTCTTTAAACGTATAAGAGAAATTTTGAGAAAGTACTTAATTTTAAATGAGTTATTGCTAATTGGCCAGTTTTACATATTCGGCACGATATATATATATATATATATATATATATATATATATATATATATATATATATATATATATATATATATACGTAGTATATTTATAGTTAGTAGGTTGGTAGACAGCAACCACCCAGGGAGGTACTACCGTCCTGCCAAGTGAGTGTAAAACGAAAGCCTGTAATTGTTTTTCATGGTGGTAGGATTGCTGGTGTCTTTTGTCTGTCTCATAAATATTAAAGATTACAGGTACGTCTTGCTACTTCTACTTACACTTAGGTCACACTACACATACGTGTACACGTTTATTTATACACACTCATCTGAGTTTTCTTTGATTTTATCTTAATAGTTCTTGTTATTATTACTTTTCCTTTCATATCCATGGGGAAGTGGAATAAGAATCTTTCCTCCGTAAGCCATGCGTGTTGTAAAAGTCAACTAAAATGCCGGGAACAATGGGCTAGTAACCACATTTCCTGTAATAATTACTAAAAAGAATAAGAAGAAAATTGTCAAAGTGAGAAGTCTGAATGTGCGTGGATGTTGTGCAAATGATAAGAAAGAGATGATTGTGGATGTTATGAATGAGAAGCTGGATGTCCTGGCTTTAAGTGAAACAAAGCTGAAGGGGTGGGAGAGTTTCAGTGGAGAGGAATAATTGGGATTAGGTCAGGGGTTTCAAATAGAGTTAGAGCTAAAGAGGAAGTAGCAATAATGTTGAAGGATAAGCTATGGTAGGAAAAGAGGGAATATATATGTATTAATTCAAGGATTATGTGGAGTAAAATAAAGGTTGGATGTGAAAAGTGGGTTATAGTAAGCGTATATGCACCTGGAGAAGAGAGAAGTATAGAGGAGAGAGAGAGATTTTGAGAAATGTTGAGTGAATGCGTGGTGAGTTTTGAACCAAGTGTGAGAGTACTTGTGGTTGGGGATTTCAATGCTAAAGTGGGCAAAAATGTTTGAAGGGAGTAGTAGGTAAATTTGGGGTGCCAGGGGTAAACGAAAATGGGGAGCCTTTAATTGAGCTATGTGAAGAAAGAGTTTTGGTAATAAGTAATACATATTTTATGAAAAACAGGATAAATAAATATACAAGGTATGATGTAACACGTAATGAAAGTAGTTTATTAGATTATGTATTGGTGGATAAAAGGTTGATGGGTAGGCTCCAGGATGTAAACGTTTATAAAGGGGTAACTGATATATCGGATCATTATCTAGTTGTACCTACAGTTAGAATAAGAGGTTGATGGGACATGAGGAAAATGACAACAGGTGAGAGGGAGATGAAAGTGTATAAACTAAGGGAGGAAGAAGTTCGGGTGAGATATAAGCAACTATTGGCAGAAAGGTGGACTGGTGCAAGTATGAATAGTGTGGGGGGGGCGGTTGGTTTGGAGAGGTTTGGAATATTTTAAAAATGCAGTATTAGAATGTGGGGCAGAAGTTTGTGGTTATAGGAGGGTGGGGGCAGGAGGAAAGAGGAGTGATTGCTGGAATGATGAAGTAAAGGCTGTGATAAAAGAGAAAAAGGTAGCTTATGAGAGGTTTTTACAAAGAGTAGAGTATATGGAGAGTAAAAGAAAGGTGAAAAAAGTGGTGAGAGAGTGCAAAAGGAGAGCAGATGATAGAGTGGGAGAGGCACTGTCAAGAAATTTTAATGAAAATAAGAAAAAAAAATGGAGCGAGTTAAACAAGTTAAGAAAGCCTTGCGAACGAATGGATACGTCAGTTAAAAACAGAGTAGGGGAGTTAATAGATGGTGAGATGGAGGTATTGGGTAGATGGCGGGAATATTTTCAGCAACTTTTAAGTGTCCTGGAACCAATATATAAGGAGGGGTTTGGGATATTAGCAGTTTGGAGGGATATGTTGTGTATCTTTATACGAATATGTTTCTAAATTGTTGTATTCTGAGCGCCTCTGCAAAAACAGTGATTATGTGTGAGTGAGGTGAAAGTGTTGAATGATGAAAGTATTTTCTTTTTGGGGATTTTCTTTCTTTTTTGGGTCACCTTTCCTCGGTGGGAGACGGCCGACTTGTTGAAAAAAAAATTGTATATATATGTTTGTGTGTGTGTCTTGCCGAATAGTTGAAACTTGGGATTTTGGCTTAAACAGCAACGTTTTTCTTGCCGAATAAGGCAAGCGAAAAATTGTGTATGCAATAATTTGGCAAAAAACATTTTAAACCTAACGAAAAAAAATATATATCGTTGTGCTTGTTTATTATTAAATTATTTTCAGCTTATCTAAAATATATTTAGTTAGATTAGGCTAAATTAAATTGCACTTGTTGTAATAAGGTTAAGTAAGTTTTCTATGGTTCTTTTGGTAGAAGGACTTAATTTTAAATGAGTTCTTGCTAATTTACCAGTTCTACGTATTCGGCACGATATATATATATATATTATATATATATATATATATATATATATATATATAATATATATATATATATATAATATTATAATATGTTGGTGTGTTTAACAAGTCGAATTTGTGAATTATGCTGAACTGCCCGAAAAGTTATAATTTCTATATAACTTTTTTTTGTGGAGTGACATATTTTTCTTTGAAAATGGAATAAACGTATCATTTTTTGTTTTAAAGCTTACTTAGAGACCTTTTAACGATCTTATATTATTTTATTCTTATTCTGGTGAACAGGTGTACATGTATATTTGTATGCACGGGTGCATGTATGATTGGCATTTCTAATGAATCAATGTTATGAATTAATGTTATGTAATTCATAACATAACTGAGTCCTGCTGATCATTTAGTGAGTTTTATTGGACTGACTGAAATAAAGTTCTTTAACCATATCCGGCTGACTCTCTCAAAGAAAACAAAAGTAGTATTCTTATCACGATATACTGACTTTAAAATGGCTCTTTTGTAATTAGAACGTTCATGAAGCAATACCTATGTAAATAATTCCACTAGCGGGAAATTACTTTACTTGTATTGTTATTACTATTACCACTGAAAGTGTCTTTGTTTATAAATTTATAAGGGAAAATTTTTGGGGGTTTCCACTTTATCTCTTGAAGCCATCCTACGTAACCCTCCTTTTAAAGGGGGGGCTCCTTTGGGCGGGTGAAGAGGCTCGGGTCTGAGGAATTGCCCGCGGCCTTCTTCCTCAGACCGAACCAAATTACACCCCATTCCCCCCTCCCCTACCCATCCTCCCCATCCCCCCTTTTTCCATTCCTCCTCCTCCTCCCACCCCTCCCTTTTCCCTTCCTCTTTTTGGCCTTTGGGATTTCCCCACACCGCTAGTTCCTAGGTAGGGGAAAGGGACCCCGGGGGTCCACCCCATTCCGTTAGGTTCTTGGCGGGGCGTATTTCCGGGGAACTGGATTGCCGGGGGTTTCCCGACCCCCCCTCCGGTATCCCGGATACCTGGGTGTCTTTCGGGCGCGGGTGTATCTCTGGAAGCCACCTTTCGGGTTCCGGGGGTGGGGCCGAAGGAGTATGCTTTGGGCGGATTCCGGGCCCCCTCTCTTTTTCCACCGAGTAGCTCGGGAAATTGAGGTTTCTATCCCCCGGGTTGCTGGTTTTCTGGCTGAAGGGTAGAGGGGACGGGTTCATGCTGCATCGCGCTACTACGGTGCTGAGGGCCCCTTGGGCGCGGAGGGAATTTTTCCGGGCCCCTCATTCCCCCTGGGAAATATTCCCCCCCGCTCCCCCCTTTTTTTTTTTCTTTTTTTTTTTTTTTATTTTTCTTTTCTTTTTTTCTTTTTTTTTCTAAAAAAAAAAGCAAAGGAGTAACCTAACCCTGGCAGCCCCCATCCATGAACCCACCCCCCCGGCCCTTCTTGATACCGACCCCATTCTGACCCTGCCCTTGTGTTTAGACCACTCTTTCAGACCTCCTATGCCCCCGTACCTCTTGCTGGTGCGTTTCCTCACCCCTTCAGGACTGGGGCTTCACTGACTCCTTCGATTTTCTGAAACCCCCTCTCCTTTTTACTATGCTTCCGGCTTTTCCCTCTCGGTACGGCAATTTTCGAATCGCCCCCCATTTCACGCCCACCAACTCCGGTCCTACTCCTAAAGCGCCAACGTCAATCTTCCCTGATGATGCTCCTTCGTTACCTTCCCATTCTACTCGGACAAGACGACACTCCAAGCACTCCCTCTCACACACTCAGTTTTCGGACCACACAATAGACTAAATTCTTTACTAAAGACCGACTTCTTCCTTCTGCCTACCTTTCTGACCATAGTATTGGCAAAGCGCATCCCTGGCGTCATGTTGGTAGAGATATTTCATTTCATGCTCTCAAAGAGCGGTATGGCGCATCGTCACTGTCCAGAACTGCTACCGCGCGCGGCTCATGATCTTTCTCTCTCTCTCCTTTCGAATATAGATACTACTCCTATCACTATTGTGCGCGCGCACATCTTCTCCTCATTCTGTAGTGGTAACTGTCCATTCTCTGCCCCCTACCATATCCCAACAGATTTTCCGTCCTGTGGCAATGACATTTTTGAACAGCTTGGAACTCAGGATCTCCCAATCCGCAAAGTAGACATTATTTCCTCCCTGCCCGGGGGCGGAGACAGTTACCCTTGCAATGTGCTCGTTTTAACTTTTGACCAGCCGAAACTCCGTCCTCTGTAAATGTCGCGGGACAACTGGTTACAAAGTTCGAAAGGGTGATACCTACACCGCAACAATTAGAAATGCTGGCGTTATGGGTCCACCCAGTCGAAATAATTGCAGATACTAGGCCGATTATCCCCAGTTTGTGTGCCGAACGACTATCTAATACATCTTGCAGTCAACCTCCATCTGGCCTTTATTGTAATGAAGGCATCACCCTTCGTACTTACTCCCGTCGATTTGCCAGGTCTACTTAAATTAACGTGAAATTCCGTGCCTTCAAAGAGTCAGAAGGTCCCCTTATGCTATGGCTAGTACTCATCTCCGCCACCAAGGAAAGAACTACCCCGTGTTTCTTATCTCTCGTGTTTCCAAAACATCCCTCCCACTTCTGGGTCCAAATCTTCTGCAGCCTCCTCTGTTGTTACCCCTCCCATAGCCACTCTGGCATCTAATCCTTTTGCTGTCCTTGCTCTGACGTCTCGACTACAACTCAGACTGTTTCTCACATCTTTCGGTCCTTCTCACAAGCCCACAATCGACAAGACCTCGTACACACCTAATACCAATCGCCCTTCTACTTCTCATAAGTCCAAAAATCCACATTGCTCAAATCTTCTTTGCCCCTTCCCTCCCTTCTCCACCTCACACTTTACCTTTCCAGTCTCTGGACCTAGTTCTTCCCCTCTCTTCTCTCAGGCTCTATTACAATGTGGATAATCACCCTCTCCCTCGAACTTGCCTTCCACCCCCGTCCCCTCCAAGTTTCCCCTCTTCTGCCACCTCCCAGGTTTCTGCCTCTTCTGTCCCCCCCCCTACACTATCATCTCAGTATTCTTACACTCTTCCCTCCCCCTCTACGTTTGTACAGTCGATTACTGTCCCAACTTTACTCACCCTCCTCCTTCTATCTCCAATATGGTCTCCCAATTACAACATACATCTAGGCGATCTCACTCCAGAACACAACACACACGCCATTTCTACACAAACTCTTATCTCTCTACCAGGGCTACGACACCTCAACGAACTTACAGATCTAAGACACCTCAGCGAGTGGCTCTTATCAATTCTCACTGAGTATTCCCTTCCTTCCTCTCTCTCATCTTCAGCACCCTCCATTCTTCAACAACCCCATTCCTTCGCAACGCCTCACGTACCATTTCGCTACTTGCGAACGTCGTCCAATGCCACCCACCACAGTTGACTTTTCTAACTCCCTACTAGTCCTTAAGTCCGTAGGTGCCTTTACCTACAGATACCGGTATTTTTTGTATCGGGCCAATCATGGCCTATTTACAGTGGAATATCCGCGGCCTCAGGGGTAATCGGGTGAGCTTCAGATGTTGCTTTCCAGGTTTTCCCCTGTTGGTAGCTTGCTTACAAGAGCCAAAATTACACTGGCTGTCTTCCAACCTATCTCAGGCTATAATATATTGTATTCCTTTCGAATCCTTTCTCAGATGGGACCTTTAATGAAAGTGCCCTCTTCTACGCAATGATATTCCGTACTGTCTGTTAACTATTTGTCCATACCCTCGCGCATTACACGCAGCCCGTACCATTTGAATACGTGGTTAACTATGTTATTTATGTCTCTCTCCTTCTCGAGCATTTTTCCCCGTATCCCAACTTTGCCTTTCTTTTTCAATCCTTACCACCACCACTTCTCTTCCTTGGTGATTTTAAATGCCCACCATTCCTCTGGGGGGGGTCTCATTGTGACTCAGTGGCAATCCAGTTGGAGGCTTTTTATCTCCTCTCACTCCCCTCCATGTTTTAAATACGGGTAACTCCCACCCATTTTTGATCCTCGTACTCATACTCTCTCTTGCATCGATCTATCAGTCTGCTCTTCCTCCACGCACTAGACTTCACCTGTACTGTTCTGCCACGAGCTATACCGGACTTACATGACATCGATCATTCTTCCGATCATTCTTACTTCTCCTTCCTATCACAACCTTACCGTAGCCCTCCTCGCTGGCAATTTGATCGGGCCAATTGGGATCTTTACTCACACCTCACTGCTTTTAGTGAGGTTCCTTCTTCATCTCCAATGATGACTCCTACACATCTTCTCTACGTCGTTTATACCGCAGCTTCTCATTCTATAAACTCCCAAAACCTTTAGGCAGGCATTCCAGAAGTGAGTGCCTTGGTGGTCTCCTGCTTGTGCTCGTGCAGTAAGCGTTGAAACGTCTGCATGGGCAGGTACCGGTACAATAAAAACCGCTGAAAGACTCTTGATTTTAAGCCTCGTAAGCGTGGCGATCGCTCGCCGTGTCATCTATCCGTGAAGATAAACCACTTGATGGCGAGACTTATGTTTCCACCATCACCTCTGCTTCTTCTATGAGTGGCAGTCTGAAAAAAGTGAGGAAATTGATGGTAAATACTCTTCCTGACCCGGCTCCTGTTCTACGGGTTTCGCTGTGATGATGTAAGCAAACCCTCTCGAACGAATAGCCATTGACTTGGCACAACCAATCTGGTCCGTATTTCCCGAGGGCTCCATCTATGCCCTCGTTTCCTTCCTCAAAGTCCGCCAAGAGGTTTTAGTACCCTTGGACTTTCTTCTCTCAGAGAAGAACAGTATAATGTTGCCTTTTACACTCATGAAACTGGAGCAACCGCGCTCAGCTTGCCGATCCATCGGCAGCTGGGCCTGAACACATTCATTACTTATGTTTACAAACATTTACATCGGTCAAGCCCTTGTAGTCCTCTTACACCTCTCAATCTTATTTTGGCACAAGGAGTTCTTCCCCAGGCTGTAAATCTGCCATTGTTCTCCCTTTCCGCAAACCGGGTAGTCTACAGGACATGGATGCTTACCACTATAGTCCCCATCGCTCTTACTAGTGCAGTTTGCAAAGTGATGGAACGTCTCGTAAATCGACGTTTAATGTGGTATTTAGAGACACACAACAGTCTCTCCGCTAGTCAATATGGCTTTCGTAAGGTTCGTACCTACCATAGACCCCTTACTACGTCATGGATACGTATGTCGTAAGCCTTGGCGATTAATCACTCGTTATTGCCAATTTTTTTGACCTGAGAAGGCATATGACATAACATGGAGGTATAATATTTTGGCCCAGGCCCATTCCTTGGCGCCTCCGAGGCAATCTACCATCCTTCCATAAGAACTTTTTAACGTGCAGACCATTTTCCGTTTCGAGTCAATAATGTTCTTATTCCCCCGACTTGTCCAAGCTGAAGGTGTCCCTCAGGGATGTGTTTCTAAGCAACAACACTTTTTCTCCTGCTATAAATGAATTTGGCCTCTGTTCTTCTTCCACCCAATATTTGGTGTATCTCTCTATTTGATGACTCGCTATTGTCTTGTGCAGGCGCTGACTGTCATCTTATTGCAGTTTCTCTCCAGCATGCTGTCGACCGTGTTTCCACTATGGTGCCAGTCCACGCATGGGTTTTAAATTTTCAAGTACCAAAAACTCACCAAATTACTTTCACTAGACACTCTGTTATCTCCCGATCATGCCTTTGTATCCTATGCACCCGTATCCCCGAACGTGATACAGTCAATTTCTAGGCCTTCTCTTTGACCGTAGGTTATCCTGAAACCTCCACATTACGCTCTTCGAAGGCAACTTGTCACAGCCGGCTGAAGCATCTTAAAAAAACCCTTGCTCATCTTTCCTGGGGAGCTGATCGTCGAACTCTGCTTCGCCTACCATTCAGCAGCCCTAGTTTTATCGAAACTCGATTTGGTGACCAATTTATTCCGCGGCCGTCTCCTGCACTCTCTCTAGCCTTAACTCTATCCATCACAAGTATTACGTTTGTGCCTTTTTGGTGCTTTTCGGCTCTTCCCCCTGTTGAAGCCTCTATACAGAAGCGAATGTTTCATCCTTGTCTGATTCGCCGTGATGCCCATTTGCCTTTCGCACTATGTAATCTCTCACGATCCTACACAATCCTTCCATTTATAGAAATGTCACCGATATTAGTAGACATTCTTATTCGTTCGCACGCCCCTGTTTGCTCCGTTCCCTTTCTCTTCGCCTACATTCACTCTTGTCCTTCCCTTCAGTTAACCACCTTTATATTTTCATGTAGTACATCTCACTTTTCCTACCCCCCGGGGAAGTTACAGCTATTCGGGTCTGTTCATTATTCTCACTTCCCTTGCTCGAAAGCTCTAACTGCCTACGTGGCTTCCTCCCGCTCTCTTTTTCTATATCACTTCCACTCGGCGCATTCTCCTTGGCGCACCGCTGCGTACACAGATGTCTCTAAGTCTTCACATACGGCGTCGGATTCGCAGCATGTTTCCGGACAGCAGCGTCGTGGCGGGGGCAATTTACTATCTTCAACTTGCATTTTTCTGCGAAACTGTATGCCTTCTTGCAGCACTTATTTTTGTATCGCATCTATGCCGCGTCATCATTTTGGTATTCTCAGCACTAAGCACTACAGTCTAGACGAAAATTTGTTACATCTCATCCCCTAGTTCTCCGTATCCAACTTGGCTACGCCGTATCTCAACCAAACATAAAGAATTGTTTTTTGGGGGGGGGGGGGTGGGGGGTCCCTGGTCATGTCGACGTACAGGGCAATGAACATGCAGACATGCTGACCGGTCATCAGCAGAACATGACCTACCAAATTCCTATCGAGTGTTCCAATTCTGACTATTTTGCCTGCAATAGCTAACCCACCTTCGCGCGCGTCGGTTGAAACAACGTTTGGTCAACTCTGCTCAGTACAAACTTCATTCTATTAAACCGAGTATAGGTTACACAGGCCGTCTTCTTGTCAGCAGTGCCGAGGGTTGGGAGACCACTCTCTTCCCGCCTTCGCATTGGGCCACACTCGACTTACACATGGTATCTCATGATAGTGCACTCCTGTTCCTCTCTGTGAGCAGTGACAAGATCCAGTATCGATTAGCCACATTCTTTTATACTGCCCTCTCTATCAAAGAGCACGCAAGAATTTACCTCTAAACGTCATCTCTTCGTTCACTACCACTCTTTACCTCTCCCTTCTTGCTGATGGACCCTTATTTAATCCTGACTCTCTCATTGACTTCCTTTGACAACGACATGATTTAACTTCACAAACTCTGAGATACTTTTTCGCTCTCGCCCTCAGCCGCTTTCTAGTTCAGTCTCTTGCTGCCCTTACCCTTTCACTCATCCACTACCCCGCTGTTATCCGTAACCTATTACTCATCCACCTCCCTTTTGCCACCTGATGCCCTCGCTTCCTTCCCTGGCCCTGCAGCGCTGTATAGTCCTTGTGGCTTAGCGCTTCTTTTTGATTATAATAATAATAATAATATGTAACACATCCTGCTTTATGGAATTTCACAGAGAAGCATATCAAGCTCTTGATTTCATTGGGTAATTATTCTATAGAATAGGTTAGCAGCATACTGCTTATGTATTCAATTTTCCTAAATACAAAAAAACAAAAAAGCATCAAGGTCTCTCCTCAAGCTTGCAAGTATTGTTATCTTTATGGGGAAGCACCACAAATGCAAGAATTATGAAGCCTGTAATTCCAATGAGTGGGAGGATCCCAGGAAAGTGAAGGTAAATCTAATTTCACTCTCCAAGATCCCTTATCTAGGATCATATGCTATTTTAAACTTAAAGGGAAACTTTATGTATAATTTTATACGGGTTTTCAGGAATTTTTTTACTGATGACGTACTCTTCAATTTAAAACAAGGGTGAGAACTGCGTCAAGACGCCTGGTACATACTCAGAACTTTTTTTATATATATCAAAAATTTTTATTTTAAAAGCAACAAATGACATATACCATAAAAGAAAAAAAACACCAGGCCGACAATTAGCAAATAAAAAAACCGTGGAACAATGCAGTACACACAAGAAAACAAAATACATTTTTACACATTGAAATACCAAATTCTAACTGTAATAAAGTTTTGGTAAAATACCGACAATATGTATAGTAAAAGGACACAAGTGCAACTAATGTGACATTCATTTGTGGCCACGTTCGCTCGTTCAGGAGCTTATGTCAAGCCAAATCTACTGAAATAAAACTCCAACCAGTTTAGCGGAAAAAAACATACCGGACTACCAAAAAAACGACCGGAGTCAATATATAACATGTAGGAATAAGTCCTATAATATGTATATATGTATATACATAACATGCACATATACACATACTATGTTATGTGCACATGTGTTCTTACAGAACAGACTGGATCATACACGAAAAAATACGCAATATATAACATCCAATAACAGAAGTGGCAGACAATGTCAAGTACACACCAAATACAAAATTCATTTAACACATTGATATCACAAAATTTCTACTGAAATAACCCAACCAATTTATGGAAAAAAAACAACAAAAAAAAAAACAGTACCGACTGTTTCCAAACAAACCATCGGAGTCTTTATAAAACATGTAGGAACAAGTCCTACAATCATATACTAGAATTTATATATTATACATATGCAAAACACACATAACGTGTATGTGCACATGTGTTTCGTACAGAACACACCGATTATACTAGAAATAAAACGCTAAATGACTAGTCACCCAATAAACAATAATATAGAACATATACCTAAAACACGGGTTCCCACAACCACAACACCTACACACACACACACAAAAGTTAATGTTACGATTAATACTCAGTATATAATATGACTTCCCATACAAAATGAAGGGTAATATATAAAACCCCATAAAATACTTATATATCTCGAATATAGTTCATAATGTACCCCTTCACTTATAACGATTAAAAAAAAAGACGTATGATCAAGGACAAAGCTATCATCAGATTCGAATATTATAAAACATATGCTCACAAATACATATGAATATAAACCGCCCCTAAATAAAATGGATTCTTAAAACAATAAAAGAAAAAAGAGAAAATCTCATACAAACTTTTAAACTCTGTGGTTTTACAAAATTCATAAGGTCTACATACTCCCGGAAGCCCCCGACGGGCTCCCTGCAAAATAAACTTTACCCACATCAAACACCCTTACAAACCATCAAACCTTCCTCATCAGCCGTCCAATCACTCCAAGAGGACAACCACTGAAGAGAACCAAACCCCTTGCCCTCTCACCCTCCCCGTCACCAAGCGGATAGACGTTCAACAGTAAGTCCAACATATCCCTCGAAAACCTAGTTACCCACCTTGCCCCCAAATAATTGTTTGTTCCTATACACGCTTGTCCTATAAAAACACGCCGCCCTCGCTTTTATCCAAATGTTTCCCTCCACCTCCCTCTTTCCCCCCTCAAGAGAAATACAAGTGATCAACTATTTACGTATCTGATAGCCCTCCCCACCTCGTTTGGGCATCCCTCCCAAAATCTAACACTAAAGTCAAATGGGTGATAACTGACATCTCCCCCCCCAATAAAAGGAAAACCTCTTCAAACCACAATCTTACCCACTTTTCCAAACAGAACAAAAATATACTACATGGAAAGCAGTTTCAACTTCCCCACAAAAACCGCATGAACGCCTCTCACACAAAACCATTCGTCTAGCACCCCTCTTTCGATGCTACGTCCCCATAGATATTCTGGTATACTAATTCCCACACTCTTGCCTGTATTCTTAGTATTACTCTAAATTCCACCATATCACTCTCCCCAGACAAATGTGGGATACACTGCCATCCCCTTCATTGAATCCATGACGAAACACCCACACCCACCAACAGATTTACCTTGACTTTTTAAACATTGCGAATCCATTACAAAAACTTCAACATATCTTCACCCTCCACTAAATCCCTGCCACCCCACCATATGCGATATCCCCCATCACCTCCCCCACTCGAAGACTCCCCTTTCCCCCGCTGCCTCGAATATACCTTTGCTTTAACATATAGCGCCCCTTTACCCCTAGATTCCTAATGCATCAATCCCAATCCACCCTGTCATACCGCAGTCATTACCACATCTTTGCCCAACCACGGCCCTCCAAAAACCCCACACATACCTTAATACTCTCCTATGTAATTCAATAAAATTCCTGGCTTCGTAAGGATAAATTTCCGCCACTCTACACACCTTACTATAAATCAGCGTATTTACACCACAACCCTTTGATGGAAGGTTTACGATCCCCTGGCCTAGACTTCCTGAGCCAACTCAAAGCTCTGTCCATTACCATTTCTGAATTAACTCCTCCTGCACTCCAGTGCAACTGCCAAATACAAAATCCCAACAAATCTGAGCCTTTCCTATTCACAATTATCCAGCCCAAACTCCCCCCAAGGTCCTCCTCCTACCCAAGCTCCACCTCTCAGCAACTGGATTTCTTCTTATTAGCTCTCATCCAGAAGCATTCCCCCAAAAATCTCAAGCACGCCTTCCCACTTTACTTAATCTTACTATCTCATTAAGTAAAACAGTTTGTATCCATCTACATAACCAACAATATTCCCACAAAAGCCTCCACTCTCCCCCATCCTTCCCATCCCACCATCAACCAGAACATTAAAAGGATTCTGGCATACATGGAAAGAGTATTTGGGAGAGTGGACACCCCTGCCTTAAACCCCTCCCCATGCTTAAGGACTACCCAACCTACCATTTACCTGTACTTCATCGATGCATCCGCATACAATTTTCCTCTCCCATCCCACCACCCTCCCTCCAAACCCATTTTTATCATACTCTCAATCAAAATTCCCTATCCACATAATCATAAGCTTTCTCCCAATCCAGACCTAGAATACCTCCCTTACTACTACCCTCGAGGAAATCCCTAATACGTTCATGACCTACACGCATACTCCTCCCCGGGATTCCAAACTTTCCCCCAAAGTATACCGACCCCATGACCTTTAGTCTATTACCTAAAAAATTTTTGCAAAAACCTTGAATCTGCTCACATCAGAGATATTGCTTGGTAAGCACTCAACTCTCTTCTTCCCCTCTGCTTTGGCACCAAAACTATGACACCCGTACTTTGCGATGTGCCCAACTTCCCACTAGTTAACATATGATCCAATACCCTAACAAAGCATTGCCTAATACACCCCGAATGTGCTCTATAAAAATCATTTGGTATACCGTCTATCCCTGGTGTTTTCCCGGTACTCATCCCGAAAACTGCCTCTTTTCCCCCTCAACCTCACTTATACTACCCTCCAACCCCCCCTCTATCCTGCTCACTTAAAACACTATGGAACCCCCCTCCAAAATACCCTCCCAGGAACCCCCTCCCTCCAACTCCATTTCTCCATAAACCAACTATCAGCATAGAGACTCATATTTCCGTATTGGATAGGGGCCCGACCCTCTGGATACCCTCCCACCCCAGGGCTTGTCTCCATTGTAGAATGGTGGTTTTCTCTCTGTCGGTCTCGAATTTACGTAAAACAAAACCCCGGGCGGCTTATCACCCCACAATACGTCCTCTAACCCCGCTCTAACCCTAATTGCATCAAACCTATCGTAGTGTAATTCAGCTATTCTACTCCGAAGACTAGCCATGTTATCCCCTACTACCCCCCCCAACTAACAGTCTTTAACAATAAAAGGTAAAAATACCCACAGGTTGTTGGTAAGACAC
>NC_069438.1:39537524-39559844 GCF_026875155.1 Cherax quadricarinatus | reverse complement strand
GTTGCACACTGTAACACTAGGTTGCACACGCACACTAGGTTCACACTGCACACTAGGTTGCACACGGCACACTAGGTTGCACAGGGCCACACTGGGTTGCACACGCACACTAGGGTTGCACACGGCACACTAGGTTGCACACGGCACACTAGGTTGCACACGGCACACTGGGGTGCACACGGCACACTAGGTTGCACACGGCACACTAGGTTGCACACTGCACACTAGGTGTGCACACGGCACACTAGGTTGCACAGGGCACACTAGGTTGCACACGGCACCTAGGTTGCACACGGCACACTAGGTTGCACACGGCACACTAGGTTGCACACGGCACACTAGGTTGCACACGGCACACTAGGTTGTACACTAGGTTGCACACGGCACACTAGGTTGCACACGGCACACTAGGTTGCACACGGCACACTAGGTTGCACACGGCACACTAGGTTGCACACTGCACACTAGGTTGCACACGGCATACTAGGTTGCCACACTGCACACTAGGTTTGCACACTGCACACTAGGTTGCAACACTGCACACTAGGTTGCACACGGCACACTAGGTTGCACACGGCACACTAGGTTGCACACTGCACACTAGGTTGCACACGGCACACTAGGTTGCACACGGCACACTAGGTTGCACACTGCACACAAGGTTGCACACTGCACACTAGGTTGCACACGGCACACTAGGTTTTGCACACTGCACACTAGGTTGCACACGGCATATTAGGTTGCACACTGCACACTAGGTTGCACACTGCACTCTAGGTTGCACTCGGCACCCAGGCCTATGATTCCCCTCTGGCAGTAAACTCTGCTAGGTACTGCAGTATACTCTGGCAGTAAACTCTGCTAGGTACTGCAGTATACTCTGGCAGTAAACTCTGCTAGGTACTGCAGTATACTCTGGCAGTAAACTCTGCTAGGTAGTGCAGTATACTCTGGCAGTAAACTCTTCTAGGTTGTGCAGTATACTCTGGCAGTAAACTCTGCTAGGTACTGCAGTATACTCTGGCAGTAAACTCTGCTAGGTACTGCAGTATACTCTGGCAGTAAACTCTGCTAGGTACTGCAGTATACTCTGGCAGTAAACTCTGCTAGGTACTGCAGTATACTCTGGCAGTAAACTCTGCTAGGTAGTGCAGTATACTCTGGCAGTAAACTCTGCTAGGTAGTGCAGTATACTCTGGCAGTAAACTCTGCTAGGTACTGCAGTATACTCTGGCAGTAAACTCTGCTAGGTACTGCAGTATTCTCTGGCAGTAAACTCTGCTAGGTAGTGCAGTATACTCTGGCAGTAAACTCTGCTAGGTAGTGCAGTATACTCTGGCAGTAAACTCTGCTGGGTAGTGCAGTATACTCTGGCAGTAAACTCTGCTAGGTAGTGCAGTATAATCTGGCAGTAAACTCTGCTAGGTAGTGCAGTATACTCTGGCAGTAAACTCTGCTATGTAGTGCACACTAATTCTCCTTTTTTGACTCAGTATATAATGTTTTCCGCCCAAGATTGGTTCCAGGCGCTAGAGGGATGTATCGTATAGGATTGATGACACAAATTAAAGTTCTAGCACGTAAGAGTGACCGTGAAAACACGAGAAAACCCGGAGCACAACGAGGCACGCTGACACGCTGACACGCTGACACGCTGATTAATGATGGTGGACATGTGCATAGTGTTTTTACATAGTGTGATATGGACTCGAGGTATATCAAAAAGTGATCTGTCTTGTGTTGTGGTCTTGTGTCCTGTTTAGGTTGGTGAGGAGAAGTTAGAGTGGAGGGTTTATATTTGTGTGTATTGTTCTGTGTATGTAGTAGGCACATGAATAAGTATGGATGTTCTTAATGGTGAGCAGATTCAGACTTTTGAAAATTGGTGGAGTATGCTGGCGGGAGTGGCAGTTTGTTATCATTCTTACTGCTGCCTTTTGCTGGGTTATTAGGGGTTTTAGGTGACTGGATGTTATTGATCCCCATGCACAAACTCCATATGTAAGATAAGGGTATATGAGTTAATGGTCCAGTGCCAGGAAAGCTGATTGTGGAATGTAGTACCTTATGTTTGATAGTATGCCTACAGTCTTGGAGATTTTCTTGGTTTGTTGTATGTGTGTCTGGAACTTAAGGCTATGTCAAAGTGGGTACCTAGGAATTTTCCCTCAGTGAGTCTTGTGACTGATGATCCATTTAGCGTTATGTTAATTGGATCATTTGCAGCTGTTTCCAAACTGAATGAAATAGGTTTTGTCAGTATTCAGGGTAAGTTTGTTAGTCATCATCCAGGCAGATTTTTCAGTAATTCGGCATTGACAGTGTTTGCTAGTATGACTGTGTTTGGGTGGGAAAAGACATATGTAGTGTCATCTGCAAATAATATGGGTTTGAGTAGCTGTGATGCATTCAGTAGATCATTGATGTAGATGAGAAAGAGGAGTGGTCCAAGGACACTTCCTTGTGGGACTCCTACTGTGATTGGTTGGGTGGAACAGTTTGCATCATTTGCATACACATATTGAGTTCTGTTACTAAAGTATGATTTTAGGTAGTTGAGGGAGTGGCCTCTGATAACATAGTGCATTAATTTGGAGTACAGCAGTTCATGGTCGACTGTATCGAAAGCTTTACGTAAATCAATGAAAATGCCCAGCAGGACTTCTTTCTTTTCAAGTGTGGTATATATTAGTTCTAGCATGTGTATGATAGCGTCACTTGTGCTTTTGTTATTCCTGAATCCAAATTGACAAGGGTTTAATATGTTGTGAGAGACGAGGTAGGAATAGATCCATCAATGAATTAATTTTTCAAAGATTTTAGAGAGCAGTGGCAAGTTAGATATTGGTCTGTAGTTATTCAAGTCAGCTTGGTCACCTCCTTTATGGATCAGAGTGACCCTCGCTATTTTGAGAATTGTTGGGAAGGTAGATGATTCAATGGATTTGTTAAAGAGTGTTGAAATAATTGGTGACAATGCTTAAGAGCTTTTTTGTACATAAAAGCAGGCAAGTTCTTTATGTTTCCTGCCTTGTTTTTAAGGGTTGGTTGGAGCTAGGAATAGCGTATTTGGGTAGATACCTATGAGGTAATCTTATGGACGGGTGTTTCAGCTTGGTATTTTGTTCGCTAGATTTTTTCCTATGGTGGAGAAGAAAACATTGAGTCTGCTGTTTCAGTTGGTGTGAGTTGGGGTTCATCTGATTTTGTTAGTTTGATTGTTTCGTTTTTGGATAACTTTTTAGTTCCAAGAATTTCAGATAGAGTTTTCCAGGTTTTTTCATATCGCCTTTGATGTTATGTAATCTATTTTCATAATACAATTTTTTTGATCTTCTTATCAGGCTGGTAAGTGCTGACGAGTAACGTTTAGACTGTTCTCTAGTCATTTGACCCATTCTATACTGTTTTCATATTTGTGCTTTGTGTTAATGGATTTGAGTATGCTTGGTGTTAGCCAGAGATTATTCAGTCTCTTTGCTGTGATCTGTTTAGTTTTTTGGAGGCAGTGTTTGTTATAGAGGCTTTAGGCTTTTTTTTTAGAAATTATTTATACATTCTTTTAATATCTGTATATGTTTTGAGTTCATTTTGCCAATCGATGTTATTCATAGCTGCTATAAAGTTGTTAACTGCTGTCTCGTTATGTAGTCTGAAGGTTACTTTAGTAATGTCTTGTGGTAGTTTGCCCAGATTAGTTATGAGAAAGGTTGGGTAGTGGTCTGTAGTGTTGTCTGTGATTATGCCTGATTTTAAAGGGGATATTGTGTTTGTCCAGATATGGTCTATTAAGGAGATGCTTTTCTCGGTGATTCGTGTAGATTTAGATATTGCTGGTAGCAACAGGCAGTTACTCATTGTGTTTGTAAATTCGGTTACTTGTGGGTCCTGGTCGTGTAGTATGTTTATGTTGAAATCTCCTGTTAGTAGTAGGTGGTCTTTATTCATGTGTACATCAGTAATCATGTTTCCCAGTTTTTCACTAAAGTGGTAAATGTTTGACTGTGGTACTCTGTAGATGTTTATAACTGTGAGGGGTTTTTGCAGGTCTTTTGATTTAAATTTGGCTATGATATATTCTCAATGTTCGTCCCTTGTACAAGATTTATTGATACATTCGAGTTGATTTGAGTAGTATATAGATGGGCTAATGAGAGCATAGGCAATGGGGTCGAGAGGTATGGGGTAGGTTTAAAAATGTAGTGTTAGAGGTGTTCAGCAGAATTTTGTGGTTACAGGAAGGTGGGTGCAGGAGGGAAGAGGAGCGATTGGTGAATATGATGTAAAGAGAGTAGTAAGGGAGAAAAAGTTAGCATATGAAAAGTTTTTACAAAGTAGAAGTGATGCAAGGAGGGAAGAGAAATATGGAGAAAAAGAGAGAGGTTAAGAGAGTGGTGAAGCAATGTAAAAAGAGAGCAAAATGAGAGAGTGGGTGAGATGTTATCAACAAATTTTTGTTGAAAATAAGAAAAAGTTTTGGAGTGAGATTAACAAGTTAAGAAAGCCTAGAGAACAAATGGATTTGTCAGTTAAAAATAGGAGAGGAGAGTTATTAAGTGGAGAGTTAGAGGTATTGGGAAGATGGAGGGAATATTTTGAGGAATTGTTAAATGTTGATGAAGATAGGGAAACTGTGATTTCGTGTATAGGGCAAGGAGGAATAACATCTTGTAGGAGTGAGGAAGAGCCAGTTGTGAGTGGGGGGGAAGTTCGTGGGGCAGTAGGTAAAATGAAAGGGGGTAAGGCAGCCGGGATTGATGGGATAAAGATAGAAATGTTAAAAGCAGGTGGGGTATAGTTTGGAGTGGTTGGTGCAATTATTTAATAAATGTATGGAAGAGGGTAAGGTACCTAGGGATTGGCAGAGAGCATGCATAGTTCCTTTGTATAAAGGCAAAGGGGATAAAAGAGAGTGCAAAAATTATAGGGGGATAAGTCTGTTTGAGTATACCTGGCAAAGTGTATGGTAGAGTTATTGTTGAAAGAATTAAGAGTAAGACGGAGAATAGGATAGCAGATGAACAAGGAGCTTTATGAAAGGTAGGGGTGTGTGGACCAGGTGTTTACAGTGATACATATAAGTGAACAGTATTTAGATAAGGCTAAAGAGGTCTTTGTGGCATTTATGGATTTGGAAAAGGCGTATGACAGGGTGGATAGGGGGGCAATGTGGCAGATGTTGCAGGTGTATGGTGTAGGGGGTAGGTTACTGAAAGCAGTGAAGAGTTTTTACGAGGATAGTGAGGCTCAAGTTAGAGTATGTAGGAAAGAGGGAGATTATTTCCCAGTAAAAGTAGGCCTTAGACAAGGATGTGTGATGTCACCGTGGTTGCTTAATATATTTAAGATGGGGTTGTAAGAGAAGTAAATGCGAGGGTCTTGGCAAGAGGCGTGGAGTTAAAAGATAAAGAATCACACGTAAAGTGGGAGTTGTCACAGTTGGGCTTTGCTGATGACACTGTGCTCTTGGGAGATTCTGAAGAGAAGTTGCAGAGATTGGTGGATGAATTTGGTAGGGTGTGCAAAAGAAGAAAATTGAAAGTGAATACAGGAAAGAGTAAGGTTATGAGGATAACAAAAAGATTAGGTGATGAAAGATTGGATATCAGATTGGAGGGAGAGAGTATGGAGGAGGTGAATGTATTCAGATATTTGGGAGTGGACGTGTCAGCGGATGGGTCTATGAAAGATGAGGTGAATCATAGAATTGATGAGGGAAAAGGGTGAGTGGTGCACTTAGGAGTCTGTGGAGACAAAGAACTTTGTCCTTGGAGGCAAAGAGGGGAATGTATGAGAGTATAGTTTTACCAACGCTCTTGTATGGGTGTGAAGCATGGGTGATGAATGTTGCAGCGAGGAGAAGGCTGGAGGCAGTGGAGGATGTCATGTCTGAGGGCAATGTGTGGTGTGAATATAATGCAGAGAATTCGTAGTTTGGAAGTTAGGAGGAGGTGCGGGATTACAAAACTGTTTGTCCAGAGGGCTGAGGAAGGGTTGTGAGGTGGTTCGGACATGTGGAGAGAATGGAGCGAAACAGAATGACTTCAAGAGTGTATCAGTCCTGTAGTGGAAGGAAGGCGGGGTAGGGGTCGGCCTAGGAAAGGTTGGAGGGAGGGGGTAAAGGAGGTTTTGTGTGCGAGGGCTTGGACTTCCAGCAGGCATGCGTGAGCGTTTGTTGATAGGAGTGAATGGAGACAAATGGTTTTTAATACTTGACGTGCTGTTGGAGTGTGAGCAAAGTAACATTTATGAAGGGGTTCAGTTTAAAAACTGTAGTGTAAAGCACCCTTCTGGCAAGACAGTGATGGAGTGAATGATGGTGAAAGTTTTTCTTTTTCGAGCCACCCTGCCTTGGTGGGAATCGGCCAGTGTGATAATAATAATAAAAATAGCTGTTCCTCCCCCTTGCTGGTCTGTTCTACAGTTGTGTATGGCCATGTAGCCAGGAATGGCATGAACATGGCTTAAGCCAGGTTTCTGTGAGCGTGATGATTGATATATTGGAATGAAGGGAATTTTTTTTTATATTTTATTTAAAAAAACAAATACATAATACATAAAAACCACAAGCCGACAAATTAAAGCAGCAAAAGACCGTAGTAGACAATGTCAGTACACACCCAAAAACAAAATACAATTTTACACGTTGATATTACAAAATACTTCTGAATAACCACAACCAATTTATGGAGAAACATCCTGACTCCCAAACAAACAAACAGGAGGAGTCATTATATAACATGTAGAGTAAGTCTTATAATCATATATATGTATATATGTGTAAACATGTGCACACACACATGTACATGTGTGTGTGCACATGTGTGCATACAGAAAAGACTAAATTATACATGATATAAAGCACAACTTCACTTGACCCCAAATAACAAAAATACATATTACATTCACTAATAGGACTATATCTCAGACATTGGTTCCCACATACACATCTACACACACAAAAATAAAAAACAGACCCATACAAGGCCATATCCATAACCACTACTACATTCCCAACCACTTATCAAACACAAGGCTGATGTTAATGGTTAACATTCAATATATAATATGACTTACATACAGATATAAAGTATATGTATAAACCCCATAAATAACTTATATATGCTCGTACAGAGCTCATAATGTACCCCTTTAATTATACTTTAAAAAACGTATTGACAGGATAAAGTTGTCACCACAACAAACACAAAACATATCCTCTACATATACATATGAATAAACCTCCTATACAAAAAGGTGCTTATAACGATTAACGATAAAAAAAAAAACTCACATACCACTTTTAACACTGAGGTTTTACAAAAGTTATAAGGTCTATATACCCTTGAACCTTGATACATTGGTTCATCTTTCTTCCGCAGGTGGTACCAAAAATATAGCATGTAACACAGGTGTCAATAGACACCATACTTGTACAGATTTTCATGCATTATAAACAGAGTATCAAATATGCCAATCATGGTACCACATCCTCACGTTTTGTAGGCCTACCGGCCTACCAAATTAACCTAACATAATAGAACCTGCCTACCTTCATACCCCTGGACTAGTGACACACCATAATCGAGACTGTGATAGTTACAGTTTTGCACGCAATGAACAGCCATAAGTGCAGAGCTATTACAAGTCATGTACTTTCGTGTCACATCTCCACCAGAACATTACACTTAATATCCCGGTACCTAGAACAATCCTCTAAAAAACAGAAAAATCTTCCAGCACCAAACAAGGACAGATGCACACCAGACAAAAGGATTATGCCATACCATCCCCTAATATTTACCACAATAACCCATACACTCAATATCCAGCACACAACCATCTGACGGCTCCCTACAAAACTATTACCCACATCCACACCATGCAACTCAGTCAACCTACCTCATTCAGGCATCCAATCACTCCTATAGAACACACCACTGAACAAACCAACCCCTTGCCTCCTTACCCTGACACCAAGCTGACTAAACGTGCAAGAGTGAGTCCACGATATCCCTCCAGAAAACTAGTTACCCACCGTCCCCCATATAATTGTTCCTACACACTGTCCTATAAAAACAGGCCACCATTGCTTTTATCCTAATGTTTCCCTCCACGTCCCTCATCCCCCAAGAGACATACAAGTAATCAACTATTACGTACCTGATAGCCCTCGCCACCTCATTGGTCACCCCTCCCATATCTAACATTAAAGCCCTAAGGGGTGATATCTGACCCCCCCCCAATAAAAGAAAAACCCTCTTCATCCACAATCTTACCATCTCCAAAGCAGAAAAAGAATGTACTACATGGAAAACTGTTTCAACTTTCCCACAAAAACCGCATGACACCTCTCTTACAAAACCCATTTGTCTCAGCACCTCCTTCGATGCCAAAGTCCCCGTAAGAAATCTTGCTAATTCCCTCACCCTTGCCTGTATCCTTAGTTAACTAAATTCCACCCATATCACCTGCCAATCATATGTGGGATACAGGGCCATCCCCTGCTGTGATTCCTGACGACGACCCACGCCCACCAACCGTTTTACCATGAACTTTTTAACATTGCGAACCTTTATCATAAACCTCAACATGTCTTCACACTCCACTAAGTCCCTGCCACCCCACCATTTGCGGACATCCCTCATCACTTCCCCCACCAGAAGACCCCTTTCCCCCCCTGCCCGAATATACCTCTGCTTAACATATAGCGCCTTCACCCTAGATCCTAATGCCATCAATCCCAATCCTCCCTGTCTTACTGCGGTCATCACCACATCTTTGCCCAACCACGCCATCCCAAAACCCCACACATACCTTAATACTCTCCTTTGTAATTCCATAATATCCTGACTTCTTAAGGGATAAATTTCCGCCACTCCCCACACCTTACTATAAATCAGTGTATTTACCACCACAACCTTTGATGCAAGGTTACATCCCCGGCCCTTAGACTCCTAAGCCTACTCAAAGCTCTGTCCATTACCATTTCTGAATTAAACCCTCCTGCTCTCCTGTGCATCTGCCAAATACAAAATCCCCAAAATCTTGAGCCTTTCTACAGTTATCCAACCAAACTCCTGCCCCAAGCTCCCGCCTACCCAAGTACTCCAGCAACCGTGATTTTTGCTTATTAACCCTCATCCCAGTGGCATTCCCAAAAATCTCAAGTACCCTTCCCACCTTACATAAATCCTCTATCTCATTAAGTAAGACAGTAGTATCATCTACATAACCCACAATAGCCCCACAAAAGCCTCCACCCTCCCCATCCCTCCCGTCCCACTATCCACAAGCATATAGAAAGAGTATTTGGGAGAGTGGACACCCTTGCCTCAGACCCCTCCCCATGCTTACAGGACAACCCAACCTACCATTTACCTGTACTCTCATCGATGCATCAGCATACAAAGTCGTCACCCATCCCACCACCCTCCCTCCAAAACCCATCCTTACCATACTCTCAATCAAAAAATTCCTATCTACGTAATCATAGGCATTCTCCCAATCCAGACCCAGAATACCGCCCCCACTACTACTACCCTCGAGGAAATCCCGAATACGCCCATGACCTACCCTCATACTCCTCCCCAGAATTCCAAACTGTCCCCTATGTATCACTGACCTCATGACTTTCTTCAAACTATTGCCCAAGATTTTCGCAAAAACCTTGTAATCTGTGCACATCAGAGATATTGCTCGATAAGCACTCAAAACATTTCCTCGCCTCTGCTTTGGCACCAAAACTATGACACCCGTACTTTGCGATGTGCCCAACTTCCCACTAGTTAACATATGATCCAATACCCTAACAAAGCATTGCCTAATACACCCCCAATGTGCTCTATAAAAATCATTTGGTATACCGTCTATCCCCGGTGTCTTTCAAGTACTCATCCCTAAAACTGCCTCTTCCACCTCAACCTCACTTATACCACCCTCCAACCCCACTCTATCCTGCTCACTTAAAACACTATGGAACCCCCCTCCAAAAATCCCCTCCCAGGAACCCCCTCCCCTCCTACTCCATTTCTCCTTAAACCAACTATCAGCATAAAGACTCATACTTTCTGTGGTTGATAGTACCCGACCCTCTGGGTAACCTCCCACCCCAGGGCTTGTCTCCAGTTGTAATATGGTGGTTACCATCTGACATTCTCGAAACTTATGTAATACAAACCTGGACGGCTTATCACCCTACAATACATCCTCTAACCCTGCCCTAACCCTGATTGCATCAAACCTATCATTGTGTAATTCTACCCCGATGACTGTCCATGTTATCTTGCCTACCACCTCCCCCCTCATAACAGTCCTGCAACTGTCCCTAAATATAATTTTGCAACCCATAACGCCACCTCACCTCTTCCCGTCCCCTAACCTTAAAAAAATTCGCTATCTCAGGTTTAGCCTGCATCTCCCACCAATCTAACAGATCTATCGCCCTATCCCTAGCTGCCCAAAAATGCAACCACCAATCACTAAAAAAAGGCCCCTCTCCCTCCTCCTTAAGAAGCCTTACATTTAATTTCCAGTACCCAGAATAAATACACACTCTTCCATCCCACATCAGATCCGCTATCACCGCCCTGTGATCAGAAAACCCCACACTGAAGGCTCTCACCCTCACCACATCTATGCCCTGCATAACATAGATTCTGTCCAATTGCACCTCATATCCCCTACGGGCAAACGTATGCTCCACTAGGTATCCCTCCCTCCCCACAACATCTACAACCCCAACATCCCACAATACATGCCTCAGGACACCCAACAAACAACCGACCCCTCTCGGTTCAACATCACTACTCCATATCACACAATTCCAATCACCTCCTATTACTGTTATAGCAGGCAAACCTCTCAAGTGATACAGCAATACCTCCCTAACAAAATCTACTTTTACCCTGGTGTTGCTAGTCACCGGCATGTAAACACCTACAAAACTAGCCCGACTCTCACCCCAGACACCATCCACCCTCACTACCCTCCCACCCCCCTCCTCCCAACTCGTGACATGCAAGGGGCTGGTCTCCCTTACCGCCACTGCTACCCCACTCTTCAACTGCAAACCACTGCTAACATGCATCCGATATCCTTTCAACCTCAACTCACATCCAGTCCTGTGATTATGCTCCTGCAAAAAACAAATGTCAACATCAAACCTCTGTAAAAACCACACCAACCAAACTTTCTTGATCTCTGCCTTGAGGCCATTAACGTTAAGTGTGACACATCTGAATGCTATAGAAGGGACAGCTTTCCCCTATGCTGCTGGGGTTTACTCACTGTACTTTTCACATTATGCGTACCTGCTTTTTCACTCGTCTTTTCCTGTGCACTCCCCCCCCTCCCTCTTCCACTGTGCAACTCAGTCGCACCTCTACCACTAGGTGCCATCGGCTCCACCACCGCTGCCCAAGATTTCTTCCCCGGCCTCTGCCCCGGGGTGATGACCTCATCTATCTCTGATGTGCCTGCAGTTCTTTTCCTAGAACTTCTGCTTACACACATATTAATACCAGGCGTGTCCTCCTGGTGCACCTCCATGTCCACCACACGCTCCAGTCCTTCCTTATTCAAGGAGTTCTCCGCGTTTTGTTGTCCCTCCAGTGCTCCGTCCTCACATAAACTCAAGACGCCTTCTGCACAGGACTCCTCCCCATCCAAAAAATCCTTGAGCACATCTGCCAGTAAACCATCCTGGGTCGAAGTGTCCTGGACCAAAGATTCCTCAGGCGTCACCTTCGTCTCCCCCGATGCCCCTGGGAGAGTGACACAAGTCTCTGCCGCCGCCTCCTCCCTTTCCACTTTCTCACTTCAGAGGTCAGTCCTCCGTCCTCCCGAAGCACCCGACTTAGGCACCAAGTCACACAGTTGCTGAATCACAGATGAAAGCTCTGGAACTCGAGGAGCCTGCCTCCGAGGACACTGGGCTGCTTTGTGCTCATAGGAGCTACACAAATGACATGTTCTCCTCTGACCAGAATAGTGCACAAAATCCTGTGTCCTATAACTGGCCAACGTGATGTAGGATGGTATAGGCCTTGTTAAAGACATTTTGAGGGAGTACGAGCCCTCAGGCAGCCCTTCATACAGACCATCCCTCCACACTCCCATGGTTGCAGAATGCACTGTCCCATAACTGACTATACACCATCGCCCCAAAGGGTACATTTCGTATCTTCACCCATGTGAAGTACTTAGAGACTTCATGTAAAACGACATCCACCGCTGAATTAACACTCATGCGTTGTCCCTGATAATTCTCGACGATTCTTGGGTAGAAGCCGGCTCGTACAAATTTCACGAAGATCCTTGTCAATCCATTCAGAGCAACGTCATACAATTCCTCATTGGGAATACCATATGCATCTCTTATGATGCCAGGGAGTAGGACGTTCATCGTAACTCCACTTAATGTGCCACGAACCAGCTCAATGCAGACTGTGTTTATTCTCCTTCCCGTACGTTCCGCCATCTTGGTATCCAAGTACTCAACTCACCACCAGGTGTCAAAATGGGGTAGTCTCGGAAAACGTCCTCTCGCCCCGCAGGTTGAGAGACGAAAATGAAGGGAATTGAGTAATGCTGTGAGGTCATCATAATGCTTGCTCAAGGATCTGACATTGTAGTTAAAGATGGTTATGTTATTGTTTGCACTGAGTAATGTCTTTGCTTGGTCTACTGTATAGTAATTACAGTTGCTGTTTGATTCGTGTGATTCATTTAGTAAAAAGTTTACATCAGGATCTATGCATGTAATCATAGGATGAGTGTAATTTTACAAACTAGATTTTCTGAGTAAAATAATATAAGATTTATATTGTATCTACAACTAGAGGCAGGTGAAATTGCTGACCTAGAAAATGTACAGAGAACTTTCACGGCGCGCATAACGGAGATAAAACACCTCAATTATTGGGAGCGCTTGAGGTTCCTAAACCTGTATTCCCTGGAACGCAGGAGGGAGAGATACATGATTATATACACCTGGAAAATCCTAGAGGGACTAGTACCGAACTTGCACACGAAAATCACTCACTACGAAAGCAAAAGACTCGGCAGATGATGCAACATTCCCCAATGAAAAGCAGGGGTGTCACTAGCACGTTAAGAGACCATACAATAAGTGTCAGGGGCCCGAGACTGTTCAACTGCCTCCCAGCACACATAAGGGGGATTACCAACAGACCCCTGGCAGTCTTCAAGCTGGCACTGGACAAGCACCTAAAGTCAGTTCCTGACCAGCCGGGCTGTGGCTCGTACGTTGGTTTGCGTGCAGCCAGCAGTAACAGCCTGGTTGATCAGGCTCTGATCCACCAGGAGGCCTGGTCACAGACCGGGCCGCGGGGGCGTTGACCCCCGGAACTCTCTCCAGGTAAACTCCAGGTAAACTCCAGACTTATGAATAAGACTCTGTAATTATTCTAAAACTTGTAAAAATTTAAAAGAAAAATGGATTATTACAGAATAGATAATTCAGTTATACACTTAAGCATCTAATATCACCTTAATTGTTTTAACAAATGTGAGTTTATGAACTATGGTAGATATTTACAGCTAAAATAAAGGAGCTAGTGAATATAATAATAAAATAATGTATTAAAAACAAAATCAGTAGCACCTGAGGCAGTCAATAGACCCGCACGGGTGAAAAGGGGAGAGTTGGATAGGGGAAGAGTAGTGGGTGGGAGGATGGTATTTAGGGGGAGGAAAAGAGCCAGGTCTAGATCCAGCTGTGTAGCAGTGTGAGACTTGGTAGAGGGACTGGTTGCTGGGCAGAGCTGACCGTCGGAGATGGCACAAAAGGAGGACTGGGCTCGACGTAGAAGGCAAAGACATAATGGGCAGTGGCGCCGTGTCACAGCTGGTTACGCTATAGTCTGCCTCTCAAAATGCATGTGGTGTTAGTTTAATATCTTTATTATGCACCCCATACCCATCCTGTGGGCGGTAATTAAAAGATTACAAAGGTACATAATGGGTCCAGTGACTGGACCCCAAAGTTATGATAGCTGAACTAGTTACAAAGGTAATGAACTCCAGGTAGATCTGGTCACAATCATGGCAAGTTACAGAGGTAATGAATCAGCCTCACTCCTATACATGGTTACAGTCATGAACAAATTACAAAGTAATGAACCACTGATACGTCCACACCTGGTCACAACTGTAATGAGTTATAAATACAAATATTAAGTGGATCAAACATCCACACTAGCGCACGCGCGCACACACATACACACACCAGGGCCAGGAGCTCGGACTCGACCCCCGCAACCTCAACTAGGTGAGTACACACAGACATATGCACACGAGCGTACAGTTGAGAGAGGGAGGCACAGTGGTCGGAGAAAAGAGAAAGGGACGTCTTTTAAGGTCCACACCTGCAGAGGGCAGGATAGAGGTTTAGGGGATAGATTTAGGTGTAGAGAAGGGGAGGGTCAGGGTTGTGGAGGGATTGGAATAGGTTTAGTGAGTTTCCAGGTCGTCTGATGACTTCGTCAAGGAAGGTTGTCCAGGTGTCTTGGTATGTTTCAAGTCAGTCTAATTGTCTGTCGCTGACTTTCTTCCAGAATACGTTAGTGCAAGAAAGGTATAAAATACCGACAATATGAAAGTTAAGACACATGTGTGCAACATTTGGATATATTTATTGTAAACATTTCGCCATCCAGTGGTTTTATCAATACAGATTCTAGGATCTGTATTGATAAAGCCACTGGATGGCGAAACGTCTACAATAAAGATATCCAGATGTTGCACGTGTCTTAACTTTCAGAATACGTTTAATATCAACTACTCCCAAAAGAGATACCAACTGATCGCCAAAATTAATGGGATCAATCAAATCACTATATATTAACATATAATTAATACCCGATTCAGGATCGGGTGGGTTTACCGCCTTCACACCAGACTCGTTAAAAATAATCTCTTTTTTATTGGTAAAGACATACAAACTTTCATTACCTGAGAACCCTAGCATATCGCTTCCTTCTTGTGGAAAATTTTTTGATTTTCCGAAACTATAGTGCCTAATAGGTGTTTAATGTGTCTATATGGGTCAAAAATGTATTTGAAAATAAGAGTAGAACCAAGAGTTCCCTTTGCGCATGCGCGGATGTGCGGGGTGGAGAGCGCGTATTGTTTGAATGGTGGTGAGGAAGCTGAGAAAACATGGAACCACGAAATTGACGTTCACGGTGGCCTAAGGATTAATATAGGCCTCATTTCATAATAAGAAGTGTCGTAATTGTTCCTGGTGGAGAGTGAGGGAACGGGATTTAACGGGACCACAGTAATAAGTGGTAAAAGTGTGATAAGAGAAGACCGGTGACTGACGCGCCACAATGGACTGTGTCCTGGGAAAATTACCCTTGGATTAATCATCACTCATCGGTCTCAGATCTTAATGGAGTGACCTCTAGTTTGTATAATAGTTATGAGACGTTAAATCGTCTTGTGAATTGTAAATGTAATTAATGATAATAACGCTAAGTTAAGAGAATATGTGAAGTGAAATAAGTCGTATGCTCCGAGTGAACACCTAGACCTCGTTGTTAACGAGACGAGAAAGGAAACTCCTTGAGTCACGATGTCTAAAGCAGACAAACCAGCGGATACCTCGTCCTGCTGGAATGAGAAATCGTGTCGGTGTAGCAGGACATCGAAAATGAGATGGTGAATCAAGAAATGAGGAATATCAACTCACCCACAGATAAGTAACCCTTCTAGTTATAGCAACCTTAGACTGGCCAGTAGTGTATGTTATAATTAGATAGGTTACGAGTGATCCAGCTACATCAAGTGACCACCAGAGAACATCTGGTAAGTATTGGATTATGTACAAATGTTTTCCTTGACGATGTATCCAGGTGTATCCTACCCCCCTCCCCTTCATTCAGCTAAACTAATATAATCTATACAGTCCACAAATTAATTAGTAGCACCGTACTTGTGGTGCTACCCAACCCATACTGGTCTCGGATAGATATGGATAAGATTGTGAGGTCGAGGGGACCACTTGGTGCGACCAGGGGTGGTTAAGTTTTCTCACAATGTCTACACGGGGTGACTACGGTAAACAATATGATTGTCTCCCAATGAGATTACTGGTATGTATATAATGTTGAGGTACATACAGGTAAGCACCCTAGAAAATTTTCCATACTTCTTTATCAAATTCCAACCCCACATAACCACTGGTAATATCAGAAGGTAGTAGTATATTTTTTTTTTTCAAGTTAATAACCACTCTGTTTATTCCTGGATGATATGTGAACACAATTGAGTTTTTGGGGATGATAATACCCGTTATATGTTTAACTGCTATTAGCAGATTTACATTAATATCCTCATTTATTGCCTCTAAAATCCTTGTCATATCACCTCCAATAATTTTGCTCATATCAATTTTATGCAAATATTTATTTACTGTAGATTTCTCATATTTAATACATTCTTCAAATTCTTTTGTGGTATATAATGTGTCTTGGGGTAAATTATATTTTTCAGAGCAACCTCATAATCAATTTTATTATCTAATATAATGGGGTCATATAATTTATTAATGAAAGCCGAAGGTGTATTGGCGGGAAATAAATCAAGACTGGAATTACTACAGACGTATAGAAGACGTTCAGTCATCTCCACACTATTATAACACACACTGAGTCACTACAGACATATAGAAGACGTTCAGCCATCTCCACACTCTTATAACACACACTGAGTCACTACAGACATATAGAAGACGTTCAGCCATCTCCACACTCTTATAACACACACTGAGTCACTACAGACGTATAGAAGACGTTCAGCCATCTCCACACTCTTATAACACACACTGAGTCACTACAGACGTATAGAAGACGTTCAGTCATCTCCACACTATTATAACACACACTGAGTCACTACAGACATATAGAAGACGTTCAGTCATCTCCACACTATTATAACACACACCTGAGTCCACTACAGACATATAGAAGACGTTCAGTCATCTCCACACTCTTATAACACACACTGAGTCACTACAGACGTATAGAAGACGTTCAGTCATCTCCACACTCTTACAACACACACTGAGTCACTACAGACGTATAGAAGACGTTCAGTCATCTCCACACTCTTACAAACACACACTGAGTCACTACAGACGTATAGAAGACGTTCAGCCATCTCCACACTCTTATAACACACACTGAGTAAAAACATATCATCACAGAGTTTATATACTCACCTAATATGTTATCCACGATGATTCCTCTCTCCATACACCGCCTCCTTTATGTAATAATTGTCTTCTCACTTTTGTATTCCTCACAAAATCAAAATGTATACCTGATATATTTAATAAATGCTTTATTTCTGTTAAGTAATCAGAATCGATTCTTCTCGCTGATTTCACATTATTTTCTGATAAAACATTTAATATTTCAATAATATTACGTCCAGTAATGGGGGTAAGAAGGTCACCATTCTCATCCCAACTCACCAAAGGATTTCTTTGCAATAATACCAACATTGATTTCACATATTCTATATTTCTCGCACCCACTATTATGTGCATGAATCTTGACAAATCTGGGGTTTTCTGAGGTTTCACCGAGGTGAGAGCAGGTGGGTGGACTTCCCTGACGGGACTGAGCTTAAGCCTTTAGATATATCGAAGGACCCCTTTTTGTAAATTTTACAACGTAATTGCCCTTCTCTCTTCAGAATTCCCAAAATGCCGCTAAAACAAAATCAAGTGATCCAAAGGAAAACTTTCATATAAATTTGAATATATAAAAGGTATCTTGTACAAGTCAGTATTCAAATTAATTCAGATGAGATAGACTATTCCATCTTAGTTGTTATAAGCCCAATGCAGAGAAAACTGTTCTTAAAATGGCTCATTACCTGCCAGGGCCGGACATTTCTCGCATCGTAAAACCTTAATAAAATTAGGGAAATCTATTTTTGGCCAAAAATGTCCTCAGATGTCACTACCTATTATAGATCGTGTAAAGTTTGCCAACTGTCATCCTCCCGAGCACCAGGTGAGTACCTATGGTCAAATGCCAGTCTTTATGGTACCTTTTGAAAGAGTAGCTATTGACATCGTTGGTCCTTTATCTCCACTTTCATCTGGGGGACATAGATATATGTTAACATTTAGTTGATTATGCTTCGAGTTTCCCTGAAGCCGTTTCCTTAAAGACCATAACTACTTCAGAGGGGGCTGAAGCCCTTTTGTCCATCTTCTCCAGAGTGGGCATCCCTAGAGAAATTTTGTCTGACCGTGGGACACAATTCACATCCGACTTAATGCAACATCTATACCAACTTCTGGGAGTGAAGCCTCTCTTCCCCACACCCTATCATCCCAGCTGTAATTAGGAATTGAGCGCCAGCATTCGATCTCAACCCCCATTTTAAGGAAACTTTGCTCCCTTAAACCTAAGGAGGGGCATCGTTCCTACCTGTGCTTTTTTGCCATGAGGGAAGTTCCCAGTGATTCTTTGGGTTTTCACCTTTTGAACTTCTCTATGGTAAACGGGCCCAGAGGCCCATTGTCCATCCTTCATGACTTATGGACTAATGAGGAGGTAAATCTGAGGTTCGGTCTTCTTACCAATTTCTCCTTGACCTTAGATCTAAACTTGAGAAGACCTCTGACATAGTTTCAAAAAACCTAAGCTTGTCAATGGACCAGTACAAACCTATTTTGACTCCAAAAGTCAGAGGAAAAGTTTTAAAGTAAGTGATGAATTCTTATACTTTTACCTATCAAGTCAAATAAATTATTAGTAGATGGAAAGGGTCCATATAAAGTGTTAGAAATTTGGGGGAAATTTGACTACCAAATAGAAGTAAGGGGGAAACCTAAGCTTTATCATATCAACATCCTTAAGAAATATTACCAAAGAAATTGGGTTAACTCCCTTTAAATAACTTTGACTTAGTTTTTCCAAAAACGAACTTGATAAGACAACTGAAGAATGTAAGTTGTGTGAATTGACACCTCTAACTTAGACTATGATGAAGAACTACATGACTTGGTGACTTTTGACCACTCGGGCGAAAACCAACATTAACTTGACTTAAGAAACCCGTAATGACACGAATTGCAAAAAAACCATACCCCCGGCCGGGATTGAACCCCGCGTCATAGAGTCTCAAAACTCCAGCCCGTCGCGCAAGCCACTAGACCAGCTAGCCACAATAAGATCATCCAACTAGGTATATTTCTACACCATAGGAAAGTTACACAGGCACCTCTGTGACCACAAATGCAAGTTTTTTACAGACGAATCTCCAGCTAGCGTGGCCGTGACGTAAAAACTTGCATTTGTGGTCACAGAGGTGCCTGTGCTAACTTTCCTATGGTGTAAAATATACCTAGTTGGATGAATCTTATTGTGGCTAGCTGGTCTAGTGGCTAGCGCGAGGGGCGGGAAAGTTTTGAGACTCATGACCGCGGTTCAATCCCGGCCGGGGGTATGGTTTAACCCAACATTAATATTAATGAATCTTTGGATGACCATAAGAGACATGAACTACTTCAATGTGTGAATAACTTTTCAGACATCTTTTTCTGATATTCCAGGTGTTACCTCCACGGTAGTCCATAAGATTGACTTAGTGACGGACCCAAACCTATCAAACGAAAAAATTTTACCCAGTTCCATTCACCTTGGATGATTTGACCGAGAGGTAGACAAATTAAATTTAAAAATAAAGATCATTGAACCTTCAATACCTTCATATTGTTCACCAGTAGTCATGGTTAAGAAGGAGGATAATTCATATAGACTTGCTATTGACTTCAGAGGCCTTAATGCTTTAAATCGGTGGGATGCTGAGCCTAAAGCCCTTAATAGATATGTTTACACAAATTTTATGACCTTCCTTCTTTTCAGAATTTATATTGCGCAGGCATATCATCAGGTAAAGGGTTTGATCCTTCGTCTAAGCAGTACACCACTTTTCCTACACACCAAGGGCTGATGCAGTATAGAACTATGCCCTTCGGTTTGGTAACTGCCTGTGCTACCTACGTGAGACTGATGAGAAAGGTCTTGGGTAATATGCAAATGTTTCAGTTTATTTTGATAACATTTTCGTAATGACATCTACGTGGGGCGAACATATCCAAACATTAACATCAGTTTTGCGTAGGTTATGCTCACATGGCCTCACTGCCAAGCCAAAGAAAAGCTTCCTTGGGTATAACAAAATTAGATATCTTGGACTGATACTTTCTAATAACACTGCAGCCTCTCCCCAGTAAGAAACAAAGCTTTATTAGAATTTAAATTCCACAAAACCAAGAAGCTCATGCGAAGCTTCCTTGGTTCTGTAAATTTTTATGCACGGTTTATCCCAAACCTTACTGATGTTACAGGCATCTTTTCCGACTTCCTTAAAAAGTCTGTGAAGGAACCTCTTGAACTTTCTGACGTAGCTCCCGGGGGAAAGTTTAATGAGATTAAAAGTATCTTTTCGAAAGACCCTATACTTAAGATTCCAGATATTAATAAAACATTTTGTTTGAGAACTGATGCCTCCATTAAATGGGTTAGGTGCGGTGTTACTACAATACCATGATGGTACTCCCTTCCCTGTATGCTTCCTAAGCCGGGAAAATCCTTCCCGCAAAAAAAACAAGATACTCCACAATAGAAAAGGAATGTTTAGCCCTTGTGTGGGGTATCTCCAAACTTAAAATTTTTTTTGCTGGGAAAAGAATTCATTTTAGAAAAGGAAACCCCAAAACGTTGATATACCTAGAAACTTTTAAGGGGAAACCAACAGTCGCCTCTTGAGGTGGACATTTGGCACTCCAGGCTTTTAATAAGTTCCATATTGTGTATATCAATGGTTCATCCAATTATTTCTCTGACTGTTTAAGTCGTGACAGTCAGTAGAAGATTTGTTGCCTTACGCGACTTCCACATGTTAGAACTTTTTCCTCGCCTATTCTTCTTATACTCCTTGACTATAAGTCATGATGGAGGAGTGTGAGGGAAAAGTTCAATTTGAAAAGGAGTAGCGAGGGAGTATATAGTAACAAATAGTTTTATTGCCCGGGTACTTGTTAAGGTAGGGTAAGTCAAGCTCCCACTATTTCCCCCCTTTTTCTCCCCCCACCCCTAAAGGATGTTTGACTGCCGGCTGCTTGTTAAGGTAGGGGCAGTCTAGCTCCCGCTATCCCTTCCCCTCCTTCTTCCCCCCCCCCCGAAAGGTGACGTGTGGGGCTCTGGTCCAAACAGTAATCACTAGACTCACAGCTCCCAGCACTACTGTAAGTACATGCCTGCCTTGTATTCTAGGGATTTATTGGTTGAAAGCTTCACTTTGACCAATAATAAACTTAGTCTTTTCGTCTTGCTCTAGGGTTTACTGTCGTAATAATCACCACATCTTTTAGTATTGTACTTACCAGGAGAGTGATTATTTAAGCAGTGGGTAACCAGTCTATCTTTTCAGCTTGGATACAGAGAGGGTCACCTGTCAATCAATGAGGAGAACGGATGGGGAAGGACTAACGTCCAGAGACTTCCCCATTTTGATTTAATTACCTGTGCACCTGTATGAAATTGCAGGACGTAAACCCCCTCATCATTGCAGTGGTAAAGAACCTGCTTTCCTGTCATCGGGATATAATACTCCGGCGATACTCTGTGAAGAACTAGCCATGGGGGTCATCAACACCTGCGACCCCCTCCCACATCAGCAATGGCTTACGATTTCAACAACAGTGTCACCAACACCAGACACCCCTATATATATTAGCGTTGAGTTCAAATGTTATTTATTCATTTCATTTTTCATTTTTCTTTCAAATAGGATATACCTTTCATGTTTTATTGTTTTATGTTTGCTTTAATAAATAATAAAGTGTTTATCTTTGTGAATTATTATTTCTTTTTCTATTCATTATTTTCCTGAGGAGAAGCCAGCCTGAGTAATACTGACTGAAGTTGTTACAGGGCTTAGTAAGCCTTCACACAGGATGAGTTGGTTATTCTCTTGATCTGTTTTTCAGTGCATTGAATTTTGTTCTAGAGAGTTGTATCACACGTATGGGAGAGCTGTAGAAGAGTTTTGTTGGTTTGGAGTTGGTGGATTATCTGGTTGACGGTAGGGAATGGTTTTTCGTCCGTGTTGTACGTTGCATTGTTTACTTGGAGATGTTTGGATGAGTTCTAGGCGAGTCATTGGGGTTTACCTGGAGTTTACCTGGAGAGAGTTCCGGGGGTCAACGCCCCCGCGGCCCTGTCTGTGACCAGGCCTCCCGGTGGGTCAGAGCTGATCAACCAGGCT
>NC_069438.1:39456335-39537024 GCF_026875155.1 Cherax quadricarinatus | reverse complement strand
AAAACAAAAACCCTGCTTTACTTGGTTCTTGCAAAATGAATCACTAATTAATAATCTTGAGGTTAATGATGAACTTGGGGAAAGCGATCACAAAACAGTTAGTTTCAATATATCATGGAATAACCCAGATAACTGCAATCAAGACTATCTCAGACTTCCACCTGGCCACTTCATGGGACTGAGAAATTACCTGAGTGGGCTAAACTGGGATGACCTGACTATGGGTCAGGTAGGTGGTGCTGGTTGCCATTATAACGTTTGTCAGAGCATAATTCTAGCTGCCCAGACAACTTGTGTTTCGAGTATAGAAATTTTATTTAACATAAATGATCCCAAATGGGTGAACAATAAATTAAAACTAAAACGCGTCATTGGTCAAAAGAGAGGCGCATCAAAAGAGGGGATGGGCGGTTAAGAAATCAATATATTCAATTAAACAAAGAAATAAAAAAGGAATAAGAAAAGCAAAAAGGGATTATGATGCTAAAGACGCAAGGGATTCGAAAACTAACCCAAAAGGTTCTTTCAGTTATACATAAGTAAGATTAGGGACAAGATAGGCCCACTTAAAAGTAACACAGGTCAAATCACTGGCAGTGATAAGGAAATGTGTGAAATTTTCAACACTTAGTTCCTCTCAGTTTTTACTCAGGATAAAACTAGCGAAATTCAAGAAATAATAAATTATGTAGAACAGGACAATAATAAACTATGCATGGTTGGGGTAACTAGTAACATGGTCCACAGACAAATACATAAATTAAAACCTAACAAATCCCCAGGCCCTGATGAAGTGTTTGCAAGGGTTGTAAAGGAATGTAAAGAGGAACTTAGAAAACCTTTGGCTAATCTTTTCAACATATCACTACAAACTGGCATAGTGCGTGACAAGTGAAAAATGGCAAATTTAATTCTTATTTACAAGGCAGGTGACAGGTCCTTAGCTTCAGACTATAGACCAATAACCCTTACCTCCATAGTGGGAAAATTTATGGAATCAGCATTTGCCGAGGCAATTCCTAGCTATCTTAAAAAGCATAAATTGATTAATGAATCTCATCACAGTTTTACAAACAGGCATTCCTGTCTTACGAATTTACTAACTTTATTCACTAAGGTATTTGAGGAGGTAGATCATGGTATTGAATATGATATTGTATATATGAACTTCAGTAAGGTTTTCAATAGAGTTCCACATCAGAGGGTATTGAGAAATCTTAAGGCACACGGAATAGGAGGAGAAATCTTTTCCTCGGTAGAGGCATGGTTGACAAATAGGAAGCAGAGAGTTTGCATAAATGGGGAGAAATCGGAATGGGGGCACATCACAACCGGTCTTCCTCAGGGTCAGTATTGGCCCTCTTTGTTGTTCATAATTTATATAAACGACAATAGATAAGGGAATAAATAGCGACATAAGCAAATTTGCTGATGACACCAAAATAGGTCATCCAGTTCATTCTAATGTGGACATTTGAATAGACTGATGCATTAATCGGAGAAGTGGCGGATGCAGTTTAATATAGACAAATGTTGGACAGGAAAAATACCCATGCCACATATAAACTAAATAATGTAGATCTTAATATTACTGGTTGCGAAAAGAATTTAGAAGTTCTGGTTAGCAGTAATCTGAAAGCAAGCAACAGAGCATAAGTGTTCGCAATAAAGCTAACAGAATCCTTGGCTTCATATCAAGAAGTATAAATAATAGAAGTCCTCAGGTTGTTCATCAACTCTATATATCTGCTTAGGCCTCATTTAGATTATGCTCTGGAAAACAAACAAAGGAGAATGACAAAATTTATCCCATGTATCAGAAATCTTCCCTATGAAGATAGACTGAGGGGCCGTGAATCTGCACTCTCTAGAAAGGCTAGAATTAGGGGGATATGACTGACGGTATAAATGGAAAACAGGAATAAATAAAGGGGATGTAAAAGCGTGCTAAAAATATTTTAGCCTAGCCAGGACTCGCAGGAATGGCTTTATGTTGGAAAATTCAGATTCAGGAAGGATGTGGGAAAGCACTGGTTTGGAAATAGAGTTGTGGATGAGTGGAACAAACTCCCCAGTACAGTCATAGTTTTAAAAATGGGTTTAATAATTGTTAGTCTAAAAATAGGTTAGATAAATTGTGAGTAGATGTGGTGGGTGTGAGTTGGACCTGACTAGCTTGTGCTACTAGGTCTGATGCCGTCTTGTTTCTTTAAGTGAATGTAACTAAAAAAACCTACTAGGTTTGGGTTTTAGCTTAAGCCGGTAGGAGATTTGGGACCTGCCTCCATGGGCCAGTAGGCCTGCTGCAGTGTTCCCTTTCCCTTTCTTATGTTCCCCTTCACATCAGGATATTTAAAATTTCAGGCCTAAGACTTGGCTGCGAGTTGATAAGAAATCCTTGAAAAGACTCTAAAGCAATCACTCACCTATTTGTACTCCCTTTTTTGGGGTTGCAAGGGGTCGTGACATAGCTCCTGGCCCCGCCTCTTCACTGATCGCTACAAGTCCTGAAATCATTACGCGAGGTCACTGGTCACCTGCGGTCATACCTGTCCTAACTCTGGGTTAGCGTGGACTGTTACCCAAGCCCCATGGCTTGGTTGTAGTGTTTTAGAATCTCAGGTTAAAGTTTTTGAAGAAGGAGGTTCACTTTTTCCCAGGAGGAAAATAGGAAGCTGAAGCTTCGCCTAGATGAGTTTGGGAGCGAGTGTGAGAAGGATTTAACTGGAAAGGGAAGGAATGGTCATCACAGTGAGAGTGGCAGCCGTTTTAAAAGTGGCAAAGTGGTTCACATTCAGGAAGAAGGAAGATGAGGAGAGTTAATAGAGAAAAATGTGAAGGTAGGAAATCGATTCTCTGTTCTCCAAGACATGTACTTCAGTGTTAGTGAGGTTGAAGGTACCACTGATTCCCCTGCTAATCAAGGTAAGAATATTTTAATAGTAGGCGATTCTCGGGAAAAGATATATGGCCCCGTGCATTTCGTAACAGAGACAGAAAGGCCCAGACAGAGAGTGTGTCTTCCTGGAGTTTGGTGTTGGTGACATAGTCAGCAGGTTGGATAATATTATGGCAGGTAATGGGAACAAGCCCATTATCTGTCTTAGTGCTGGGAGTAATGACTTTGGGGGAAGGGCAGGAGAGAGGAGCTGCGGGATAAGTACAGGTCAGCCATAGAAGTAGTTAGGCCTAAGTGAGGGATCCCAGTCATATGTACATCTTGCCTAGAAAGGGAAGTGGGCAATGAATGGATGTCTAGGGCAATGGTATAAATTGCTGGCTAGACAGGTACTGCAAGGAACTTGCAATCCCATTCATTGGTAACTGGGACCTATTCTTTGACAAACGTGATATGTATGCAAGGGAGGGGGTCCATCTCTCTGGGATGGAGGGGTTGCATTACCCAAATTTCCCAATTGAGAGGGTAAATTGATGACTTTGTCTGGGAAATTTTAAACTGATAAAATTACAGAGGTATGGGTGTTTGGGGGAAACAATCAGGCTGCAGCATTAGGGTTATAACACAGTTATTACCGGGATACCTCAGGGATAATTTTTAAAAAAGACAATATTCAAATAAAGTTGCTAGTAATGGCAAATCAATTGATCAACAAACAAAGAGGGATAGTAAGGGCAACGAGTGACAGCTCCTTAATGTTTACTAAAACAAATAGTAGGAGTCTAAGAAATATGATAGATGAGCTAAGATTACTTGCAAGTGTAGGTAATATAGATATTTTTGGTATAACAAGACCTGGTTCAACCTGAAAGATAAGAAATGCCTTCTGAATGCAACATACAGGTTATAAACTATTCCACACTGACAGGGTCAACAGGAAGGGTGGTGGGGTGGCGATGAAAGGTCAGAAAAAATTTTAAAAATTGTTGTCTTAGACATGATATAAAGATTAGAGACATCGAACACACAATCTGTTTGACTACAGTTTCTCGAGGGACATGACAAATTAATTTTGGGTTGATTTATAGGTTTCCAAACCTTGATGGGGAGTGCAGTAAGCTGTTAGGGGACGTAATTCATAAGGCATCTAGATATGAAAAATGTTGTTATAATGGGAGATTTTAACTTTAGACAAATTGATTGGAACAATATGAAAAAGGAAATCTTGAGTCTAGTGATTTTCCCTTGATACGTTCAGGATTGCTTTTTAGAACAGGTTGTGACAGAACCAACTAGAGGAAACAATCTGCTTGACTTGGTTCTTGCCAACAAAGAGTCACTAATTAATAATCTTTAGGTTAATGATGAGCTTGGGGAAAGTAAATCACAAATCACTTAGTTTTAATATATCATGGAATTACCCAGGTATCTGCAATCAAATCTCTGTCCCAGATTTTCGCTTGGCCGACTTCATAGGACTGAAAAATTACCTTTGGTTGGGCTAATGGAATGGTCCTGACTATGGGTCAGGTAGGTGATCTTGGTTGCCAATATGATGTTTTATAGAACATAGTTCTAGCTGCCCAGACAACTTTTGTTCCGAGTAGGGAAATTAGATCTAACAAAAGTGATAACAAATGGACAAACAATAGATTAAAACATCTCATTGGTCAAAAGAGAGGCATATATAGGCGTATCAAAAGAGGGGAGGGGCATTTTAAGAAATCAATATATTCAATTAAAGAGAGAAATAAAGAAAGGAATAAGAAAAGCAAAAAGGGATTAATGAGGCTAAATTTCAAAAGGGATTCAAAGTTAACCCTAAAGGATTCTTTCAGTATACAGAAGTAAGATTGGGGAAACAAGATTGGGCCCACTTAAGAGTAACTTGGTCAGATCACTGACAGTGAAAAGGGATACGTGTGAAATTCTAAAACCTACTTCCTCTCATTTTCACCCAGGAAAATACTAGCGATATTCGTGAAATAAAGTTTTATGTAGAACACGATGATAATAACAAATGTACGATTGCGGTAACTAGTGACAGGGTCCTCAGACAAATAGAAAACTAAACCTAACACATCCCCAGCCCTGATGAACTGTTTTGAAAAGGGTATTAAAGGAATGTAAAGAGGAACTTAGCAAAACCTTTGGCTAATCTTTTTAACCATAATCACTACAAACTGGCATAGTGCCTGATAAGGGGAAAAAATGGCAATGTAATACCTATTTACAAGGCAGGTGACAGGTCCTTGGCTTCGAACTATAGACCAAAAAGCCTTACCTCCATAGTGGGAAAATTTATGGAATCAATATTGCCGAAGCAATTCATAGCCATCTTGACAGGCACAGATTGATTTGAATCTCAACAGGGTTTTTTATAAAGGGGCTTTTCCTGCCCTTACGAATTTACTAATTTTTTCACTAAGGTGTTTGAGGAGGTAAAATCATGGTAATAATATGATATTGTGTATATGGACTTCAGTAAGGCTTTCGATAGAGTTCCACACCCAGGCATTGGGGGAAACTAAAGGCACCCGGAATAGGAGGAGATTTAAATTTTTCTGGTATAGGCATGGCTGACAAATAGACAGAAAGAGAGTTTGCATAAATTTGGAGAAATCTGAATGGGGGCACGTCCAAGCGGCGTTCCTCAGGTGTCAGTGTTGGCCCGTTGTTGTTCACAATTTCCCATAAACGACATAGAGAGGGAATAAATAGCGACATAAGCAAATTTGCTGATGACACCAAAATAGGCCGCCCAAATTCATTCTAAGAGGAACTAGAGCACTCCAGGATGGGTTTGAATAGACTGATGCAATGGTCGGAAAAAGTGGCAGATGCAGTTTAAAAATTGACAAATGCAAAGCTCTAAATGTTGGACAGGTAAATAACCATGCCACATATAAAACTAAATAATGTAGATCTTAATACTACTGAAATTTCAAAAAGGAAATTTAGAGTTTTGGTTAGCAGTAATTTAAAAACCAAGACAACAGTGGGATTAGTTTCGCAATAAAGCTAACAGAATTCTTGGATTCATATCTAGAAGTATAAATAATTGAAGTCCTCAGGTTGTTCTTCAACTCATGTATCTTTGGTTAGGCTCATTTAGACTATGCTGCTCAGTTCTGGTCACCGTAATAAGAATGGATATAAAGCTCTGGAAAACGTTTCAGAGGAGGATGACAAAGATGATCCCATGTATCAGAAATCTTCCCTATGAGGATAACTGAGGGTCCTGAATCTGCACTCTCTCAATGGCGTAGAATTAGGGGAATATGATCGGGGGTTTTATAAATGGAAAACAGGAATAAATAAAGGGATGTAAATAGCGTGCTGAAAATTTCCAGCCCAAAACAGGACTTCGCAACAATGGTTTCAAGTTGGAAAAATTCAGAGTCAGAAAGGATATAGAAAGCACTGGTTTTGGGAATAGAGTTGTGGATGAGTGGAACAAACTTTCCCCAGTACAGTTATTCGGGGTAAAACGTATGTGTTTTTTTAAAAATAGGTTAGATAAATACATGAGTGGGTGTGGGTGGGTGTGAGTTGGGCCTGACTAGCTTGTGCTGCAGGGTCTGGTGCAGTTCTCCATCCTTGAGTGGAGATGATCAGACTGGGTGGGTCATTGGGCTAATCCGGGGGGGTCATTGGTCTAATCCGGGGGGGACATGGACCTGCTCTGCATGGGTCAGTAGGCCTGTTGCAGTGTTCCTTCTTTCTTATGTTCTCTCTCTCTGCTCCATGAACTTTGTCAAACCTCATCATAAAATTACTATGTATGGTTCCTGCCTCCACTATACCACTTGCCAGACTATTTCACTTCCTGACAACTCTATAACTAAAGAAATACTTCCTAACATCCCTCTGGCTCAACTGACTTCAACTTCCAACTGTGCCCCCATGTTACTGTGTCCCATCTCTGGAACATCCTGCCTCTGTCCACCCAGTCAATTCCTCGCAGATTTTGTATGTCGTTATCATGTCTCCCCTAACCCTCCTGTCCTCCAGTGTCGCCAGACCGATTTCCCTTAACCTTTCTTTGTAGGTCAATCCCCTTAGCTCTGGAACTAGTCTTGTTGCAAACCTTTGCACTTTCTCTAATTTCTTGACGTGCTTGACCAGGTGTGGGTTCCAAACCAGTGCTGCATACTCTAGTATGGGCCTGACGTACACTGTCTACAGAGTCTTGAATGATTGCTTGCTGAGGTATCAGAACGCTATTCTCAGGTTTGCCAGGCGCCCGTATGCTCCAGCAGTTATCTGGTTGATATGCACTTCAGGAGATGCGCTCGGTGTTATACTTACCCCAAGATCCTTTTCCTTTAGTGAGATTTGCAGTCTTTGACCACCTAGTCTATACTCTGTCTGCGGTCTTCTATGCCCTTCCCCGATCTTCATGATTTTGCATTTGGCGGGGTTAAATTCGAGGAGCCAGTTGCTGGACCAGGCTTGCAGCCTGTCCAGGTCTCTTTTTAGCCCTGCCTGATCCTCATCCGATTTAATACTCATTAACTTCACATCATCTGCAAACAGAAGCACTGCTAAGTGTATCCCTTCCGTTTGATACAATAAACAATGAACATTCGGCGATATACATAACTTACCCATCACGTTGCTTGGTTGCCCCTTTCTCCAGTTCTCGAAGTCGAAGGGAGATCCGTCAATCCAGTCGTACCCAGAGTCAAGACCAGCTCGACCACCGATCCAGAGGACTTTATCAGAGAGCTCAGTCATCTGGAAAAAAAAACACAAAATTATGAAAGTCCCTCGTGGAGGGAGGTTAGCAACGCAGGATAATGCAAGACAGGCAGTGTGATTTCTTATCATTGGTGTACTTATGTGTTTCCTGGGGATGCTAGAGAAAATGTATTAACTTGCTTATGCCTTTATAACCTAGGTTCATTTTAATAAAATTATTTTGTTGTTTCCGAGACCAGGACGTATTTGCTGCTTGCACAAGGTACTCGCCTTTTTGTAGGACCTCTGGTTGTGAACAGTGTGTACTACCACTGATGTACTGAGAAAAAAGACATGTTTGCCTTAACATACTCGAATATGCTAAAGATGTTACAAATGTTACAAAAAAAAAATTAATTGGATGGGTAACAGTTACTCAGTGGTGAATCTTTCAGCTCACAACTTAAATGACCGAGGTTCAATCTCTGGGAGAGACGAAATGAATAGAGAACAATGTACACAGTACAAACAACAACGAAAACATACTATCAGTAAAATACACACCGAGCCAGACAACACAGCAAACAGTCGAGCAAACGCCCGGTGAACTCTGCGTTAACTCCACACACAGTGCAACTACAGAGTTTTCAATGTTTTTTTAATCTCTTCTGCATGCTCTGGTCTACAAGAGGTATAAGAATGCTTATAATTCTCATAAAAGCTATTGTATATATATATATATATATTAATATATATATAATATATATATAATATAAAATATATATATATATATATATATATATATATATATATATATATAATATGCAAAACAACCACTCTGAAAGAATAGAGAAATTCCAAGCGCTTTCGTGACTACAAAGAAAGCGCTTGGAATTCTCTATTCTTTCAGAAATGGTTGTTTTTCATATTTTGAAATCACCTGTTTACCCGTGATCTTATTGCATATATATATATATATTTTAATATATATAAATAATTAATATATATATATATATATATTATATATATATATATATATATATATGTCGTGCCGAATAGGCAGAATTTGCGATCTTGGCTAAATAGCAACGTTCAAACCTTTCCATATAGGACAAGTGAAAATTTGTGTAAAGCAATAATTTCGCCAAAATCAATTCTGAACCTAACGAAAAAAATATTTTCACTGTATTTGTTTGGTATTAAATTACTGTAAACAAACTAAAAAATTTATGGGTTTTAGCTAAAATAAATTGTTCTTGTTATATAAGGTTAGGTAATTTTTTCAAGATTTTTTTTGGGTGAAAAAATTAAAAATTTTTTTACATTAACATTTAATGAAAAAAAAAATTCTTTAAACGTAAAAGAAAAAATTTTAGAACGGACTTAATTTTAAATGAGTTCTTGCTAATTGACCATTTTACATATTGCACGACATAATATAATATATATAATATAATATAAAAATTTTTAAAATATATAATATATTAATATATATTAAATATAAATTATATTTCAACACGTCGGTCGTTTCCACCAAGGCAGAGTGACCCAAAAAGAAAACCCCAAAAAAAGAAAAACTTTCATCACTTTCACACTTTCACCTTAACATCACTGCCTTTTGCAGGGGCGCCAATAAAAACCGTTTGAAGTTCCTCCAAACTTCCAATACCCCCAAATTCTCCTTTAAAGTCCGGCTAACTGTAAAAGGGTTTCCCTGAATCCCTTCAAAAAATATTTACCCTGCTCCCTCTAACAACCGCAGGTTCCAAAAAACCCTTCGACTCCTTCACCGTATCAACAGCTCACACAACTTCTGGAAGTCCAAGCCCCCCCGCCCACAAAACCCCTTTTTCCCCCTCCCCCATCCTTTTCGAGGGCACCCCCCCCTTCCTGCCCCAAGATTTTTACGCTGTCCCAAATCATTCTTTTATCCATTCTCTCTAAAAGACCGAACCCAACAACCCCCCTTCAGCCTTCTGAAATGCTTTTAGTAACTCCACACCTCCTCCAATTTCTATACTCCACTGCCTCCAACCGCCCCTCGCTGCAGCATTTAAAAACCCAAGCTTCAAAAACCCCCCTAAGAATTTTGGACTACTATACTTTCGTACATCCTTTTTTGCCTCCATGGATAACGTTTTTTGTCTCCACAATACCCCCAATCCTGTCCAAACCCTTTTTTTCTTCATCAATTCTATGGTTAACCCATCCTTCACAAAAACCCCTCCGCTGACAAGTCCCCAAATCGCAAATATTTGAAAAAAAATTCATTCTTCCTTTTGAAACCATTTTTTTTTCTTTATCCCACATCGTTTTTATACCTTTATTACCTTACCCTTACTTTTTCACTTTTTAACTTTCTACCTTTACACACCCTCCCAAACCGTCAACTACCATTTTGATTTATTCCCCCTAGTTTTTTAAACGCACCCCTCCCCAAAAACCCCAGCATTTACTTCTTTTTTTCAACCACATCTATAATATGTTAAACAACCATGGGGACATTTCCAAACCCTTTTTAAGACCCAAAAATTTTAAAAAAGGGAAGTGCTCCCCTCCTTCAAAACACCCAAACCTGAGCCTCACTATCCTCATAAAAACTCTTTACAACATTTAATAACTTACTTATTCCATACACTTGCAAAATCTGCCCCATTGCTCCCTTATGCGCTCCTTCATGAGTCTTTTCTAAATCCATAAATGCAATGAAAACTTCCCTACCTTTATCTAAATACTTTTCCCACACATATGCTTCTATGTAAACACTTGATCTACACATCCCCTACCCACTCTAAAACCTACTTGCTTATCTACATTCCTATTCTCTGTCTTACCTATAATTCTTTCAATAATAACTCTGTCGTACACTTTACCTGCTAAACTCAGAAAACTTATTCCCCTATAATTTTTACAATCTCTTTGGTCCCCCTTCCATTTATATAAAGGAACTATACATGGTCTCTGCCAATCCCTAGGTACCTTCCCCTCTTTCATACATTTATGAAACAAAAATACCAACCACTCCAACACTATATCCCCCCAGCTTTTAACATTTCTGTCATCATCACGTCAGTTCCAGCTGCTTAATACCCCCTTTTGTTCTGCACAATGTCCTCACGCACCTCCCCCACACTCACATCCTGCCTCTCTTCACTCCTAAAATATATATATATATACATACATAATATATTATATATAATATATATAATATATATATATATATATATATATAAATATATATATATATATATATATAATATATATATGTCGTGCCGAATAATGCAAAACTGGTCAATTAGCAAGAACTCATTTAAAATTAAGACCTTTCTAAAATTTACTCTTATACGTTTAAAGATATATTTTTTTCATTAATGTTGATGTAAAAATTTTTTAAATTTTGCACCAAAAGGAACTAAGAAAACTTACCTAACCTTATTATAACAAGCGCAATTTATTTTAGCCTAACCCAACTAAATATATTTTAGATTTGTTTACAATAATTTAATACAAACAAACACAGTGAAAATACTTTTTTCGTTAGGTTCAGAATGATTTTGGCGAAATTATTGCATACACAAATTTTCACTTGTCCTATATGGCAAGATGAGCGTTGCTATTTAAGCCAAGATCGCAAGTTCTGCCTATTCGGCACGACATATATATATGTATATATATATATAATAAATATATATATATAAATATATATATATATATATATATAAATATATATATATATATATATATATATATATAAGTAGTGATGATTTCTACAGAGCGGTCTCTTCCTGAGCTGTCTCCTCCCAAAGGGCTGCGGCTGAGCGGTCTCCTTTTCACACCTTTATGCTAATGACCTTGACCTCACCCACGACCCACGCCCACGACCCCCACCCACGACTCCCACCCACGACCCCCCCACGTCCCCCACCACGACCCCCCACCCACGACCCCACCCTCGACCACCACGACCCTCCACCCACGACCCCCACCCACGACCCCCACCCACGACCCCCACCCACGACTCCCACCCATGACCCCCACCCACGACCCCCACCCACGACCCCCACCCATGACCCCACCCACGACCCCCCCCACGACCCCCACCCATGACCCCACCCCGCGCCCCGCGCGCCCACCCGACCGGGGGCCCGCCCGTGCCGACCCGCGCCCGCCCTCGCGCCCGCCCGCGCCTTCTGCAGCGTCGTCCGGATAGCCCCCGCTCCCCGAATTTTTTTCCGATTTTTTTCAAATTTTTTTGAATTTCTTGTGCTCTCCATCTCCTCGGATCAAGTTTTTTCTCGATATCAATAATACAAAGACTCCACTTCCTTGGATCAAGTTTTTTTTGGATTCCCCCCTCTGGGGATAAGCATTTCAAAATGGACTCCCACTTTCACCCCAAAATATTCCTCCTCCATCTCCTTGGATCAAGGTTTTCTCGATAATACAAAGACTCCATCTCCTCGGATCAACACCCTCTAAACCATATATTTCTCCTCCACTTCCTTGGATTCCCCCCTATGGGGGTTCGAATTTCTTATGATCTCATCGGATCAACACCCTCCCCCCTCCCACTTTCACCCCAAAGTATTCCTCCTCCATCTCCTTGGATCAAGGTTTTTTCGATAATACCAAGACTCCATCTCCTTGGATCAAGTTTTTGGATTCTCCGCTCTGGGGATAAGCATTCAAAATGGACTCCCACTTTAACCCCAAATATTCCTCCTCCATCTCCTTGGATCAAGGTTTTCTCGATAATACAAAGACTCCATCTCCTTGGATCAAGTTTTTCTCGATAATACCAAGACTCCATCTCCTTGGATCAAGTTTTTGGATTCTCCCCTCTGGGGGTAAGCATTCAAATGAACTCCTCCTATGGGGCATGGTACTTTCTCTTACTACTGGTCTAAACAAGTGTGACGTCACCTCACCTGTGTTTACTCGGCGGTCAGTGGCATCACGTGATGACCTCACACATACAGGCTGAATCTTGTCGACTTCCCCCTATGTCAGTGACGTCACGTGATGACTGCACACACAGGCTGAATCTTGTCGAGCAGACATTAACTTAAAATGCAGGATAACACTATTTATAATACAACCAATGCATTTCATATACAACATAGGGAAAACATTTTCACTCTTAACCCAGGATAACCCAAATAATTTCACATTTTTTTCGTTAATACCCAAAACAATCCACAAATTTCTTTACAAAATACAACACAAGTCTAGACATTTTTTCGTTTAACTATTTCATCAGAAAAAGTCACCACAACACTTACAACTTATAACCACTTTTCGATTAATTCACTAGTCACAATTTTACATATTACGAAGTTAATATGCACACACACCTCACTTTACTTTGAACACCTTCAAAACACTCTCATAAATCATTTGAATACTCACAAAAATACCTTTGAACATTTCCAAACAACACTGAAACACTTCCAAAATATCATTTTGAGTACTCCCAGATACACCACTGAATACTACTAAAACACCACTGAATACAGTCAAAACACCACCAAAATCACCATAAACTAAGATCAACATAACAGACTAACACCCATCTCAAATCCACTAAAATCACTGAAACCAAGATATTCAAAAAATTTCTATGACCACCTAGCCCCACACACACACACACACACCACACACACACACACATACACACACACACACATACACACACACACACACACACACAAAACACACACACACAAAACACACACACAACACACACACACACACACACACACACACACACACACACACACAACACACCTTTTTTCAATATCTCATAAGAAATATTCTCTCATCGAAAACTTTTATCACTAAACACAGAACAACCCCAAGATTACTTCGAACACTCTCATAAATCATTTGTATACTCACATAAACACCTTTGAACATTTCCAAACAACACTAAAACATTTCCAAGACAACATTTTAAATACTCCCAAATAAGATTTTCATCTCTAATTTAACTACACTTTCATATTTCATTAAATTACAACTCATCCCCCAAAACTCCCCCTCATTCTCCAGATTTTACAACAGTAAAACAAAAACCTAACTCAGACCCCTTTACTTTAAACAACACCAAAAACACCACTTTTTACCTTTGAATCCCTCCAAAAACATCATTCGAAAAACCCCCAAATCACACGAATACTCCCAAACACATTCTAAATACTCTTGCACATCATTTGAACACCTTTAAAAACACTTTTGAATAGTCTCAAACACCATTTGAGTACTCCCAAATACACCACTGAATACTACTAAAACACTTTTTCTCGTTTTAACTAAATTTTATCATAAAAAGTCACAACAACAACCCACAACTTATAATCACTTTTCAGCAACTCTAGTTCTCAACAACACCCACAACCACAACACACCACAACCCACAACACCCACAACCCACAACACCCACAACCCACACACCCACAACAACAACCCATTTATAACATCTTTCGGTATCCCTAGTTCGACAACAACACCCACAACCCACAACACCCACAACCCACAACGCCCACAACCCACAACACCCACAACCCACAACACCCAAACCCACAATTTTTTCCTCGTTTAACTAATTTCATCAGAAAAAGTCACAACAACAACCCACTTATAAACATCTTTTCGATATCTCTAGTTCGACAACAATACCCACAACACCCACAACCCACAACAACCCACTTATAACATCTTTTCCGATATCTCTAGTTCCGCAACAACACCCACAACCCACAATTTTTTCTCTTTTTAAAACTAATTTCATCAGAAAAAGTCACAACAACAACCCACAACTTATAACCACTTTTTCGGCATCACTAGTTCGACAGCAATACTCACAACCCACAACACCCACAACCCACATCACCCACAACAACAACACACTTTAAACCACTTTTTTTCGGCATCACTAGTTCGACAACAACACCCACAACCCCCAACACCCCACAATCCACATCACCCACAAAAACAACCCACTTATATCATCTTTTTTTGTATCTCTAGTTCGACTACATTACCCACAACCCTCATCAATTACCAATTTATTCACAATCATTCGATACAAATTTTTCCCCTTCTTTTTACTGAGTCTTAAATGTAATACACATTACTAAAAATAGTTGTTGTGAGTATAATATCAATTTATGTGGATACAAGGACATGGGTATGGAGAGGATTTTATTAGAATTTTAGTAATGTAAAGAGGAATGTGTATTACATTTAAGATTCAGTAAAAAGAAGGGGAAAAATTTGTATCGAATGATTGTGAATAAATTGGTAAGTGATGAGGGTTGTGGGTAATGTAGTCGAACTAGAGATACCAAAAAAGATGATATAAGTGGGGTTTTTTTTTGTGGGTGATGTGGAATTGTGGGGTGTTGGGGGTTGTGGGTGTTGTTGTCGAACTAGTGATGCCGAAAAAGTGGGTTATAAGTGTGTTGTTGTTTTGGGTGATGTGGGTTGTGGGTGTTGTGGGTTGTGGGTATTGTTGTCGAACTAGTGATGCCGAAAAAGTGGTTTATAAGTTGTGGTTTTGTTGTGACTTTTTTCTGATGAAATTAATTAAAACGAGAAAAAATTGTGGGGTGTGGGTGTTGAGGGATGTGGGTGTTGTGGGTTTTGGGCTTTGTTGTCGAACTAGAAAATACCGAAAAAGTGGTTATAAGTTGTGGGTTGTTGTGGGTGTTTTTGGGATGTGGGTGTTGTAAGATTGGGGGGCGTTGTTGTGACTTTTTCTGATGAAATTAGTTAAAACGAGAAAAAAATTGTAGGAAAGTGGGTGTTGTGGGTTGTGGGTGTTGTGGATTGTGGGCGTTGTTGTCAAACTAGAGATACCGAAAAGATGTTATAAGTGGGTTGTTGTTGAGGGTGTTGTGGGATGTGGCTGTTGTGGGATGTGGGTGTTGTTGTCGAACTAGAGGTACCGAAAAGATGTTATAAGTGGGTTGTTGTTGTGACTTTTTCTGATGAAAGTAGTTAAAGCGAGAAAAAATTGTGGGTTGTGGGTGTTGTTGTCGAACTAGAGATATCGAAAAATGTTATAAGTGGGTTGTTGTGGGTGTTGTGGGTATTGTTGTCGAACTAGAGATATCGAAAAAGAATTTATAATTTGGGGTTTTTGTTGTGACTTTTTCTGATAAATTAGTTAAAAACGAGAAAAAAAATTGTGGGTTGTTTGGGGTTGTGGGTTGTGGGTGTTGTGGGTTTTTGGGGGTTGTGGGGTTGTGGGTGTTGTTGTCGAACTAGAGATACCGAGAGATGTTATAAGTGGGTTGTTGTTGTGGGTGAAAGTGAGTTGTGGGTGTTGTGAGTTGTGGGTGTTGTGGATTGTGGGTGTTGTGGGGTTTTGGGTGTTGTTGACGACTAGAGTTGCTGAAAAGGACTATAAGTTGTGGGTTGTTGTTTTTGACTTTTTATGATGAATTAGTTTAAAACGAGAAAAAAGTGTTTTAGTAGTATTCAGTGGTGTATTTGGGAGTACTCAAAGTTTTTTGAAAACATTCAAAGGTGTTTTTTGAAGATGTTCAAATGATGTGCTAGATATTTATGAATGTGTTTTTCTGGGAGTATTCATGCGATTTGGGGGTATTCGAATGATTTTTTTGGAGTATTCAAAGGTAAATTATGGTGTTTTTTGGTGTTGTTTAAAAGTAAGGTGTCTGAGTTAGTTTTTTTTGTTACTGTTGTAAAAAAACTGGAGAATGAGGGAGGATTTTGGGGGGTGATTGTAATTTAATGAAATATGAAAGTGTAGTTAAATTAGAGAAAGAAAAATCTTATTTGGGAGTATTCAAAATGTTGTCTTGGAAATGTTTTAGTGTTGTTTTGGAAATGTTTAAAAGGTTTTTAGTGAGTATAACAAATGATTTATGAGAGTGTTTTGAAGTAACTTGGGGTTGTTCTGTTAGTGAGATGATAAAAGGGTTTTTGATGAGAGAATAATTCTTAAGAGATATTGAGAAAAGTGTTGTGTGTGTGTGTGATTGTGGTGGTTGTGTTGTGTGTGTGTGTGGTGTGGTGTGTGTGTTTTGTGGGGTGTTTTGTGTGTGTGTTTGTGTGTGTGTGTGTGTTGTATGTGTGTGTGTTTTGGTTTTGTGTGTGTTGTGGTGTGTATGTGTGTGTGTGTGTGTGTGTGTTGTGTTGTGTGTGTGGGGGTGTGGTGGTGGATTAGGTGGTCATAGAATTTTGTGAATATCTTGGTTTCAGTGATTTTTGATTGAGATGGTGTTAGTCTGTTATGTTGATCTTAGTTTATGGGGAATTTTGGTGGTGTTTTGACTGGTATTCAGTGGTGTTTAGTAGTAAATTTAGTGGTGTATTTTTGGGATACCAAATGATATTTGAAGTGTTTCAGTGTTGTTTGGGAATGTTCAAAGGTATTTTTGTGAGTATTCAAATTTATTTATGAGTGTTTTGAAGGTGTTTCAAGTAAAATTAGGTGTGGTGCGTATTATTTCGTAATATGTAAAATTTGGGACTATAATTAATCGAAAAGTGGTTATATTGTAAGTGTTTGGTGCTTTTTCTGAGAAAAAAGTAAAGAAATTGTTTGATTGTTTTTGGGGATTACGAAAATATGTGAAATTATTTGGGTTATCCTGGTTAAGAGTGAAATGTTTCCCTAGTTGTATTGAAATGCTTGGTTGTAAAAATAAAAAAGTGTTATCCTGAAATTTTTAAGTTAAAAGTCTGCTCGACAAGATTCAGCCTGTGTGTGCAGTCATCACGTGACGTCACTGACATAGGGGGAAGTCGACAAGATTCAGCCTGTATGTGTGAGGTCATCACGTGATGCCACTGACCCCCCGAGTAAACACAGGTGAGGTGACGTCACACTTGTTTAGACCAGTAGTAAGAGAAAGTACCATGCCCCCCTAGAGGAGTTCATTTGAATGCTTACCCCCAGAGGGGAGAATCCAAAAACTTGATCCAAGGAGATGGAGTCTTGGTATTATCGAGAAAAACTTGATCCAAGGAGATGGAGTCTTTGTATTATCGAGAAAACCTTGATCCAAGGAGATGGAGGAGGAATATTTGGGGTGAAAGTGGGAGTCCATTTTGAATGCTTACCCCCAGAGCAGAGAATCCAAAAACTTGATCCAAGGAGATGGAGTCTTGGTATTATCGAGAAAACCTTGATCCAAGGAGATGGAGGAGGAATATTTTGGGGTGAAAGTGGGAGTCCATTTTGAAATGCTTATCCCCAGAGGGGGGAATCCAAAAAAAACTTGATCCAAGGAAGTGGAGTCTTTGTATTATTGATATCGAGAAAAACTTGATCCAGGAGATGGAGAGCACAAGAAATTCAAAAAAAATTTGAAAAAAATCGAAAAGAAATTCGGCGAGCGGGGGCGATCCGGACGACGCTGCAGAAGGCGCTGGCGGGCGCGAGGGCGGGCGCGGGTCGGCACGGGCGGGCCCCCGGTCGGGCGGGCGCGCGGGGCGCGGGTGGGGGGCGTGGGTGGGGGGCGTGGGTGAGGTCGTGGGTGGGGGGGTCGTGGGTGAGGTGGTCGAGGGTGGGGATCGTGGGTGGGGGTCGTGGTGGGGGTCGTGGGTGGGGTCATGGGTAGGGTCGTGGGTGGGGGTCGTGGGTGGGGGTCGTGAGTGGGGGTCGTGGGTGGGTGTCGTGGGTGGGGGTCGTGGGTGGGGGGTCGTGGGTGGGGGTCGTGGGGTCGAGGGTGGGGTCATGGTGGGGGTCGGGGGTGGGGGTCGTGGGTGGGGGTCGTGGGTGGGGGTCGTGGGGGGGGGGTTGTGGTGATCGAGGGTGGGGTCGTTGGTGGGGGTCGTGGTGGGGGACGTGGGTGGGGTCGTGGTGGGGGTCGTGGGTGGGGGCGTGGGCGTGGGTCGTGGGTCGTGGGTGAGGTCAAGGTCATTAGCATAAAGGTGTGAAAAGGAAAACCGCTCAGCCGCAGCCCTTTCGGGAGGAGACAGCTCAGGAAGAGACGGCTCTGTAGAAATCATCACTACTTATATATATATATATATATATATATATAATATATATAATATATATATATATATATATATATATATATATATATATATATATATGATGGGGTCCACCTCTGGTGTAAATTGTGGACCCATAGCCTCGGAGAAGTGGATAAAAAGGCTTCAAGGAAGAATATTTGGATTTCTTCCTGAAGCCATTTGAATATTCCACTTCCCCTACCACCCCATCTTTAAACTATTTTTTTTTACCAATAGGAATATTTTATTACATAATATGGCACAGAAGATTTAAGAGATACATTGTTGATATAAAGGTGGCATATATATATAAAATATATATATATATATATATATATAAATATATATAATATATATATATATATATATATAAAATATATATAAATTTTTTTTAATTTTTTAAATCACCGATTAAAAGGGCGAAAACCCTCATCCCAGCCCTCAGAGCGGGGGCGGGGCCCCCAAAATGAAACATGCATTCCCCCCTTTTTAACACCCGCCTGGCCGCGGGAACAGAAAACTAGCTGCCCTGGGTCCCTAGTTACCCTAAAGGGTTTTTTTTTCCCTTTTCCCCCCAGCCCCTTTAAAAGGAATTAATGCACTTTTCCCCATAAAACCAAGGGTTCTGACCCTAGGGGGAACAAACAAAAAATGATGGGCAATTTTCTCCATTTTTTTCTAATTTTTTGGGACTCCCTAAACCCTGGCACCCTGCCCCTCCTTCCTCCCGGGTGTTTTGGGAAAATTGGTATCACCCAAATAGATGCACATGTATAGTCCCACCCCACCCCTGTTTCCCATCGTCCAGGCTTAAAGGGTAAACCCACTGGACCTTGGGCTGCCATCAGATTTTGCAAATTGGGGGTGGCCCCTTTACTGCTGGCATCCAGCTGTTGTGAGGCTCCTCTTGATAATGTTTTTTAACTCCCCATGTCTTGCAATTTTTCCCCTGGGATTTCGGCAAAAACAAGCCCTTGTCCCCCAAATGGGTCGCTGCTTCATTTCCAAAAAATACACCTTTTTTCGGCGAGAATAGGGGGGGGCAAGTCAAAGGGGCCCAAACACCGGCGGATGGTCTTTTGGGTCGGGGGCGTGGGGGCCAAAGGCTGAGTTGGGAACAGCCAACAAAAGTCCCCAGCATGGGGGGCTCCCCCACTGCCAAGCAGGCGGGCCTATCCTTCCCTGACAAAACTCTGAAGAAACGTTGGGGCATATTTTCCACTATTGGACCACCCCCAAGTGCAAATTTTTTGTAGTTTTTGGGGGGAGAAAAGGCGGGTTTTTCCGACCCGTTAGTTTATCCCAATCATTGCTCCTCAAGGGAAATTTTTGGCCCGGGGGCTCCAATCTTTTTCCCCTAAGATTTCAGGGGAACGCTGCTACAACTCTCGGGATGAAATACCGGGGAACAGAAAAGCGGGTAACGAAATTTTGTGATAAACTTGGGGAAAACCAATGCCCCCTTTAGTCGACGGAATGTAGCTTGGTTCCCCCTGCCCGTCTTCTAAGTAAGGAAAGTATTTTTCGTAAAAACTGCCTCAAATACTGTCATATTCGGGGCAGTAAAAGGGTTTACAAAATGAAGGTGCACACTTAGGAAATATTTTCCAACCGGGGCAAAACTCAAGCCCTTTGGGGAAAAGGGTCCCAAGGCATCGTGGGTTCCAGATTGCCTATTCTTTTGTTCCATTTTTCCTTTAAACCCTTTTCCCCAAATTTTCCCTTTCCTGAGAATTTTGTAAAATGGCATGCTTCCCAGAGGTGTTTCCTAGCAAAACACTTTTTGTGGGGGCAATGACTGTTTCCCTGGTAGTTTTGACTCCCCGCATTTATCACTTTTTGGGACTGACTGGGGATGTTTTTCACTTTTTGGAGGGAAATTCAGGAAAAAGCCCCTTTCCTTTCCCCGGTCATTACCGTGTAAGGTCATTGGGAGGGACTCCTTTGTACCTGCTAGTGTGCCATAAACTGGGGAACCAGATTTTTTAGCTCCCCTGGTCATCTGACTTTTATTTCCCAAAATGCAAATACAGAAAGAAAAAATGGTGCAAGAAAAATCCCCTTTTGTTGGACACCCTCTGATGATTTTGGATTTCATGCTCCCCCAAAGAGAAGCTTGTTTCCCTTTTTAACCCACTGAAAACAAAAGGGAAAGACCAGGGAAATGTTCTTGAAACTGCTGTTTAATCCCCCACGTCTTTTTTCCCGGGAATTGAACGAAATTTTTTAAAATCAAATTTTTAACCACGGGCTTGGGCCCCTAAAAGGCGGGTTTTTGTTGAAATATCCCCTTGTTAAATGAACCGCTGCTTCCCCTTCCCTTTGAAAAGCCCCCAAAACCCAAAAGCTGGTTTGGTTGAACATCATGGCTCCTGTGCAACGAATATTTTCGGACGCGGGTTTTGGATACAGGGGGCGTAACTGTTGCCTATTTCCAATTTGGGCCGAACCCCCTCCATCCTTTTTTTTAAAGTGAAAACAAAGTTTGCACCCAAAAAAAAAAAGGGTCAAATTTTCCCATCGGAATCAAAACCAGCCAAGGAATTGTTGACAAAAACCTTTGGGGATCTCTGAAAGCAGGGGGCCCCCCCCCCTCTGTTTTTTCCCCCCCAATAACGGGATTAACCATTTCCTTTAAATCTGTGGCCTTATTCCGGGAAACCCCCAGCGAGCCAGGGGGAAGAAAATTTTTGCTTTAAAAGTCTGAGCCCTTCCACAATCTTTGGGTTTCCATATTTGGGGACAGAGGTTGGAACTTTTTTGGTGCCACTTTTTTCCCTGGCAGGGGGGCTTTCCTCTAAGGTTTTCACCGTGTCAGCATCCCTGGGAGCAACTGTATCTTTCCACTTTTAAAAATTTTCGGGATTGCCCCCACTTGTTCCCCCTCTTCAATTTTCTTGCTTCAAAACCCGGGGCCTGACTTTTTTTAAAATGCAGTAAGTGGGGTGGGGGGTTTTGCCTCTCCCTTTTTTTGTTTTTTCGGGGGAAAGGGGAATGAAGGGTTTTCAACTCAAAGGGAAAAACTCTTAAGGATTTAAAATAAAAATAAATATATATATATATAAAAATATATATATATATAATTAATTTTTATAAATATACATTTATATTATACTTTATATATATATAAAACCCTTTTATATAAAATAAAAAAAATATATATAAATAAATTATATATATATATATATAAATAAAAATATATATATATAAAAATATTATATATATATAGGTACCAGCCGCATCCCACTGAGGTTTGGGGGGACCCAAAAAAAAAAACGCAAATTTCTCCTTTTTTAAAATTTGGGAAAATTACAGGAAAGGGGTTTTCTTAACCTTGGGCCCCGGCATTTTTTGGTTTGCCCCCTTTTCGACACGCAGGCTACGGAGGAAGAATTCCAAATTTCCCCTTCCCGTGGAGATATATATACACATATGGAATTTAAAAATATAAACCCCATCCGCTCTTCTTCACTCTTAATATATTTTTATAAAATATATATAATATATATAATATAAAAATAAATAAAAATTTTTTATATATATAAAATGTTCACAAAACCCTGATCTCCCGAAGGAGACTCGAACCCTACGAACCCTAGGGCAAGGGCCCAGTGCTTTAAAACCCCTCTACCCCCCACTGGACAATACCTTTTCGGTAGCATGCGCTACCGTTTATTCCCAAGGGAGCCAGCTTACAGCTTTTTCCCTCCAACTCCCGCATGCATCAGCCTTACTAAGATATTTTTCAATCAAGGAATTTGTGTGGGGGTGCTTTGGGGTGTGTTTTGGGTTGTGTTTTGTGTGTTTGTGTGTGTTGTGTGTTGTGAGTGGGTGTTTTGGGGGTGAGAGAGAATATAAATGTAAAATTCACCCATAAATATAGACGTTTCCTTTGATTTCCATTCCCCTTTAAATTTTCCTGGAAAGAGAGGATGGGGGCCAAACTCAGCTCCCCGTTTGGGAGGGGTTTGTGTTTACCCCAAACCCCGTCCGAGTTCATCCCTCAGGGGTGGATGAACTTATAGCAAGATTCTCGTACCCGTACCAAGGGAATTAAACGCACAAAAAACATCTGGAGTCCCGGACCCGGGGGTCAGTGTCCCTCACATTTGACCTTGAAGAAAGTGTCCCCAAAAAACTGGGAGAGTTCACAAAAAAAAAAAAAAAGAAGAAAAAACCGGTTTTATTCTAAATTAACTTGAAAAATGAGCCTTCTCTTTGGGACAAACATAAAAATTAAAAAGGAAAGTGAAAACACTTGTTTGGGTTTTTAAAAATTTAAAAACAAAACAAAAAAAAAGAAAGGGGGAAAAGGGAGGTCACATAGGTATCGGAAAAGGACAAACTACTGTAAGGGGCAAAGGCTCCCATTACTGCCTCAAGCAATTTATGTTACTTGGAGAACATTTTGTTTTTTTTTACTGTAAAGGCGAATGCATTTTCTTGGAGCTGTGGGGCCTTTCCCTGGGTTTAAGCTCACCCCTAACCTCACATCACAACCTGGTTCAAGCCCAAACCCTACCTCCCTCACCCCTGGGGTTTAAGCTCACCATCCCCACATCACACCTGGTTCAACTCACCAAAACCCACATCACAAACCCGGTTTTAAACTCACCATACCTCACATCAAAATCTGGTTCAAGCTCACCCAAAACCCCACATCACACCCGGCTCAAGCACACCATAAACCTTTACAAACACACCTGGCTCCCAACATCACCATACCTCACATCACAAACCGTCAAACATCCCCCATACCTCACATCAACCCCCTGGGCCCTCACCATACCTCACATCACACCTCTCAAACACCATAACCCTTTTCCCTCACACCTGGCCCCAACCCTCACTAACCCCCAAAATCACACCTGGCTCCAAAACACCATACCCCACATCACACCTGGGTCAACATCAAACCCTAACCTTTACAAACACACCGGTTCAACTCACCAACCTCCCCATCACACCTGGCCCCACATCACCATAAACCCCACAACCCCACCGGCCAACATCACCAACCCCACCTCACCCCCGGCTCAACATCACCATACTTTACAAACACACCTGGGTTTAAACTCAAACCCTAAACCCCAAAATCACACCTGGCCCCAACAAACAACCCAAAACCCACATCACAACCCGGCTCAACATCACCATAAACCCCACAACACACCTTCTCAACACACCATACTTCACATCACACCTGGTTTTAAAAACACAAACCCTAAACCCCATCCCCAAACCTTTGGCTCAACATCACCATAACCCCACATCAAAACCTGGCCCCAACATCACCATACCTCACATCACACCTGGCCAACAAATCACCATACTTTACCCACACCCCGGACAAGTTTACCAAACCTCACATCACACCTGGCTCAACATCACCATACCTCACAATCACAAACTGGTTTAAGCTCACCAAACCTCCATCACACCTGGCTCAACATCACCATACCTCACATCACATCTGGTTCAAGCTCACCATACCTCACATCACATCTGGTTCAAGCTCACCATACCTCACATCACATCTGGTTCAAGCTCACCATTCCTCACATCACATCTGGTTCAAGCTCACCATACCTCACATCACACCTGGCTCAACACCACCATACCTCACATAAACCCTGGTCAACATCACCATACCCAAAACCCACACCGGGGGCTAACATCACCATACTTCACACCCAACCGGTTCAAGCTCCCCAAACCCTTACATCACACCTGGCTCAACATCACCATACCTCACATCACACCTGGCTCAACATCACCATACCTCACATCACACCTGGCTCAACATCACCATACCTCACATCACACCTGGTTCAAGCTCACCATACCTCACATCACACCTGGCTCAACATCACCATACCTCACATCACACCTGGCTCAACATCACCATACCTCACATCACACCTGGCTCAACATCCCCATACTTCCTTTCACCCGGGTCAAGCTAAACCATCCTCCATCCAACCTGCTCAAAAACCCACCCCCTCACATAAATTTGGTTCAAGCTCACCATACCTCACATCACACCTGGCTAAACATCATTTTCCTCAAAACACAATCGGGTTCCCAAGCTCCCAAAACCTCACTTTACCCCCCTGGCTAAAACATCACCTCCTCAAATCACTCGGGGTTCAAGTCACCATACCCCATCAAAATCGGGTTCAAGCTCACCATCCCCTCAATCAAAACCCTGGTTCAAGCTCACCAAAACCTCACATCACCCCCTGCTCAACATCCCCCATACCCATCCATCTGGTTAAGCTCACCAAAACCTATCCCCCGGGCTAAACCATAAACCATACCTCCCCTTTCACATCGGGTTTTAAAGGGCTCCCCATTCCTCACATCACACCTGGCCCCCCAACATAAACCCATACCTACATCACACCTGGCTCAACATCACCATACCTCACTCACACCGGGTTTAAGTCACCATACCTCACATCACACCGGGCTCAACATCCCAAAAACCCATCCTTTCTGGTTCAAGCCCATCCCTCACATACATCTGGTTCAAGCCCACCATACTCCACACACATCTGGTTCAACTCCCCCAAACCCCCAAAATCATACTGGTTGAAAACTCACCTTTCCTCACATCACACCGGGGTTCAAGCTCCCCATCCCTCACATGCCCCTTTTCAAGCTCCCCAAACCCTTCACATCACAACGGGTTTTCAGGTTATCATACCTCACATCCCCACCTGGCTCAACATTACAATACCCCACATCACCCCAGGCCCCAAGCTCACCATACCTACTCAAACCTGGTCAACATTACCAAAACCTCACATCACTTTTGGGTTCAAGAAACCATACCTCAAAATCACACCTGGCTAAAAACTTTACCATACCCCACATCCATTTGTTAAACCCTCCCCCATACTCACATACTTTGGGTTTTCAAGTACCATTCCTCACTCAAAATTCTGGTTCAAGCCATCTTTAACCCCCAAAATCACATTGGTTCAAGCTAACCATACCCACACCCAATTGGTTCAAGCTCACCATACCTCCCCATCACATCGGGTTAAAGTCACCTTTCCCTCACATCACTCGGGGTTAAAGCTCCCAACCTCACTTCACATCGGGTTCCCAAGCTACCATACCTCACATCACATCTGGTTCAAGTTTCACCATTCCTCACACCCAACTTTTGGGTTTCAAGCTCACCAAAAACCCCCAATCACATCGGGTTTTTCAAGCTCACCTTCCCCTACATCACATCTGGTTAAAAGCTCACCAAAACCCAATCAATCTGGTTCAACCCCCCTCACCTTCCCCCAAATTCACATCTGGTTCAAGCTCCCCAAAACCCACATCACATCTGGTTCAAATTTACCTTACCCCCTCATCACTTTTTGGTTCAAGCTAAACCAAAACCTCACATCACCCCCGGGCCAAACCTTCACCATACCCCCACATCCACCTGATTCAAGCTCCCATACCTCAAAATCAAAACCGGGTTTAAAGTTTTAACATACCTCACATAACCCCTGGCTCAACATTACAAACCCCAAAATCCCCAAAACCAGGCTCAAGCTCACCAACCTCACATAAACACCCTGCCTCAAGCTCACCAAAAACCCCACATCACCCCTGGCTAAACATAAACTAAAACCCCCCACATCACACCTGGCCTCAAACATCACCATACCCCCAACATCCCCATCTGGTTTCAACTAAACTTTTCCCCCACTTTACCGGGCTAACAAAACCTTTCCCCAATCACATCTGCCCCAAAAACACCCACAAATTGGCCCCCCACATCACACCGGGTAAAAAACACCAAAATCTCACATTACACCTGGTAAACATCACAATCCCTTTCCACTTACACATGGCCAACAAAAAACCTTTCCTCCCTTTACCCCTCCCTCAACATCCTTTTAAAACCCCACTCACCCCTGGCTCAACATCACTATCCCTCAAAATCAACCGGGCCCTCAACATCACCAAACCTAACTTTAAACCCTGGTTTTAACTTTTTTTACCTCACTTTTCCCCGGGCTAAACACACCAACCCTTCACATCACCCTGGCTCAACTTAAACTATCCCCAAAAACACCCCAAAACCGGGCCCTAAACTTCACTATACCTCACTTTAAAAAACCTGGCTCAACATCACCATACCCCCCCCTTAAACCCCTTTGGCTCAACAAAAAACCTAAAACCCTCACATTTTAACCCGGGCTCAAAAATCCCCTTACCTAAACATCACCCCCCTGGCTCAACATCACCATCCCTTTCACTTTTAAACCTGGCTCAACATCCCCTACCTCCCCATTAAAAAACCGGGCTAAAACATCACCAAAACCCCCCATTACACCTGGCTAAACATCACTATACCCCCCAAATTAAAACCGGGGCCCAACATCACCTTTCCCTCACATCACCAATGGCTCAACATCACCATCCCTACATCACCCGGGCCCAAAAACATCACCTTACCTCACATCCCCCTTTGGTCAAGCTCCCTTACCTCAAAACACACCTGGCTCAACTTTCACCATCCCTTAATCACACATGGCTCAACATCACCAAAAACTTCAAAAACACACCGGTCAAAAACACCATACCTCCATAAACACCTGGCTCAACAACCCAATCCCTCACATCCACCTGGCTCAAATAAACTAAAACCCCCACATCACACCCTGGCTAACATCAATATCCCCTCAAAATCAAAAACCTGGCTAAACATCACCATACCTCACTCAAAAACCTGGCTAAATCACCAAAAACCTCAAAACCCCCCGGGCTCAACTTCACAAAAACCCAAACACCCCCTGGCCAACATCAAAAACCCTTTCACATCACCCGGGCTCAAAAATCCCCAAACCTCCCCTCACACCTGGCTCAACATCCCAAAAACCTCCATCACACCGGGGGCTAAACATCACTATACCTAAACATCAAAACCGGCTAAAACATCACTAAAACCTAAAACATCACACCGGGTTTCAAAACCCACCATACCCCCACACCCACACCGGGCCCCTCAACTTTTAAACCATCCTCACATCAAAACCCCTGGCTAAACATAAATATCCCTCACACCCACACCGGGGGCTAAACATCCCCAAACCCCTCAAAACACCCTGGCTCAAAATCACTTTCCTCACATCACACCTGGTAAAACATCACTAAAACCTCACATCAAAAACCTGGCTAAACATCACCTTCCTCACTTCCCACCGGCCAAATCACTTTAACCTCACATCACCCCCCGGGCTCAAATCATTTATACCCCATCAAAACCCCTGGCTCAACATCACCATACCTAAACATCACACCGGCCCCAAAAATCACAAACCCCCTCCCCTTCACCCCTGGCTCAACATCCCCAAAACCTCACATCCCCGGGGCTCAACATCACCATCCTCCCCTCAAAACCCCGGGCCCTAACACCCCCATACCTCACTTCACCCCTTTGGTCAACATACTATCCCTCACACCCAAAACCTGGCTCAACTTCACCATACCCCCAAATCACCCCCGGGCTCAACATCACCATACCTCAATTAAAACCTGGGTTCAACATCACCATCCCTCACATCACACCGGGTTTAAACATCACCCATACCTACATCACACCCCGGGTCAACATAAACCTTTCCCTAAACCAATACTCCACCCTGGCCAACATACTTTACCTCACATCACACCGGGCTCAACTTCACCAAAAACCTCCCATCAAAAAACCCCTGGCTAAAACATCACCTTTAAACCTCAAAATTCCCTGTCAACACCCACCTAAATCAATCAAAACCGGCCCTCAAAAACCCAAAACCTCACTTTCCCCACCTTCTCCATCACCTACCTCCCTTAACACCTGGCTCAAAAAATAAACCATACCTCACATCACCCCTGGCTCAACATCACCTACCTCCAAAAAAAAACCCGGGTCAACATCCCCTCCCCTCACATAACACCCTGGCTCAAAATAAACCATCCCTCCAAAAATTACACTGGCCCAACATCACCATACCTCACATCACACCGGGGCCAACATCACCATTCCCCTCACTCCCAACCCCGGGGGGCTCAAGCTCACCATACCCCCACATCACACCTGGCTCAACTCCTTTTCCCTTTAAAATCAACCTGGCTCAAATCCCCCATACCCAAATCAAAAAACCGGGCCCCCAAGCTCACCATTCCCCCACATCAAACCCGGCTCAACATCACCATACCCCCCCAAAATCACCCCGGCTCAAGCTACCATATCCTCACACCCACCCCCGGGCTCAACATCCCCAAAAAACCTCACATCAAAACCTGGCTCAAGCCCCATACCTAAACATCCCCCCCCGGGGCCCCAACAAAACCCATACCTCACTTTCACTTTTTCCGGGGCCCAAGTCCACCAAAACCCCCAACATCACACCGGGCCCTCAACTTCCCCAAAAACCCCCCCACATCACTCGGGTTTCCCAAGCTCACCCATACCTCATCACATCGGGGTTTTTCAAGCTCACCATCCCTCCATCACCCCGGGTTCAAGTCCCAAACCCCTTTTTCCCCCCTGGCTAAACCCATCATTAAAAAACCCATCACATCGGGTTTCAAGCTAAACCAAAAAATAAATCACCCCCGGGCTCAACATCACCATACCTCACATAAACATCTGGTTAAAAAGCTCACCAAAACCTCACATCAAAAACCTGGCTCAAAAAAATTTCACCAACCTAAAACATCCCCAAACCTAAACTTCAAAAACCCTTGGTTAAAAGCTCACCATACCTCACATCACACCTCCCAAAACCAATCACCCCCCCCCTCCATTTGGTTTCAAGCTCACCCTTTTGGCCTCACATAAACACGGGTTTAAACCCTCCCCCCCCCCATTCTTCCCCCAACCCCACATTTGGTTTTCCAAGTCCCCCCTACCTCACATCAAATTGGGTTTAAAAAAATCACCATCCTCACATCCCCCTTCCGGGTTTTCAAGCTCACCAAAACCTCACATCGCACCTTTTCAAGCTCACCATACCTCACATCAAAAACTGGTTCAAGCTTATCTACCTCCTAACCACCCCTTTGGCCCCAAATTTACAATACCCCACACACCCGGGCTCAAGCCCCCATCCCTCATTAAACCCCTGGCTCAACATTACCAAAACCTCACATCACATTTGGTTCAACCCAAACCATACCTCACACCCAACCCTGGCTCAACATTTAACCTACCCCCCCCAAACCCCACTTTTGGGTTCAATTAAAACCATCCCCAACATCAACATCGGGTTAAAAACCCTTCCCCATTCCTAAACATACATCTGGTTAAAGCTCATCATACCTCAAAATCACATCGGGTTTTCAAGCTCCCCCCAAAATAAATCAAAATCCATCGGGTTTCCCAAGCCCATATACCTCAAAAATCACATCTGGTTCAAGCCCCCAAACCTTTTCCCTTTCAATCACTTCTGGTTAAAAACCCCACCATACCTTCACTTTAATCGGGGTTCAAAGCTCACCAACCTCACATCACATCGGGTTTCAAGCTAAACCCATTCCCCCACATCACATTTGGTTAAAGTCCCCCAAAAACCTCACTTTCACTTCTGGTTTTCAAAGCTCACCTTTTCCCTCACACACATCGGGTTCAAGCTCACCATCCCTCAAATAACATCTGGTTCAACTCACCAAAAAACCCAAACATCAACTGGTTAAAGGCTCACCAAAACCTCACATCAATCTGGTTCCAAACCCTCCCCCAATCCCCTTCAATCACTCCCGGGGTTTCAAGCTAAAACCATCCCCTCACATCACACCCGGGCTAAACATCACCAAAAAACCTCACACCCCCTAAAAACCCTGTTTTCCAACCCTCACCAAAAAACCCCCAACATCCCCCTGGTTAAAGCAACATCCCCTCACTTCAAAACCCTGGCCTCAAAAATTACAATCCCCCCACATCCACCAGGTCAAGTCCCCTTTACCCAAACATCAAAAACCTGACTAAAAGCTCACCAAAAACCCCCCCTCAAAACCCTGGCTCAAACCCACTAAAACCCCACATCCACCGGGGCTCAAAAACACCTACCCCAATCAATAGGGCCCTAACATCACTAAAAACCCCAAAATCAACCGGCTCAAACTCCCCCAAAAAACCCCCCATCAATCGGGCTCAAAAAATAAACTAGGGCCTCACATCACACCGGCTAAAACACACCATATCTAAACATTTCAAAAAAAGGGGGTAAAAAATCACTAAAAAACCTCCATTACCCCCTGGTAAAAACATCCCCATCCTCCCTTTAAACCCCCCTGGCTAAACATCACTAAAAACCTCACATTAAAAACCCGGGCCCCAACTTCCCCAAAAAAACCTCACATTAAAAACTTACCCCCTTGGCTCAAAAACCCCCAAAACCCCCCCAATCAAAACCGGGCTCAAAATCCCCATACCTACTCACACCGCTCGAATTTCACCTTACCTCCATCACCCCCCGGGGGTTTTAAAACATCCCCTATCCTAAACATAAAAAACCCCTTGGTTTAAACCACACCAAAACCTAAATCCCCACCTGGTTTCAACATCACCATACCCCAAAATTAAAAAAACCCCTGGTTCAACATCACCATACCCCCTTAAAAAATAAAAACACCCCTGGGCTAAAACCCATCCCCTTTCCTCACTTTCCCCCAGGGTCAAATCACCAAAACCTCACATCACCCCCCCTGGCTCAACATCCCCAACCACATCACACCTGGCTCCCCCTCACCCAAACCCCTCACTTTACCCCGGGTTCCAACAATCACCAAAACCTCCCCTTCAAAACCTGGCTAAACCCACCACCATACCTCACTTTAAAATTAAAACCGGGCCCTAAAAAAACCTTACCTCCATCACAAAAACCGGGCCCTCAAAAAATCACCATCCCCTCCCCCCCCCTTCAAAAACCCCCTGGCTCAACTCACCCATACCTCACATCAAACCGGGCCCTCAACATCACAAAACCTACATAAATTCCGGGCTCAACATCACCATACCTCACATAAACCCCCTAAAAAAAAGGCTAAAAAAGCTCACCATAACCCAAAAACACCCACCCCATTAAATCCCCCCCAACCCCCCAACCAAATCCCCCCCACCCCCCCCACCCCCCCCCATGGTAAACCCCCTAAACCAAAAATTACCCTAACCCCCCTCAAAACCGGCTCAACATCACCAAAAAACCCTCCACATCAACCCCTGCAAAAAAAGGTAAAACCAAATACCTCCCCCCAATAAACACCTGGCCAACTTCACCATACCCCCCAAAATAAAACACCCCTGGTCAAGCTAACCATCCCTCCACCACCCACACCCCTGGCCCCAACACCCACCAAAACCCCCCCACATCAACCGGGCTCAAAGTCCCCCATTGGCCTCAATTTTAAATTTTAAACTTAAAAATTTTTCCAAAAATTTCAAAACCCTTGTTTTTTTTAAATTTTTCCCCCCATAAAATCCCCCCGTTTTCTTGAGGGCCCCGGACCCCACCCCAGGGGCCCGGGAAAGGTTAATACCAGGGTTACCTGGAAAGGGTTTCGGGGGTCATCGTTTCCCGTGACCAGCCCTGAGCCCCAGGCCTCGTTGTGGAAATCGGGGTTTTGATAAAGGGGTTGTTATTTGCGGGCAGCAGCAAATTGACGAAACAACCCACCACCCCGTCTGGCCGTACCTTCTCCGAAGCCCGGCCAGGGGTCTATTAGTAACCCCAACCCCCTTATGTATGAAATAATATGTCAAAAATCCTCATAGACCCCCCCCCCCCTTTTTCCCCAATATTTCTTCATAGGGCCCATTTAAATTTTCCTTTACAATTTTCCCAAAAACATTTCCCTGTTTTTTAAAAAAAATTTCGCCATAGAATACTATTTTTTTTTTTTTAAAAATTTCACACACACAACACACACAAAAACCACTAAAAACACAAAAAACCCCCCCAACAAAACACCACACACACACACACACACACCCCACACAAAAAAACAAAAAAAACAAACACAACACACACACACACACCACACACACACACACACACACCACACACACACACACACACACACACCCAACACACACACACACACACACACACACACACACTCACACACACACAAACACAAACACACACACCAAACCACACACGCTCACACAACACACACACACTCACAACACACACACACACTCACACACACACACACACACACACACACACACACCCACCACACACACACCACACTCACACACACACACACACACACACACACAACACACAAACACACACAAACACACTACTCACACACACACACACACACACACAACAACACACACAAACACACTCACACACACAACACACACACACACAAAACACACACAACACACACAAACACACACACACAAAACACACACACACAACAACACAACAAACAACACACACACACACATACACACACACACACAAAAACACACAACACATACACACACACAAACATACACACACACACACACATACACACACACACACACATACACACCACACACATACACACACACATACACACACACACACACACTCACTACCTGTTAATTCCAAATGGCCGCAGGTCAAAGACTGACCTACTGTCTCAGTCACTCCTCATACTCACCCACATACAACAATATACACACTTATTATGTGCACTCATTTATACACAACTCAAAACATGATCCACATAGCATATAATAACCCACATCACACCAGGTTCCACGTCAACACATTCATTTTTTCAGCAAATTTCCATTTTTTTTTCACTAAATCCTCATATTTCCATTAGTTCCTCGTAGACATAATCCCATATTTTTATTGAAATCTCCTCACAAGCACATTCAAATACACTTATTAACACTTATTTACATACACCTAAAAACTAAAAACACTACAGCTAAGAACACTACTACTAAAAACAGTGCTACTAAGAACACTACAGCTAAGAACACTACTACTAAGAACACTACAGCTAAAAACAATACAGCTAAGAACACTACTACTAAGAACACTACAGCGAAGAACACTACAGTGAAGAACACTACAGCTAAGAACACTACAGCTAAGAACATTACTACTAAGAACACTACAGCTAAGAAAACAACAGCTAAGAACACTACTACTAAGAACACTACTACTAAGAACAGTACTACTAAGAACACTACAGCTAACAACACTACTACTAAGAACACTACAGCTAAGAACACTATAGCTAAGAACACTACAGCTAAGAACACTACAGCTAAGAACACTAGTACTAACAACACTAGAGCTAAGAACACTACTACTTAGAACACTACAGCTAAGAACACTACTACTAAGAACACTACAGCTAAGAACACTACTACTAAGAACACTACTACTAAGAACACTACTACTAAGAACACTACTACTAAGAACACTTCAGCTGAAAACACTACTACTAAGAACACTACTAAGAACACTACTACTAAGAACACTACAGCTAAGAACACTACAGCTAAGAACACTACAGCTAAGAACACTACTACTAAGAGCACTACAGCTAAGAACACATACTAAGAACACTACTACTAGAACACTACTACTAAGAACACTACTACAAAAAACACTACTTCTAAAAACACTACAGCTAAGAACACTACTACTAAGAACACTACTACTAAGAACACTACTACTAAAAACACTACTGCTAAGAACACTACTACTAAGAACACTACAGCTAAGAACACTACTACTAAGAACACTACTACTAAGAACACTACTACTAAGAACACTACTACTAAGAACACCACTACTAAGAACACTACTACTAAAAACACTACAGCTAAGAACACTACCACTAAGAACACTACTGCTAAGAACAAACTAAAACTACTAAGAACACTACCACTAAGAACACTACTGCTAAGAACAAACTAAAAACTACTAAGAACATACCACTAAGAACACTACTGCTAAGAACAAACTAAAACTACTAAGAACACTACCACTAAGAACACTACTGCTAAGAACAAACTAAAACTACTAAGAACACTACTAAAACACTAAAACAACTATAAGAACACTACAGCTAAGAACACTACTACTAAGAACACTACTACTAAGAACACTCTACAAAACACTACTACTAAGAACACTACTACTAAGAACACTACTACTAGGAACACTACTACTAAGAACACTACTGCTAAGAACACTACTACTATGAACACTACTACTAAGAACACTACAGCTAAGAACACTACTACTAAGAAACTGCAGCTAAGAATTTTACAGCTAAGAACACTACAGCTAAGAACACTACTACTAAGAACACTACAGCTAAGAACACTACTACTAAGAACACTACAGCTAAGAACACTACAGCTAAGAACACTACTAATAAGAACACTACTACTAAGAACACTACTACTAAGAACACTACTACTAAGAACACTACAACCAAGAACACTACAGCTAAGAACAATACTACTAAGAACACTAAAAGCTAAGAACACTACTACTAAGAACACTACAGCTAAGAACACTACTACTAAGAACACTACAGCTAAGAACACTACTACTAAGAACACTACAGCTAAGAACACTACTACTAAGAACACTGCTACTGAGAACAATACAGCTAAGAACACTAACAGTATGAATAACAAGAAAAAAACTATGAACACGAAACAGTAAGAAGACTTGAACACCAGCAAGACTACGAAAAACTAAGAACGCTAAAAACTAAGAACACCAATAACCATCAGGGCCGGATTTTTAAGGGACCGACTGCCCCCGGCCCCCCTGCCACAGGCGTCCCCAGACGAAGGGCTTCCTTTATAAAATAATGCAATAATAAATATATTAGTTTAATTAATAAAATAATTAACAAATTGTGTGTGGGGCATCAGAAAATAGAAAGAAAGGGGGCCCCCACCCCCTCTCCCTTTGAATAAATTGACTTAACTATTTCTGGTTAGCATCAGTTCAAAGGTACATGACCAGACCATCAAGTGTCCCGGGGTAGACGACCAAGGTAAATTAACTAAAAATTAAAAAACAGGTGAAGAAGCCTTTCTTGGCTGTTATAACTTGGTCACATCACCCTATCTGGAGTTTATCTGGAGTGAGTTCCGGGGGTCAACGCCCCCGCGGCCCGGTCTGTGACCAGGCCTCCTTAGGTCAGTGTCCCAGGATGCTACCCACACCAGTCGACTAACACCCAGGTACCCATTTTACTGATGGGGAACATAGACAACAGGTGGAAAGAAACACGTCCAATGTTTCTACTCTGGCAGGGAATCGAACCCAGGCCCTCACCGTGTGAAGCGAGAGCGTTAACCACCAGGCCACCAGAGCCCTAAAAGGGATAATTTTTACAAAAAGAAGATTGAATCAATTTCTTGACGTTAGATGGCTTTTATTTCTTCCTTTTATAAATTACAGGAAGGGTGGTGGAGTGGTGATGCATATCAGAGAAAATTTAAATTGTTGTCCTAGACATGATATAAGATTAGAAATATCGAACGCAGAATCTGTTTGGCTACAGTTTCTCGAGGGTCGTGACAAATTAATTTTGGGTGTGATTTATAGGCCCCCCAAACCTTGATAGGGAGTGCAGTAAGCTGTTATGGGATGAAATTCATAAGGCATCTAGATATGAAAATGTTGTGATAATGGGAGATTTTAACTTTAGACAAATTGACTGGAACAATATGGCAGGAAATCTTGAGTTTAGTGACTTTCTTGATACGGTTCAGGATTGCTTTTTAGAACAGGTTGTGACAGAACCAACTAGAGGAAACAATCTTCTTGACTTGGCTCTTGCCAACAAAGAGTCACTAATTAATAATCTTGAGGTTAATGATGAGCTTGGGGAAAGTGTTCACAAATCACTTAGTTTCAATATATCATGGAATCACCCAGATAACTGCAATCAAATCTCTGTCCCAGATTTTCGTTTGGCCGACTTCATGGGACTGAAAAATTACCTGGTTGGGCTAAATTGGGATGTCCTGACTATGGGTCAGGTAGGTGATCTTGGTTGCCAATATGACTTTTTCAGAGCATAGTTCTAGCTGCCCAGACAACTTTTGTTCCGAGTAGGGAAATTAGATCTAACAAAAATTATCCCAAATGGATGAACAATAGGTTGAAACATCTCATTGGTCAAAAGAGAGGCATATATAGGAGTATCAAAAGAGGGGATAAGCAGTTAAGAAAACAATATATTCAATTAAAGAGAAATAAAGAAAGGAATAAGAAAAGCAAAAAGGGATTATGAGGCTAAGGTCGCAAGGGATTCAAAGACTAGCCCAAAAGGGGTCTTTCATGTATACAGAAGTAAGATTAGGGACAAGATTGGCCCACTTAAGAGTAACTCCACTGACAGTGAAAAGGATATGTGTGAAATTCCCAATACCTTCTTCCTCTCAGTTTTCACCCAGGAAAATACTAGTGATATTTCTGAAATAATAGGTTATGGAGAACAGGACGATAATAAACTATGTACGATTGCGGTAACTAGTGACATAGTTCTCAGACAAATAGAGAAACTAAAACCTAACAAATCCCCAGGCACTGATGAACTGTTTGCAAGGGTGTTAAAGGAATGTCAAGAGGAACTTAGCAAACCTTTGGCTAATCTTTTTAACGTATCAGTACAAACTGCCATAGTGCCTGATAAGTGGAAAATGGCAAATGTAATACCTATTTACAAGGCAGGTGACAGGTCCTTGGCTTCGAACTATAGATCAATAAGCCTTACCTCCATAGTGGGAAAATTTATGGAATGAATAATTGCTGAAGCAATTCGTGGCCATCTTGACAGGCACAGATTGATTAATGAATCTCAACACGGTTTTACAAAGGGGCGTTCCTGTCTTACAAATTTACTAACATTTTTCACTAGGGTGTTTGAGGAGGTAGATCATGGTAATGAATATGATATTGTGTATATGGACTTCAGTAAGGCTTTCGATAGAGTTCCACATCAGAGGCTATTGAGGAAACTTAAGGCACACAGAATAGGAGGAGAATTTTTTTCCTGGGTAGAGGCATGGCTGATAAATAGGCAGCAGAGAGTTTGCATAAATGGGAAGAGATCAGAATGGGGGCAAGTCACAAGCAGTGCTCCTGAGGGGTCAATGTTGGGCCCGTTGTTGTCCATAATTTACATAAACGACATAGATGAAGGAATAAATAGCGACATAAGCAAATATGTTGATGACATCAAAATAGGCCGTCCAATTCATTCTAATGAGGACTCTAGAGCACTCCAGGATGATTTGATTAGTAGTAATTTTGTTAGTAGTAATCTGAAACCAAGACAACAATGCATTAGTGTTCGCAATAAAGCTAACAGAATTCTTGGCTTCATATCTAGAAGTATAAATAATAGAAGTCCTCAGGTTGTTCTTCAACTCAATATATCCTTGGTTAGGCCTCATTTAGACTATGCTGCTCAGTTCTGGTAACCGTATTACAGAATGGATGTAAATGCTTCGGAAAACGTACAGAGGAGGATGACAATGATGATCCCATGTATCAGAAATCTTCCCTATGAGGATAGACTGAGGGCCCTGAATCTGCACTCTCTCGAAAGGCATAAAATTAGGGGGGATATGATCGAGGTGTATAAATGGAAAACAGGAATAAATAAAGGGGATGTAAATAGCGTGCTGAAAATTTCCAGCAAAGACAGGACTCGCAGCAATGGTTTCAAGTTGGAAAAATTCAGATTCAGGAAGAATATAGGAAAGCACTGGTTTGGTAATAGAGTTGTGGATGAGTGGAACAAACTCCCGAGTACAGTTACTGAGGCTAAAACGTTGTGTAGTTTTAAAAATAGGTTAGATAAATACATGAGTGGGTGTGGGTGGGTGTGAGTTGGACCTGACTAGCTTGATCTGCTGGGTCTGGTGCCGTGCTCCTTCCTTGAGTGGAGGTGACCAGACTGGGTGGGTCATTGGGCTAATCCGGGGGGGACATGGACCTGCTCCGCATGGATCAGTAGGCCTGTTGCAGTGTTCCTTCTTTCTTATGTTCTTTTGTTCTTAAATGTCTAGTTGGTTGGTTGGTCGGCCCATTAGCAAATTATTATATATAAATATATATATAGATAGACACCAAGAGCGTGACACCAAAGATGTATATAAATACACATCAGTAATTATTATATAGTATAGATGGAATATATTACAAACTGAAAATTATAGTCAAAGTTATTCTTAAAGTCAATAAAATAAAGAAAAGTAAAATCAGACGTCTTCTTCAAAATTTAAAATAATTTTTTTTTCGAAAACTGCTGTTAGTCATTCATTTTAGTTCATTTCTTATTTTTAATTCATTTTAATTTCCATGCTGAGGGCCCCCCAAAACCTAAAGTGCCCCGGGGCCCCCAAGGTCTAAATTCAGCCCTGATAACTACGATCACTAAAAGCAACAATAACATCTATGACATGAACACTAAACACATGAATACTTGACACATAAAAACATTTAAGATATAATCACTAACATACAAATATAATAAAAAATAACATGAACACTAAAGACATGATCATGAATCACCAAAAACACAAAAAAAACTAACACGCGAACACACACACCAGAAAAACTAGACATGAACGAAAATTTAACATATAAGTACCAAAATCTAAACTTAAACACAAAAACATAATGACTAAACACATGATCACTATTCTCCAGTACACACACAAAACAATAATTAATATAAGGATGTTTCTAAGAAGAATTAATGAAAATGGGCGTGTTCTATGAGGATTTAGTGAAAAAAATGGAAATTTACTGAGAAAAGGGGTATGTTGATCTTGAGCCTTTGTTTGATGTCTGTTATCATATCTTATGTTGATCTTGAGCCTTTGTTTGATGTCTGTTATCATATCTTATGTTGATCTTGAGCCTTTGTTTGATGTCTGTTATCATATCTTATGTAGATCATGAGTTGTGTATAAATAAGTGCATAGAGTCAATTTGTACATAGTCGTATGTTGGTGAGTGTGTATGAGGTGAGTTGGAAGCAGTAAGTCATTATTGGTCGGTCTATGACCTGCGGTCACTGGGTATCTCACTAGCAGCTCTCGTATGTGTACTCACCTAATTGTACTCACCTAATTGTGGTTGCAGGGGTCGAGACTCGGCTCCTGGCCCCGCCTCTTCACTCATCGTTACTAGGTCCTCTCTCTCTCTCTGCTCCCTGAGCTTTGTCATACCTCGTCTTAAAGCTATGTATGGTTGCTCCTGCCTCCACTGCATCACTTGCTAGACTATTCCACTTCCTGATAACTCTATGACTGAAGAAATACTTCCTAACATCCCTGTGACTCGTCTGTGTCTTCAGCTTCCAATTGTGACCCCTTGTTTCTGTGTCCTTTCTATGGAACATCCTGTCCACGCAGTATTTTGTACGTCGTTATAATGTCTTCCCTGACCCTCCTGTCCTCCAGTGTCGTCAGGCCGATTTCTCTCAACCTTTCTTCGTAGGACATTTCCCTGAGCTTCGGAACTAACCTTGTTGCAAACCTTTGCACTTTCTCTAATTTCTTGACGTTCTTGACCAGGTGTGGGTTCCAAGCACGTACTGCATACTCCAGTGTGGGACTGACGTACACCATGTACAAAATCTTGAACGATTCCTTACTAAGGTATTGGAACGCTATTTTCAGGTTTGCCAGGCGCCCATATGCTGCAGCAGTTATCTGGTTGATATGTGTGCTTCCGGAGACATGCTCGGTGTTATGCTCACCCCAAGATTTTCCTCCTTCAGTGAGGTTTACAATCTTTGGCCACCTAGCCTATACTTTGTCTGTGGATTCTTTGTCCTTCCCCAATTTTCATGACTTTGCATTTGGTGGGGTTGAATTCGAGAAGCCAGTTGCTGGACCACGTGTTCAGCTTGTCCAGGTCTCTCTGTAGTCCTGCCTAATCCTCATCTGATTTAATTCTCATTAACTTCACAACATCTGCGAACAGGGACACTTCTGAGTCTATCCTTTCCACTATGTCATTCACATATACCAAAATTAGCACTGGTCCTAGGACTGACCCCTGTGGGACCCCGCTCGTCACAGGCGCCCACTGTGATACCTCATCACTTACCATGACTTCCTGTTACCTCCCTGTCAGGTAATCTTTGATCCATTGCAGTGTCCTTCCTGTTATACTCACCTGATCCTCCAGCTTCTGCACTAATCTCTTGAGAGGAACTGTGTCGAAGGCCTTCCTGCAGTCCAGGAAAATGCAATAAACCCACCCCTCTCTTTTGTGTCTTCTGTTACTTTGTCATAAAACTCCAGAAAGTTTGTGACACAGGATTTGGCTTCCATGAATCCGTGCTGGTTGTCGTTTATAATCTTGTTCCGTACCAGGTGCTCCACCACTCTCCTCCTGATAATCTTCTCCATGACTTTGCGTACTATACACGTCAGTGACACTGGTCTGTAGTTTAGTGCCTCTTTTCTGTCTCCGTTTTTTTAAAAATGGGGACTACATTTGCCGTCTTCCATACCTCAGGTAGTTACCCAGTTTCAAGGGATATGTTGAAGATTGTGGTTAGTGGCACACACAGCGTCTCTGCTCCTCTAAGGACCCATGGGGAGATGTCCGGTCCCATCGCCTTTGAGGAATTAAGGTCACTTAGCAGCTTCTGCTCCTCCTCCTCAGTTGTGTGTATGTCACCCAACACTTGTTGGTATATTCCCTTGTGGTGGTCCCCTCTGTGCTATCTTCCCAGAGTCCTTCCTATCTCTACTGTTAATACTTACTTGTATGTGTGTGTGTGTGTGTGTGTGTGTGTGTGTGTGTGTGTGTGTGTGTGTGTACTCACCTAATTGTGGTTGCAGGGATCGAGACTCAGCTCCTGGCCCCGCCTCTTCACTGATCGCTACTATGTCCTCTCCCTCTCTGCTTCCTGAGCTTTGTCATACCTCTTCTTAAAACTATGTATGTTTCCTGCCTCCACTACGTAACTTGCTAGGCTATTCCACTTCCTGACGACTCTATGACTGAAGAAATACTTCCTAACGTCCCTGTGACTCGTCTGAGTCTTCAGCTTCCAATTGTGACCCCTTGTTTCTGTGTCCCCTCTCTGGAACATCCTGTCTCGGTTCACCTTCTCTATTCCCCGCAGTATCATGTATGTCGTTATCATGTCTCCCCTGACCCTTCTGTCCTCCAGTGTCGTCAGTCCGATTTCCCTCAACCTTTCCTCGTACGACATTCCCCTGAGCTCTGGAACTAGCCTTGTTGCAAACCTTGGTACTTTCTCTAACTTCTTGACGTGCTTGACCAGGTGTGGGTTCCAGGCTGGTGCTGCATACTCCAGTATGGGCCTAACATACACAGTGTACAGTGTGTATGTGTGTGTGTGTGTGTGTGTGTGGTGTGTGTGTGTGTGTGTGTGTTGTGTGTGTGTGTGTGTGTGTGTGTGTGTGTGTGTGTGTGTGTGTGTGTGTGTGTGTGTGTGTGTGTGTGTGTGTGTGTGTGTACTCACCTAATTGTACTCACCTAATTGTGGTTGCAGGGGTCGAAACTCAGCTCCTGGCCCCGCCTCTTCACTGATCGCTACTGGATCCTCTCTCTCTCTGCTTCCTGAGCTTTGTCATACCTCTTCTTAAAACTATGTATGGTTCCTGCCTCCACTACTTCACTTGCTAGGCTATTCCACTTGCTGACAACTCTATGACTGAAGAAATACTTCCTAACGTCCCTGTGACTCGTCTGAGTCTTCAGCTTCCAGTTGTGACCCCTTGTCCTGTGTCCCCTCTCTGGAACATCCTATCTCTGTCCACCTTGTCTATTCCCCGCAGTATCTTGTATGTCGTTATCATGTCTCCCCTGACCTTCTGTCCTCCAGTGTCGTCAGTCCGATTTCCCTTAACCTTTCCTCGTACGACATTCCCTTGAGCTCTGGGACTAGCCTTGTTGCAAACCTTTGTACTTTCTCTAACTTCTTGACGTGCTTGACCGGGTGTGGGTTCCAGACTGGTGCTGCATACTCCAGTATGGGTCTAACATACACAGTGTACAGTGTCTTGAACGATTCCTTATTAAGGTATCGGAACGCTATTCTCAGGTTTGCCAGGCGCCCGTATGCTGCAGCGGTTATTTGGTTGATGTGTGCCTCCGGTGATGTGCTCGGTGTTATGGTCACCCCAAGGTCTTTCTCCCTGAGTGAGGTCTGTAGTCTTTGTCCACCTAGCCTATATTCTGTCTGCGGTCTTCTTTGCCCCTCCCCAATCTTCATGACTTTGCATTTGGCTGGATTGAATTCGAGGAGCCAGTTACTGGACCACATGTCCAGCCTCTCCAGGTCTCTTTGCAGTCCTGCCTCATCCTCGTCCGATTTAATTCTTCTCATCAACTTCACGTCATCTGCGAACAGGGACACTTCAGAGTCTATTCCTTCCATCATGTCGTTCACATATATCAAAAATAGCACTGGTCCTAGAACTGACCCCTGTGGGACCCCGCTCGTAACAGGCGCCCACTGTGATACCTCTTCACGTACCATGACTCGTTGCTGCCTCCCTGTCAGGTATTCCCTTATCCATTGCAGTGCCCTTCCTTTTACGTGTGTGTATGTATGTGTGCGTACGTGTGTGTATGTGTGCGTATGTGTGTGTATGTGTGTGTGTACTCACCTATTTGTACTCACCTATTTGTGGTTGCAGGGGTCGAGTCTTAGCTCCTGGCCCCGCCTCTTCACCGGTTGCTACTGGGCCCTCTCTCTCCCCGCTCCATGAGCTTTATCAAACCTCGTCTTAAAACTGTGTATGGTTCCTGCCTCCACTACGTCATTTTCTAGGCTATTCCACTGCCTTACAACTCTATGACTGAAGAAATACTTCCTAATATCTCTCTGACTCATTTGTGTCTTCAACTTCCAATTGTGGCCTCTTGTTTCTGTGTCCCCTCCCTGGAACATCCTGTCTTTGTCCACCTTGTCTATTCCACGCAGTATTTTATATGTCGTTATCATGTCTCCCCTGACCCTCCTGTCCTCCAGTGTCGTCAGGCCGATTTCCCTTAATCTTTCTTCATAGGACATTCCCCTTAGCTCTGGAACTAACCTTGTCACAAACCTTTGTACTTTCTGAAGTTTCTTGACGTGCTTTATCAAGTGCGGGCTCCAAACAGGTGCTGCATACTCCATTATGGGCCTGACATACACGGTGTACAGTGTCTTGAACGATTCCTTACTAAGGTATCGGAATGCTGTTCTCAGGTTTGCCAGGCGCCCATATGCTGCAGCAGTTATCTGATTGATGTGTGCTTCCGGAGACATGCTCGGTGTTATACTCACCCCAAGATCTTTCTCCTTGAGTGAGGTTTGCAGTCTTTGGCCACCTAGCCTATACTCTGTCTGTGGTCTTCTGTGCCCTTCCCCTATCTTCATGACTTTGCATTTGGCAGGATTAAATTCGAGAAGCCATTTGCTGGACCAGGTGTCCAGTCTGTCCAGGTCTCTTTGAAGTCCTGCCTGGTCCTCATCAGATTTAATTCTCCTCATTAACTTCACATCATCTGCAAACAGGGACACTTCTGAGTCTAACCCTTCCATCATGTCGTTCACATATACCAAAAATAGCACTGGTCCTAGGACCGACCCCTGTGGGACCCCGCTCGTCACAGGTGCCCACTGTGATACATCATTACGTACCATGACCCTTTGTTGCCTCCCTGTCAAGTATTCTCTGATCCATTGCAGTGCTCTTCCTGTTATATGCGCCTGATGATCTAGCTTCTGCACTAATCTCTTGTGAGGAACTGTGTCAAAGGCCTTCTTGCAGTCCAAGAAGATGCAATCAACCCACCCCTCTCTCTCGTGTCTTACTTCTGTTATTTTATCATAAAACTCCAGAAGGTTTGTGACATAGGATTTGCCTTCCGTGAATCCGTGCTGGTTGGCATTTATACTCTTGTTCCGTTCCAGGTGCTCCACCACTCTCCTCCTGATAATCTTCTCCATAATTTTGCATACTATACACGTCAATGACACAGGTCTATAGTTTAGTGCCTCTTTTCTGTCTTTAGTGCCTCTTTTCTGTCTCCTTTTTTAAAAATGGGAACTACATTTGCCGTCTTCCATACCTCAGGTAGTTGCCCAGTTTCCAGGGACGTGTTGAAGATTGTGGTAAGTGGCACGCACAACATATCTGCTCCCTCTCTAAGGACCCACGGGGAGATGTTGTCCGGTCCCATTGCCTTTGAGGTATCGATGTCCCTTAGCAGTTTCTTCACCTCCTCCTCATCTGTATGTATGTCGTCCAACACTTGTTGGTGTATTCCTTGCTGGTGTCCCCATCTGGTCTGTCCCCCCAGAGTCCTTCCTGTAAATACTTCCTTAAATCTCGTGTTGAGCTCCTCACATACCTCTTGATCGTTTCTTGTGAGTTCTCCTCCTCCTTTCCTCAGCCTTATCACCTGGTCCTTGACTGCTGTCTTCCTCCTAATGTGGCTATACAGCAGTTTCGGGTCAGATTTGACTTTCGATGCTATGTCGTTTTCATACTGTCGCTGGGCCTCCCTCCTTATCTGTGCATACTCGTTTCTGGCTCTTCTACTAATCTCCTTGTTTTCCTGGGTCCTATGCCTCCTGTACCTTTTCCATTCTCTGTTGCACTTAGTTTTTGCCTCCCTACACCTTCGGGTAAACCAAGGACTCGTTTTGGTCTTCCTATTATTTCTGTTTCCCTTGGGAACAAAACTTTCCTCTGCCTCCTTGCACTTTGTTGCCACATATTCCATCATCTCGTTTACTGATTTTCCTACCATTTCTCTGTCCCACTGAACCTCCTGCAGGAAGTTTCTCATACCTGTGTAGTCCCCCCTTTTATAGTTTGGCCTGTCCCCTTCAGTTCCTGTTACCTTCTCCACTTGTAACTCTACTATATAATCAAAACTCAGAACCACGTGATCGCTAGCTCCAAGGGGCCTCTCGTAAGTGATGTCCTCAATGTCTGAACTGCTCAGGGTGAACACAAGATCCAGTCTTGCTGGCTCATCCTCCCCTCTCTCTCTGGTTGTGTCCCTAACATGTTGATGCATGAGGTTTTCAAGTACCACATCCATCATCTTGGCTCTCCATGTTTCGGGACCCCCATGTGGCTCCAGGTTTTCCCAGTCGATCTCCCTGTGGTTGAAATCGCCCATTACCAGTAACTTTGCTCTGCTCGAGTGAGCTCTTCTTGCCACCTCAGCCAGTGTGTCCACCATCACCCTGTTTTCTTCGTACTCCTCTCTTGGCCTCCTGCAGTTCTGTGGTGGGTTATACATCACTCCAATGACTACTTTATGTTCTCCGGACTGAATTGTACCTACAATGTAGTCTCTTTCTCCAATCATGTCCATGCCTTCCATTTCCTCAAATCCCCATCGGTGTTTTATGAGCAGTGCAGCCCCTCCTCCCCCTCTACTCCTTCTATCTTTCCTCAGGATCTGATATCCTGTTGGGAAGATTGTGTCTGTTATTGTCTCAGCGAATTTTGTTTCTGTGACTGCTATGATGTCTGGGGATTTTTCACTGATTCTTTCGTTCCACTCCTCATGTTTATTCGTTATTCCATCCGCGTTCGTGTACCAAACTTTCAGTTTCTTTTCTATCATTGTGGTCATGCAAGAACAACACCTGGGCATCCCCATCCCGATGGGGATGCCCGGGTGTTGTGCATGTGTCTTAATTTCATCTTGTCGGTATTATATACAATTCCTGTACTACTACTACTACTACTACTACCACCACCTCTTCCTGCCTATATATAGCCGTCCTGCTCCCCCTCTGGTTAGTGTGCTTTGTCAATGGTCCAAGTCGGACCGAAACGTCGTCGTAAGCTTCTATGTGCGGGTTATTTGTGTACCCCTCTTTGTCCCTCAGTCTTGCTTTCTCTTCAGGAATCCTTGTTCCAACTGATTCTTCCTTGAAAGTTACTCTGACAGGCCGTATCCTTCCACTCGCAAACCACCCAATTCTCTGAAAATTTGTCACCTGGGTCATATCGCCCTCACCTATTGTTTTCATGATGCCTTCAATCATTTTTTTCTCCTCCTGTTTTATTTCTTCAAAGTTGTCCCCCTTGGCTTCTTGGAGCCCGTACACAAAAACTGACCTCGCCCTTTCCTCCTCCCACTGAGTCTCCATCTGCTTCCTCTGAGGCATTTTATTTCCTTCCATTGACATGTTCTTGCCTTCAGTCCCTGTCATATCTGGAACTTCTATTCTCAGTGAACTGTCTTTCCTGACCAGCTGTCCCTTGCTACTGCAGTTGGCTGTTAGAATCTCTGCATATAGCATACCTTCATTGTCTTCGGACCTGTCATTTGATCTTAGTGTGCTCCTCGTCTTTTCCCTGGCCCCACGTGGGTCTGATAGGGCCTTCGTGTACGGCATGTCTCCGTTGTTGCTTACCGTCCCCTTGTCTGTGCCTGACAATGAATTTCCTGATGTCACATCTGAATTGTCATTTGTCTCTCTAATCTGTTTCAGGCTTTGCAGTTTCTCTTCTAAGCACTGTATCCTAGCTTCTGCTGCTAAGACCTGTACTTCCCACTTCCTGCACTCTTCAGCTATCCACTCCTCCATTTTCTTACCAAGCTCTACTATCTTCCTTGTGTGTGTGTGTGTGTGTGTGTGTGTGTGTGTGTGTGTGTGTGTGTGTGTGTGTGTGTGTGTGTGTGTGTGTGTGTGTGTGTGTGTGTGTATGTGTGTGTGTATGTGTGTGTGTATGTATGTGTGTGTGTTTGTGAGTGTATGTGTGTGTGTGTATGTGTGTGTGAATTTTTCATCACATCCTCTCAGTTTTTTCGCAGGAAGATACTAGCTAAATTTCAGAAATAATAAATTATGTTGAACAGGACGATCATAAGCTATGCACGATTAGGGTAACTAGTGACAAGGTACTCAGACAAATAGAGAAATTAAAACCTAACAAATCCCCAGGTCCTGATGAACTGTTTGCAAGGGTATTAAAGGAATGTAAAGATGAACTTAGCAAACCTTTGGCTAATCTTTTCAACATATCACTACAAACTGGCATAGTGCCAGACAAGTGGAAAATAGCAAATGTAATACCTATTTACAAGGCAGGTGACAGGTCCTTAGCTTTGAACTATAGACCAATAAGACTTACCTCCACAGTGGGAAAATTTGTGGAATCAATAATTGCCGAGGCAATTCGTAGCCATCTTGATAGACATAAATTGATTAATGAATCTCAGCTCAGTTATGAAACTGTAAATCTTTTTAATGTATTAACTAATACTGAAAACAACAACAACAAAAAATTGTAGTATAATAAATGAAAGTTGTAAAAATGAATTTGTGTATTGATTTACCTCTGATTTAAGAAAAAAAAAAAAAAAAAAAAAAACACGCCAGCCAAGTGTAGAAGAGGAAAAATTATTGAGTTATCCCAGGTTAACTTAGCACTTCGTGGTAAAACTTTACAGTGGTAAAACTTTACAGTGGTAAAACTTTACAGTGGTAAAACTTTACAGTGGTAAAACTTTACAATGGTAAAACTTTACAGTGGTAAAACTTTACAGTGGTAAAAATTTACAGTGGTAAAACTTTACAGTGGTAAAAAATTACAGTGGTAAAAATTTACAGCGGTAAAAATTTACAGTGGTAAAAATTTACAGTGGTAAAAATTTACAGTGGTAAAAATTTACAGTGGTAAAAATTTATAGTGGTAAAATTTATTACCTCTGTGATTCTTGTAAGCAATTATATTTATGAGCCAGCTGCTATAATATGACACAGGTGTTTACCAGAAGTTAGAAAAAATTATACCATAGCTCGAAATTCAAAACTCTGTGGGTGTCATACTTCTACTTATATTCGAATTTAAAAAAAATAATGGTAAATTTGACCCAAGGAACTCAGGGGTGACCCAGGAGCCTGAGCCCGACTCGACCGGTCATGGAATAGACCCCCAAAAACTGAAAAACTTGGAAAATTTTCCAACCCCCATAAGCTTGATAGGAGGAAGTAGAGAACGCCCTAATAGGGTAGGGGAGATAACTTTGTATGATGCATGTAGTAGGAGTGGCAGCAGGGGGTGCGAAAATGAGGACAGAAAATTTAAAAAATAAAATAAAAAAAAATCGAAAAAAGAGGGAGAGGTGAGGGGGGTGTCAATGGGGGGCTTGTGTGGGTCCCTCCAAAAAATTGATGGGACGGAGCCCCCACTCCAAAAAACAAGGGAAGCAGAGCCCCCACTCAATTTTTTTTAGAAAACTTAATTTTAAATGAGCTCTTGCTAATTGACCAGTATTACATATTCGGCACGACATAATATATATATATATATATATATATATATATATATATATATATATATATATATATATATATATATATATATATATATATATATATATATATATATTAAAATATATTTTTGAATAAATGGTAAGCTTATTTGTAACCACTTAATAATACTAGTAATTTCGGAATGGTGAATTAAAAAACATGGAGTACGTGCTTCTATCCACACCCACTCAAACCATGATTAATATTATTATAATTTTTATTATTATCATAGTGTAGACCTTTAATTAAAGTGATTAATAAGTAAAGAAAGATCACTGGATACTGCGAGAATGCTGCAGTGTCCAGTGATCTTCCTCTTCTTATTAAACACAACCTGTTCTCCTACAAGACTGGTATAAAACAAGAGAGACAATAAGTAGGGTACTTACTAATATCGCACATAAATATAAAACTCTGCAGGTAGGTAGGTAGGAGGGTACATGGCACTAGGAAAACATCTAGGAAAGGACTCACCTGCTTCCATCTCACACTGTTATGGCGTAACGAACGTAAGTAGGTGCAGGAAACTCACCTACTGCTGCTTCACACAGGTATGGCAAGTAATCTTCGCAGACTGATTCGTTGAGCATGAAAGTTGACCTGTCAACCGTTGCACAGAACTCTTTGACGGTGATAACAGAACTGAATAATACAGTGATGATGAATCTAATCTGGGCTGAAAAAAAAAAGAGAAATTGTCGTCTTGTTTTAGCTTATTGTAATGTTACAGGGAGAAATTTTCAGTCATTATTTGACCCTTACGAGCTTTGCGCTTCCCCATAAATGTGAAATATATAACTCAGATAACCCATGCGTTGTATGAACCTTATGGGAGAAGTGACTCTCGTGAGTATAATTATACTAATGACCTCCCATTACTCAGACTGTAGGATCCATGCGGCTTTAGCGCTTTTCCATGAATACTGAATATTAGCAGAAACTAAGTTAAATAATTTTTTTCAATCCTAAACTGACGCAGCTGTCGATCAAGAGACGGGTGAAGTTTGTATGCTTCGTTACCCGTTCCTTACAACCTCCCTGCACTCCTATAACCTCCCTGCACTCCTATAACCTCCCTGCACTCCTATAACCTCCCTGCACTCCTATAACCTCCCTGCACTCCTATAACCTCCCTGCACTCCTATAACCTCCCTGCACTCCTATAACCTCCCTGCACTCCTGTAACCTCCCTGCACTCCTATAACCTCCCTGCACTCCAATAACCTCCCTGCACTCCTATAACCTCCCTGCACTCCTATAACCTCCCTGCACTCCTATAACCTCCCTGCACTCCTTTCCCTTCACCGCCCTCAATTCTGTCCTCACCACTTTCCTTACTTCACCACAATTTGCATTTACACCTTTCATACTGTCCCTTTTGACATCCTTTCCGCCACCTACCATAACTTCCTTCCTTCCTATTAGATTCTTTTATTGCATCAAGAACACCTACCATATCCCTTTCCCACCTTGCTTCTTAACTCCCTTCCAAACCTCCTACCTCGCCTTTTCCTACCCCGCCACCTCTCCCTAACCTCCCACTCACGGATATTGTTGGGAAGCCAAGCACATCTTTATACCTTGAAGAAGCGGGAATGGTTTGAACAAAGAGATCCCGATGTTCACCCAAAGATGCAGAGAGGAAACAAGTGCAAGAATATGGAAAGACTAGAAAGCGAAGAACATTAGAAAACAGAATACTGGGCAAAAGAGTAAGAAATGAATATTCAGACGACGAAAAGAAATGATGAGCGACAATTTGAGAAAGACATAGCACCCAATCTTGTCTCACAATCCTGCATGAGTTCCATGGCGAAGTTGCAGAAGTGAGGCAGGAGAAAGAGAGCGAGAGAGCGAGTGATGGGTGGAGTGCATATTCTTGGACTGTTTCCAGCTCTTCACAGGCGTACGTAAAGAGCCGCAACTGTACTCTGATGAGTATAACCTTTTTTTTCCCCAAGAGAAGCAGAGGAAAGGACCTCTGTCCTGCCAGTAGCTGTAATTTCTCTTTCAATTCTAGCCTATTACTAACAGTTCTAAGTACAAGCATCACATTGTTTTCCTTTCTTAGGTTATAAATCCAGTTCCGCTGGATTTCTTCTACCATGGCTATCAGTTGTTGCTCCACAGCAATGACAGATGTTAGAAGTAGATTTATGTGATGGGTGGTATCTTTTCCTATGAGCATTGTTTGCCTTATTATGGCGACAGAGTGAGCATTTTCATAAAATAGGAACAAAGCTTAGGATTTGAAATGGGGAGAATATCTTGATTCCATGTAAATGGAATGTAGTCCATGTGAGGAATTCACCTCCATTCAGATTCTCTCTACAAAGAGGTTCTTGTCAGCTTGCTGATCACGGTTTATTTCAGTATAATTCACCTGAGCTTTAGATTTAATTAATTTGGCCCTATTTTCTTCAATGAAGCTGGTGGGATCAATGGTTCGGGTCTTGGCACATCTTCGGTGGGGAACATCTCCTTACATTTGCTGCCCCTTTTCACCTAGCAGTAAGTAGGTACCTGGGTGTAAGTCGACTGGTGTGGATCACATCCCAGGGGTGGTAGTGAACCTTAGATAGGACAGGATTTTGTAAAGAGCTCTAATGAGTCATTAAAAATTGATATGTTTAAAAAAAATATATTTCTTTACTTTTCAAATTGTTTCATCAGGAAATAAATACTTTGCCTCTCTCTCTCTCTCTCTCTCTCTCTCTCTCTCTCTCTCTCTCTCTCTCTCTCTCTTTGAAGATGCATTAACAGAAATACCCCCTGATCTATTGTACATAGCTGTCAAGCAATATTGTGATACTGTGCATCTATATCAAGCATCTCAGGCTATACCAGTTTAGCTAACAATTTAGTGTCAAGAAACTTTGTTGATACTCAGTGCAGTAGACTTTGCACAATAGCGGAAGCACCGACAGGAAGATACTAAGCTGTTAACAGTTGAAAATGTTTTACTGTAACTCTGCTTTTGCATATTCGCTAAAAAACTTTTTTTTGGCTGTCTCCAGCCTAGCCTTCGAAAATGTAGATAGCAAGCGTAGTGATGCACTGTTTTGGTATGCTAATGTTTAAGCAGCAGCAGAACCATTCTTACAAGATTTATACATATCAGAATATCGCCAGATTTGTAGAAATATAATCATAGCCAGAGGACATGATTATCTCATAAGTCAGATACAACAGTTATTTAATTATTGATGTCTTTCTGACACAGAAAATAAATCTTCCAGTCCGTTTGTCTTTGCCTGCCAAAAGGTTCGTTAGAAAAAGAAAACATCTTTGAAATAGTTTGCACTGTGGGTTGACAATACAATAACGGAAAGAAGTCACCATGGAAGGAAGACTTTGTTCTGGTGTTATAGTTCACTACCGCTATCCATATATATTTCAGAGTTGATGGAAACATTGTTAAAATATTACCTCCTTTATACTTAACATTAGATAGCTAATTAAAAAGAAAATAGATTGAATTGACTTTTAAAAGTTTAAATAATTTTCTAACAGACATTATTTTAATTGAATTGCATTTACTTATAACTAGTAATTAAGAACAAAACTTTTATTTTTGTTTACATATACACTGTACACAAATAACCCAAACATAGAAGAAAGTTTATGATGACTTTCCGATACGACATAAACCACTGACAAGTATCACTAACACAGGAAGGTAAGGGAGCCAGTTATATATATATATATATATATATATATATATATATATATATATATATATATATATATATATTATATATAATCAATAACAACACTGCGACTAGCCAAGGACTCGAACCCATGCTGCTTTGACCTGCCTCATGGTGGGCGAAAACTCATGACGCCTTAATCCACTGGACCATACAATCCTTGAGTAGCTCATCCAGCGGAACTGAATGTTGTACTCGCTACCCAAGGACATACGATGTTGTGGATGACTCTAGGCTAATTTCATTCTAGTCCCTGTTTGGTGTACTAGTACAACGAGCAGTATTTTATATTATTGTGCCCACGAACGAGTGGTATTGATCAATAATAACACTGCGACTAGCCAAGGACTCGAACCCATGCTGCTTTGGCCTGCCTAGAAAGAAATTAGCCTAGAATCATCCACAACATCGTATGTCCTTGGGTAGCGAGTACAACATCCAGTTCCGCTGGATGCGCTACTCTTAAGGATTGTATAGTCCAGTGGATTAAGGCGTCATGAGTTTTCGCCCACCATGAGGCAGGCCAAAGCAGCATGGGTTCGAGTCCTTGGCTAGTCGCAGTGTTGTTATTGATCAATACCACTCGTTCGTGTGCTATATATATATATATATATATATATATATATATATATATATATATATATATATATTAAGCAGGAACTAGGGTAGACTCTAGAGGCATTAGTAGCAGGAGGAGGGGCACGAACTAGATTGCTGCAAAGTGTGTTAGTATGGCAAAAAGTTAGTTTAATGTCTAAGGAACAGAGAGTTGTTGAGATTACAGAGAGTGGAAATAAAGGGAAGACAAAGAACAAAGGAGTAGAGTGTTTGGGGGAGAAGAAAGTCAGTTTAGCAAGTGAGCAGGAAGAGTTTATGATATCAGAAGGGTTGCCAAGACGAGAGAACGAATTGCAAAGAATGAAAATTTCAGAGTCAAGGATCGGAGGGTCACTTTTCTTGTCAGAGGGAGCGTGGTATGAAAAGTAGTGAATGTACATGCCACTGTGCATATACATAAACGGAAAAAGAAGAGCCTGTAGCCGAGTAATGGACATGTACACAAGGGAAGGAAGCAAAGAGTTAGATTCACATTCAGCTCCCTCATTATAGACAATGTAGCAATAATATTGTTGCATCAGAGTATATATAATTGAACGAAACATGTGAATAAACACACTGGCAAGTCACATTACTCATATTTTCCAACAATGATTACTAAAAATGTTTCATACAAACACGACGCCACCATGTTTCATCCCCAGTACAATCACCCCTAAATACGCGTACAGTCTCACATCACTGTTTTTCTTCCATGACCTCACTTGTTACCTCGTATTTAACCTCTCCCGAGCCTGACCTCAGGTTGCTTGTTTGCTTTATAAAAGCTTCACTTCAAACACTGTTTTTCTCACTTCCAGTCACCTTACACTTTCCTCTACCCATCTGGTCGAATTCGAAATAATTTCCTTCACCAGTGGGTGCTAAAGGGATGTTGTAGTGAGTTCCAATGTTATGCAGTAGCAGTTAATTATTTCCAGGGTTCATCACCTGTACCGGTGGTTCTCAATAAACTGTAGAAGTTGCTGCTGATCTGTAACCGGGGTATTAATAACCTGCATAATTGCGTGTTAATGATCTGTAACAGTGAGTGATTATGACGTGCCATACTGTGTGTTAATGGACTGTTTTAGTGGGGTGTAATAACATGTAATATTAGGTGCTAATGTTCAAAAGAGGTGATTTTTAATGTCCTGTAATAGTGAGTGCTATTGATCTGCTACAGTGGGTGTTAATGATCTGTAGAAGTGAGTGGTAAGGAGTTCTAATAGCTTGTAAGTGGGTGATCTTCCATAATGGGTGTTAATGATCTGCCATAATGGGGGTTAATGATATGCCATAGTGGGTGTAATAGTGAACTCTAATAGTAGGTGATAATGAAATGCAATAGCGATTGATAGTGACGGATTTATTGGATTTATGACTAATGGTCAGTAATCATTGCTTATATAAGTACTAATGCAACATTGGGAGGTAATGACCTGTAGTGGTGTCACCGATCCTTCTCTAACGGATCGGGATTTTATTAATAGTTAAACGTTAAGCTTGTGAGGGATATACAATGCCTCAGTAACAGGAGGCAATCAGGTTTGGTCAGCGGAAGGAAAAGATAGCTCCAATTTCTTGGATCTAAACATATGAAGCTGAAAGAAAAACATACGTTCTGAAGTGCCGTTGATGGAATCTTGCACCCAGAAAGACGTGTAAACATCTCTTACGTCATCCAGCCCAGTCAATCTGTCATATAATTAATATAAATATTTATTCTTAATATTCTGGAAAAGTAAAATGACAGCAGTAGTCAAATTATACAATTTTATGCTAATTATGAGGCAATGAATCTGTAGGGGTTAAGGCAGGTTAGGTAAAGTTTGTCAGAAAACAGGACAAGTGTTTCCTGACGCAGGTCTTAGTCATATGATGATCCACAGTTAGAGCTTTTGGTCATCTGACTGGGGCCTTCCACTGGCATACCCGTCCATTCCCTTAAAAATTATGGTTTAGGTTATTTACGTACGGGTTACAACTCTTGGAAAATGTGAGGTATTGGTAATATATCATTGGAAAGCGCTGAACCTGTGGAAGTCATGTATAGCACATGGTACTTTAAGGTAATAATAATCATAATGTTAGTGTTGCTTATTTGTTCGGTAGTTAGGAAAATGCAAACGTATTCTTATACGTTTTTCTCTCTTCTACAAATAAATGCAATTTGTCCTTTATCTGAAGTATCAGATTATAATATACATAACATGTCACTGCAGTCATATTAATAATCTGTATAATTGTCAGTATTTTTTATAGTTAACGTTTATAAAGTTGTAGAAATATGTTTAAGCCTCAGCTTGAATGTGGTAGGTTTATATTTAGTGTTATTGTGTATGTGTTTCATTTACCTGTTAGAGAGTTGGTTGACTTTCAGTAAATGTTAGCAATAATTCTGTCATGTTTTAGGTATGTTCGACATATTTATGTAGGTATCATGCATATAAAGTTTTAAATAAAATATAATAATAATAATAAGGAGGGGTGTTAATGTTGCAGTTTAAAAATTGTAGTGTAAAGCACCCTTCTGGCAAGACAGTGATGGAGTGAATGATGGTGAAAGTTTTTCTTTTTCGGGCCACCCTGCCTTGGTGGGAATCGGCCAGTGTGATAATAAAATAAAATAATAATAATAATATATTCATAGGGAAGAACTAAATCATAAGGTGCAATACAGCTCCGGTAAAAAGAGATTCAGGTTTGGTCTAAAGAAGGAAAACAGTTCTACTTTCACAGATCAAAAGTCCTCCATCACAGAGTTGTTCGGGTAAAATCTCATAATCGTTTAGCCAGGTGTTACAGAAGCATCGTATTGTGTCAAATGTTGTCTTACATTCCATGAATATGTAGGCCATCATCTCTGTCTCTGTCTCTGTCTGTCTCTGTCTGTCTGTCACTCTTTCTCTCAGTTACACAAGGGTTGTACAAGGTTAGATTAACATTATTTACAAGCTAAGAGCTAATTTGCTAATTTGAATGTTCTTTAATATTAAAATGCATAAAAAAGGGAAGATGACGCTAGAGCCAACTGTGGGTCAGTAATTTCATTTGGGAAACTGACTCTGTTTCGCTGATGTCGTTATGCTGTACGAACATTTTCCAGAGTCGAGTCAGCTTAGCAAAAATGATCTCAGATAAAGTTACATTATTATTATTATTATTATAATCAAGGGGAAGCGCTAAATCCGGAGGATTATACAGCGGCATTCAGGCTTAATTCGGGGAACTGGAGTACAGATCCAGTTCCCTAAATCAAGAGCCCCTCACCAACATCAAGGAACCTTCCTTGAGGGAAGATAAAGTTACAGCTAGAGTGCAGTTGCTGTTTGCTTCCCGTCTTAATATGAAGAAGCTCACTTCTCACTGTTAGCAGAGTGGACCCAAGTATTTCGACAATATTGGCTTTGGACAAAAAGTAAGGCCATTCACATCTCTCTGATGTTGCAGGCTCTGCTGAAATGATAGGTCTGTCCAGGCTGGTTCCAGGCGAGGGATAAGTCGTGTTGCTTAGTTCTCTATTGTGTCAAGAAGTCAGATATGAGACAGGGGCAGGTAATCCAAAAATGTGAAGCATACTCAATGTGTGAGTGTACTTGTGCATCGTACAGAATCTTGCAACTTCTAATGTTCAGCAGGAGAGATAGCTGTAAGCTTCCTGGCCACTTTGCAAGATTTACAACGTGGTTCTTCATAGTCAGCTTGGAGACAAATTTCACGCTAAGGATATCAGCTTCATTCCCGGGAATCAAAACTCTCCCATTCATTCTTACCACTGTTCCAGCATTACCATTATAGTGCCCAGAGACCGTTGTCATTTGTATTTTCTAAGGAGCAAATGTGACTTGCCATAGTTTTCCACAGGCTGAATTAGCTTAAGCTGGTAATCACTGTAACTTTGAGCAGCTGGCATTTCCTTTCTTGGATAAGTAAAGGTCAGACTACAGTCATCTGCATATGCATGGGATTGATATGAGATGAAGCTCATTGAATTAGACATTCCATAACAATGGTCCAACCACACGTCACCTCTCTCCCTCTCTCTCTCCCTCCATCTCTCCCCCTCTCCCTCTCTATCCCCCTCTCCCTCTCTCTCTTCTTATGCCTTGTTATCGAACTTAAAAAAAAATTAATTTAGGCAGGTGGGAAATATAACACTTCTTCATATCTTCAGAGGATATTTATCGCCGAGTAAATCAACATTTTGGTGGTGAATCCATGTTCATCATCAGGATTCATATTATGGAACCTGAGATGATAATGTACAACCAGTGTAAACAAGAAAAAATTACAATGACATAAAATCTGAAAAAAAAAAAAAATAGATGAACAGACCAGTAAGGATATAATGTTATATGGCCTTCAGGAATTAGGTAGTTACTCTGCAAAACAATCCGTTATATTAAATAAAAAATAAAGCTAAGCTCTCGAAAAGAGAGTAAACTATAAATGTTTCAGGGTAAATAATGTATATGAAGTATCACCGTCACTGATATCAAGTTTTAGCTGTTTCATATGTAGGGGCTAATAAATTTCTTAAAACCAAAGTGTTATGTGATTTAGCCTAAGAGATTCAGAGGGATAAGACTCCAATATGTGTATCTCATATGTTCACAAACTTCAGTAATAAAATTTTAGAAAGTACTTCCTACTACTTAGAATAAGTGAATTCGTATATTATATCTGAGCACAGAAGGACTGCAATCCTTAAACCTGAAATGTCTACAAATAATAAACGGGTTTACCAAATGACTTTAAATTTAATTTTGGTGTAACTAGCTTTTAATAATTTTGAACATTGCTGCCTAATATTGTAACTCAGATGACCATAAAACGGAAGCTTAATATAAACAACAACTTCAGAAGCTGAAAATAATAGTATTGTCTACTAACAAACATTAACATATTTTGTTTGTACTTTAAATGATTCTTAAATCAATCTGAGAATGGAAGGCCTGAGCTTGCTACCACCTGCAGCTCACAAGACTGCCATCTCCACGAGCCCCTTTGGGGCGGGGCAGATGGCAGACCAGAGGCCTACCTTCTCCCTACGAGCCCCGTGAGGGCGGGGAATGTGGCTAGGCCTGGGGACAGTTGGTTCCAAAGATGAGGGGGTACTTGTACCTCCTCCCATGGGAGACTTAAGTCTCGAGACACTCCCCAGATAGGGAGCCAAGGCCGGGTCACCACTACTTGGAAAAGACCCGGGCCGGGAGAATACCGGCGAATAAAAAAAAAAAAAAAAAGAAAAGAATGTATCATCCACATATCTCCTTACATGAGAGCAACTGACAAGAACCTAGTCTCAATTAATATAATAATTTCAAACTGAAACTACGAACACAGCTTGTTGTATATCAACTGATGATGCATCATTATACAGTACAGAAGTTGCAAAAGTTGTTGAAGGAATCTGGAAGAGCATGAAGAGAGAAATTATGATGTGAACATTGAAACAAGAAAATATTGGATAATTTGGATGGGATATCAGTCAAACTGGAGGGACGGAATATGGAAAAAAACTAAATGTATTCAGATATTTAGGTGAGGAGCAATAGACAGATGGTTCTATGAAAAATGAGGAGAACCATAGATAAGATCAGTGAGCACAAGTAGGTAGTGTTGGCAAGAATCTATGAAATGAAAGTACGTAGTTTTTGTTGTGGTAAAATAAGGAAATGTACAGAAATATAATTTTACCAACACTTTTTCATGGGTGTGTGGCATGGGTCTGAAACGTTGTACGGAAAAAAAAGAGACTGGATACAGCTGTAATATTAGATTTTAGAGCAATGAGTGAATATTATACATAAAATTCAGTGTAGAAGTTAGAAGACTGTGTGGGGGTTACAAGAAGTATAATTCTGGCTGCAGATGAGTTGTTGAAATTATTTGAGCATTTGGAGAGGATGGAGCAAAATAGGATGCTTGCTCAAGAGGATTTACATATGTGGGGTGGAAGGAAAGATGGGTTGAAAACATCCCAGAAAGGATTAGAAGCAGAGAGTAGAGGAGGTTTGGAATGCTAGGCGCTTGAACATCCAGAAGGCTTGTATGAATATGCTTGATCAGAGTGAATAGGAACAAGTGGCTTTTATAGTTTTATGGAACAAGTGGTTTTTATAGGTTTATGTGCGCTGGAGAGAGAGAGAAAGGAAACATTAATGATGTAATTCTGCTATCTGGACTTCAGTCCTCGACGTGGGAAAGACAGTGTCGGCACTATGAAGGAGAGATGGGGACGTTGTGTTTCAGAGGGTCGTTTCAGTTGTGATTTCTACACACTTCTGGCAAGACAGCGGTGGTTAGTCCCTGAGGGACTGACCACCTTAAACACTGTATCTTCAAAGTTGATGGAATGATCACATCTTCACCTCGGCGACTTTCAAAATTATATTTATTATCAATATCTGAAGACTGGGAATTTACACCTAATCTGTTGGAACCTATTTTATGTTATTCCACTTAACAAGTACTACTGTGTAAATAATTTGAGGACAGTTATAAAACGTATTATCTGACACTTGAATGGATATCGCAATTTATAAAATAATATTGGCAAATTTGAGCTAAAGTAGCATAAAGACGAGGCTTACTGTGAGCTCAATAAAACAACTGCTAATAGTTTCAAGCCAATTAGAAAAAGTTTTATCCAGTTATAGTATGAGTTAAGATTCCATTATTCATTAAGTGCGTTAGTATATAGTCAAATTTGCACCTACGCATTATAAACTTGTTAGTTCATATTCTTTCAGTTGCAGGCGCCATTAAAGACTGCAGTCAAGCATAAGAGGTGTAATAAAGAATATTCAATATAATACAATGGAAAAAAAAATCTCAGTTTTTCACATAAATATGGCAAATATTAACATCTACACAATTTGATTATTCTCTCCAGCAATATGTAGATAGTATAACTTCCATCACAAGGTAATGTGGGTTTAGTACAGCCACAAGAACCATGTACTACTTACCGTTCACAAGTGTTGAAAACTTCACGCTGATCGAATGAGTTCTTTATCATGTTAAAATGAAATAAAAACCTTATTTTGAGGAAGGAAACAAAATGAAAAAAATAAATAAATCAATACAACATAAACCACCTCTTCCATTTCACTTTATATATATGTATATATATATATATATAAATATATATATATATATATATATATATATATATATATATATATATATATATATATATACATATATATGTCGTGCCGAATATGTAAAACTGGTCAATTAGCAAGAACTCATTTAAAATTAAGTCCTTTCTAAAATTTTCTCTTATACGTTTAAAGATATATTTTTTTCATTAATGTTAATGTAAAAATTTTTAATTTTTCTCCAAAAGAATCTTAGAAAACTTACCTAACCTTATTATAACAAGAACAATTTATTTTAGCCTAACCCAACTAAATATATTTTAGATTTGTTTACAATAATTTAATACTAAAATAACACAGTGAAATATATTTTTTTTCGTTAGGTTCAGAATGATTTTGGCGAAATTATTGCATACACAAATTTTCACATGTCCTATATGGCAAGATGAGCGTTGCTATTTAAGCCAAGATCGCAAGTTCTGCCTATTCGGCACGACATATATATATATATATATATATATATATATATATATATATATATATATATATATATATATATATATATATATATATATATATATATATATATATATATATATATGAAAGATGAGGTGAATCATAGAATTGATGAGGGAAAAAAGAGTGAGTGGTGCACTTAGGAGTCTGTGGAGACAAAGAACTTTGTCCTTGGAGGCAAAGAGGGGAATGTATGAGAGTATAGTTTTACCAACGCTCTTATATGGGTGTGAAGCATGGGTGATGAATGTTGCAGCGAGGAGAAGGCTGGAGGCAGTAGAGATGTCATGTCTGAGGGCAATGTGTGGTGTGAATATAATGCAGAGAATTCGTAGTTTGGAAGTTAGGAGGAGGTGCGGGATTACCAAAACTGTTGTCCAGAGGGCTGAGGAAGGGTTGTTGAGGTGGTTCGGACATGTAGAGAGAATGGAGCGAAACAGAATGACTTCAAGAGTGTATCAGTCTGTAGTGGAAGGAGGCGGGGTAGGGTCGGCCTAGGAAGGGTTGGAGGGAGGGGGTAAAGGAGGTTTTGTGTGCGAGGGGCTTGGACTTCCAGCAGGCATGCGTGAGCGTGTTTGATAGGAGTGAATGGAGACAAATGGTTTTTAATACTTGACGTGCTGTTGGAGTGTGGAGCAAAGTAACATTTATGAATGGGTTCAGGGAAACCGGCAGGCCGGACTTGAGTCCTGGAGATGGGAAGTACAGTGTCTGCACTCTGAAGGAGGGGTGTTAATGTTGCAGTTTAAAAACTGTAGTGTAAAGCACCCTTCTGGCAAGACAGTGATGGAGTGAATGATGGTGAAAGTTTTTCTTTTTCGGGCCACCCTGCCTTGGTGGGAATCGGCCAGTGTGATAATAAAATAAATATATATATATATAATATATATATATATATATATATAATATATATATATATATATATATATATATATCTTCCAAAACAAAATGAAAGTAAGAGAGATACTGTACTTGTTAAGGAAATCAAGGTTATCTGGGTTTACTTTGGCCAGTTCAGCACCCATGGATGAACACTTCTCCATGGCTGTACTCCACGTCTCAGTGCTGGCAAACACCTGTCAGAGTGCATCAAATGATCAAACATTAGTATCGAACGAGTTAATGCTACTCAGTTCACTCGCAGAGCCAAATTAAAAATTTTTACATTAACATTAATGAAAAAAATATATCTTTAAACATAAGAGAAAATTTTAGAAAGGACTTAATTTTAAATGAGTTCTTGCTAATTGACCAGTTTTACATATTCGGTACGACATATATATATATATATATATTATATATATATTATTATATATATATATATATATATATATATAATTTATCGTGCCAAATAGGTAAAACTGGTCAGTTAGCAAAAATTCCTTTAAAATTAAGTCCTTCCTAAGTAATTTTCTTATACTTTTAAAGACATATTTTTTTTATTTATATTAATGTAATAATTAATAATTTTGTAACGAAAGAACCATAGAAAATTTACCTAACCTTATTATAGCAATAGCAATTAATTTAGCCTAATCCAACTATTTTACATAAGTTTATAATAATTTAATAATTAACAAACGCAATGAAATATTTTTTTTCGTTAGGTTCACAATGATTTTTGATCGACACCATGCCTAACCCTTCTAGGGTAGGGTAGGTGCCTGAGCCCGAGCCTTTAGCTCACAAGACTGTCATTCCCATTAGCCCCCTTGGGGCGGGGATGGCAGACCAGAGAGGCCTAGCTTGTGGCTACGCCTGGGGACAGTTGGTCCCAAAGATGAGGAGGTACTTGTGCCTCCTCCCATGGGAGACTTAGGTCTCAGACACTCCCTAAGAGGGAGCCAAGGCCGGGCCACCACTTGGACAAGGCCCGGGCCGGGAGAATACCGGCGAATCTTTAATAATAATTTAATAATAATAACAATGATTTTTGCGAAATTATTGCGTACACAAATTTTGCTTGCCTTATTCGGCAAGAAAACCGTTGGTATTTAAGCCAAAACCGCATACATAAGACAATCCAGAACATTCATATATGCATAACAGACTAAATTATAAATGAACTGAGCTTGAAAATCAGAAACTATTATTATATAATGAAAGTTTATCATATTTTATAATTGCCGATTTTAAACTATTTCTTAACAGCCATGGAAAGAAACAGGGCTCTGCTTTACGAAGTTCCGCTAATATGGACTTTTCAAATTATGGCCACAACTCGCTATATGGCTCCCCCATATATACTCTGAAAATTGTACTCATGTGTACCAGTACCTAAATAAACTTGCACACTGTGCTGGCATGCAGGTACACATTAAAATCGCTAGTCTTGACACCATAGTAATAATAATAATACATAACATAGTAATAATAATAATACATAACATAGTAATAATAATAATACATAACATAGTAATAATAATAATACATAACATAGTAATAATAATAATACATAACATAGTAATAATAATAATACATAACATAGTAATAATAATAATACATAACATAGTAATAATAATAATACATAACAACGGCACGGGTCTTCATTAGGAATGTTTTCAATTTTTATTTTTCTTCATAGTTCCGATCTTACATATTTTTGGGCTGCTGATTAAAAATCTCTGAACCATTTTGCTCTATTATGTATGGATTTTGAATATTTTATTAAAAACATATGTTCCAAATGGTTAGCCTACATATTAAATAAAAAAAAGGAGGACTGCTTTGATTTTCGCTCGTGCTGTGCATCGAGACCATTATGTGTCAATGACCAGCAGTAATTTGCTATCATGCTGACATTCCATTTGCCCTGGTATCGAGTTTCCATGGTGCAAATATCCTGATGGAACTGCTCTCCTTGTTCCTCACTATAGTCCCTACAATTGTTGGGAAAATAGTCAAGATGTGAGTGCAAAAAGTGCATCTTCACACTCATTATATATCCAAGTTGTTGGAAACTTGAAATCGGGTCATGGATCATGAATTCATATTCGGGGGGAGCGCCTGTTTCCCAGGAAGTTGTGGACAATCTGCTTGAATGAAAACCAGACATTCACCTCGACACCTGCTAATGCTTCTTCAAAATGCTTGTCCTCCATCAATTCCCGAATCTGAGGGCCAACAAAGATCCCTGCCTTTAGCTTGCCTTCACTTATACGAGGAAACTTTGTCTCCAGGTACTTGAAAGCAGTTCCATTCTTGTTCAAAACCTTCACAAATTTTTCATAAGCCCTAATTTGATGTGGAGTGGTGGCAGCAGAATTTTCTTGGGTCAATTAGTGGCACATTTTTCACGTTGTGGTTTCCGGGTAAGAAGCTGGTTCTTGGTGGTCAGTCTTTTAGTTCATAGTGCTGACTGTCTACCCTACTACTAACATTTAAGTCAATATAAAGTAAACATTTTAGTTGGTAATATACCACTTTCTCATTTACTTAGGTTATACTAAAAGAGAAAATTAACGTTTCTGTATAATTTGACAACCTGATGTGATAGAGATGAATAAAAAACACAGTGAATCATTATTTTCCATATATATATACCGAAAAAGATACCAAAGAGTCATTAAAAATATGCAGACCAGTGAAATCACTCTTTGGGACATTAAATGTCTTATTTTACGTTAATATAGATATTTTCATTAATCCATCTATGATATTTTCTTAAAAATTATATAAGAAATACGTTACATAGCATATAAACTTGATACATTCACTCACAGTATAATAAATTTCAAATGAATGTGAGATATGGTAGCTGGGCGGGAAAAAAAATTACGTTTTCTCTAGTCAAGCACCAGAGAAAATGTGTATCAGTACGCCTTTTACACAGTGACTCCCCTCAACACATTCGGCTGTGTTTACAATTCTAGGCATGACATTTTCTGATCACTTCTCCCTTCGTGTTTGATGGCATCTAAAGGTAGTTGTTGGAAATGTTTAAACTCAGTGAACGAAGTATAGCCAGGCGGCTAAAACTCGATTCACACGGCGAAGTCTGGGTTCGATTCCCAGCGAGGGTAGAAACACTGGGCGTTTCTTTACACCGATTGTCTATGTTCCCCATCAGTAAAATGGGTACCTGGGTGTTAGTCGACTAGTGTGCGTTGCATCCTGGGACAAAACTGACCTAATTTGACAGAAATGCTCTGCATAACAAGCAGCTTTCTATATATTATGTCATTGCTATCAAATAAGCCTGTATACCTTGTACATGTACATGTAAGAACATAAGAAAGAAGGAACACTGCAGCAGGCCTAATGACCCATGCGAGGCAGGTCCATGTCACTCCCCGGCTCAGACCAATGACCCACCTAGTCAGGACACTTCCACTTAAGGAAGGAGCACGGCATGAGACCAAGTAGCACAAGCTAGTCAGGTCCAACTCAGACCCACCCACACCACTCATTTATTTATCAAACCTATTTTTAAAACTACACAACGTCTTAGTTTCTATGACGGTACTCGGGAGTTTGTTCCACTCATCCACAACTATTACAATGCTTTCCTATATCCTTCCTGAATTTGAATTTTTCCAACTTGAAACCATTGCTGCGAGTCCTGTCTTGGCTGGATATTTCCAGCACGCTATTTACATCGCCTTTATTGATTCCTGGTTTCCATTTATACACCTCAGTCATATTCCCCCTAATTCTACGTCTTTCTAGAGAGTGCAGATTCAGGGCCCTCAGTCTATCCCCATAGGGAAGATTTCTGATACATGGGATCAACTTTGTCATCCTCCTTTGTACGTTTTCCGGAGCATTTATATCAATTCTGTAATACGGTGACCAGAACTGTGCAGCATAGTCTAAATGAGGCCTAACCAAGGATATACAGAGGTAAAGAACAACCTGAGGACTTCTATTATTTATACTTCTTGATATGAAGTCAAGGATTCTGTTAGCTTTATTGCGAACACTTATGCACTGTTGTCTTGGTTTCAGATTACTGCTAACCAGAACTTCTAAATCATTTTCGTAATCAGTAATATTAAGATCTACATTATTATGTTTATATGTCGCATGGTTATTTTCCTGTCCAACATTTAGAACTTTACATTTTTCTATATTAAACTGCATCTGCCACTTCTCCGACCACTGCATCAGTCTATTCAAATCATCCTGGAGTGCTCTAATGTCCTCATTAGAATGGATTCGACAGCCTACTTTGGTGTCTTCAGCAAATTTACTTATGTCACTATTTATTCCCTCATCTAAGTCGTTTATGTAAACTGCAAACAACAATGAGCCCAACATTAACCCCTGTGGAACACCGCTTGTGACGTGCCTCCATTCTGATTTCTCCCCATTTATGCAAACTTTCTGCTGCCTATTTGTCAACCATGCCTCAACCCAGGAAAAAATTCTCCTATTCTGTGTGCCTTAAGTTTCCTCAATACCCTCTGATGTGGAACTCTATCGAAAGCCTTACTGAAGTCCATATACACAATATCATATTCATTACCATTAGTGTAAAAAAAATTAGTAAATTCGTAAGACAGGAACGCCCCTTAGTAAAACCGTGTTGAGTCATTAATCATTTTATGCCTTTCAAGATGGCCACGAATTGCCTCGGCAATTATTGATTCCATAAATTTGGAGGTAAGGCTTATTGGTCTATAGTTCGAAGCTAAGGACCTGTCACCTGCCTTGTAAATAGGTATCATATTTGCCTTTTTTCCACTTATCAGGCACTATGCAAGTTTGCAGTGATATGTTGAAAAAATTAGCCAAAGGTATGCTAAGTTCCTCTTTACATTCCTTTAACACCCTTGCAAACAATTCATCAGGACCTGGGGATTTCTTAGGTTTCAGTTTCTCTATTTATCTGACGACCATGTCACTAGTTACCCAAATCGTGCATAGTTTATTATCGTCCTGTTCTATATAATTTATTATTCCTGGAATTTCGCTAGTATCTTCCTGAGTAAAAACTGAGAGGAAGTAAGCACAGAAAATCTCACATATTTCCTTATCACTGCCAGTGATCTGACCTGAGTTACTCTTAAGTGGACCTATCTTATCCCTAATCTTACTTCTGTATACCTGAAAGAACCCTTTTGGGTTAGTCTTCGAATCCCTTGTGACCTTAGCCTCATAATCTCTTTTTGCTTTTCTTATTCCGTTTTTTTTATTTCTCTCTTTAATTGAATATATTGATTTCTTAACTGCCTATCTTTTTGATACGCCTAAATATGCCTCTCTTTTGACCAATGGGAAGTTCTATAGTAAATAAAGATATTATTATATTATTATTACTCTGGGCTGCTTTAAGGCGGCACCTGGAGAGTTTACCTGGAGAGAGTTCCGGGGTCAACGCCCCCGCGGCCCGGTCTGTGACCAGGCACCCCCATTTTTCATTTTCATTTTTTTTTATTTTTTAACCGGTTTATTTTATTTTTGGTGTACTTTTAGAGGTGCATGTGTAGAAGAATGTAACAAAGTTTCAGTATGATTGGCCAACAAACAACATAAAAAAAAATATTAACATAATTTTGATATATGGCAGCATGACCTGACAAATTGGCACTACGAGTGGCACTTCCGACATTCCCAACTGTTAGAATACAACTAGCACGACGTTTTTACATAGCCATTTCATCTAATATATCTTATTATCAAGTTAAAAAAAAAATACATTTGACAGAATTTTTGGCATTCGCCAAAATATCTGCCTTTTACCCCCCACAAAATCAAAAATATTTGAGATATTCCAAAAAATCTTATGTTAAAAATTCAAACACATTTTGTTTTATATTGTCTGTGAAAATCATTCCAATACAATCATTAATAATGGAGATGTAAAGCGAAATAAGTGAATAAGTTACTTCCGAGATATAGGCCTAGAACGCAGGCCTACCCGCCGTCAATTTTTTTTTTTTCGCGGAAATCGCGTTTTTTTTGGTGTATTTCTTAGTAAACTGATGTTCTAGTGCAGTTATCCTCTTCAAAACACCGTTTTCTATCACTCACAGACCAAAGAATACAACATGGAGACGAGGAGTAACTCTTTTATATCGAAATATTGCTACCTACATCGCCGCCACCATACCTGATATAAATGACTATAATTTCTTGTAGAAACATTGTAGAACATTGATTCTTGTACCATTGTGTTGCCAAAGAGTTAAGCTATTTTTCTGTATGAATAACTTATTTCCATAATTTTTCGAATTTTTTTCTTGAGAGCACTGAAACGCTAGGTGGGTAAGATAAGATAAGATAAGCTAAGATTTCGTTCGGATTTTTAACCCCGGAGGGTTAGCCACCCAGGATAACCCAAGAAAGTCAGTGCGTCATCGAGGACTGTCTAACTTATTTCCATTGGGGTCCTTAATCTTGTCCCCCAGGATGCGACCCACACCAGTCGACTAACACCCAGGTACCTATTTGCTGCTAGGTGAACAGGACAACAGGTGTAAGGAAACGTGTCGGAATGTTTCCACCCGCCGGGAATCGAACCCGGGCCCTCCGTGTGTGAAGCGGAAGCTTTAGCCACCGGGCCACCGGTGGCTAGAGCCAGGGGAGCCAGGGGAGCTTGCTGGCTACCTACACCTGAATTCCTACAAACATTTGAAGATAAGTACTGAATGTACTGTGTATGTATTTTACTTTTTATTGTTTTTAATACCTAGCTTTACTGTTAGCTTAACATATGTAGTGTAAACTTTTTATCTGACATTTGGATGCATTTTTAAGTGGGAAAAATGGCGATCTGCTTTCCAGCGATGTCCGGTTTCCGGAGGTAGACTGGAACCTAACCTGCCGTGCACAAGGAACTAGGACTCTGGCTTCTCGCCAATTTGCAGGATTATTGCAGACTAAAGCGTGGTTGAATATCGCATTAGAATCTTGAGCTGTTCGTATTGAATACTGATGTTGTGTTGTAATATTTAGAGGTTTGCTAGTCTGTCCCACATAAGATAACTTGCAGCCATTTCACTCAATCCTGTAGGCACCACTAACAGTGTTGTGGGGAATTTTTGATCAAAATATTGTTAAGAGTCCATGAATTCCTAGGACATTCGGCAGGACTGATAAATTCTGATCGTATGGCAGGACAAGCACATTCTTGGTTGCGTCCTATGATAAATTTTCCTAGTCGCCAGCAAACCAGTTTCTACAAACTTCTTAGGGTAAAGTACTTTTGTAGCAATTTCAAAGATTTTCCTAATTTCCATATCAAGAAACTCAGGTTGCACACTCGGTAAGCTCTCAAAACCATAGTCAGAAAAACACTGTTTTACTTACTCTTGTTTCATGGTTTGAGTAGTAGTAGGTATATGAACACACACAGTGTAAACTTTAGCATTCTATCCACATTGTGGCTCAGAACATCTAAGAAGATAAATTTAAAGTCTTCTTCTGTTTCTACAGTGAATTTAATAGAAGGGAGAAGAGAGTTCAATCTCGGTTAATATGTCTTCATGTCTAAACAATTCGGCCAAAGACACAAGATGTCATTCACATATGTGAAACACTTAGCTTCATGGGGCAGGATATATTTCAACAGCTTAGTCTCATAGAATTCCATATATAGATGAATTTCCCATAGCCATTCCCTGCCTCTGAGAGTAGTATTTCCCTTCAAAATCAAACTTGTAATCAACCAATCAAAATATTCTTATCAAATGGCAAGGGGAACTTATCTAGTTCTTCCTCCAGATAAGATAACAAATCAGGGACAGGTACACAGGTGAACAAAGTTGAAACGTCAAAACTTACTAGCATATAATCATTAAACAGGATAACATTTTTCAACTTGTCAATAAGATCAACAATGTTTTTAATGTGAGCTTCTGAGATGTTGCTTAGTAAAGGAGTGAATATTTTTACCAACCATTTTGACAATGCATAACATTTCCCTTCAAACTTGCACTCAACTACACAGAACTTAATCAACTCAGAAATGATGTTTTTATCGAATGGCAAGGGGAACTCATCTAATTTTTCCAGATAGGAAAACAAATCAGGCACATGCATTCGGGTGAACAACACTGTGAAGTAAAAATTTACTAGTGTAAAATAGTTAGACATGTTAACAAATTGCATTTTTTCAATGAGGTTAACATCGTATTTTTTTATGTGGGCTTCCGAGATGTTGCCAAGCATGGAGTTAATATTTTTACCAACCATTTTGGCAAGGCATAAGTAGCTGACCCCACCGAGCTAATAATAGGTCTCGCTGGAATACCAGGCTTATGGGTTTTAATCAAACCTAACATATAAGGGAGTGTCACATTAGGGAGTGTCGCCGACCTACCTGATAACTGAGTGTGCTGCCTTGAGTTTTTTGATGAGGAAAATGCTTGATATTGCTACAAAGCTACATTACCCTACGGAGTTTGTAGAAGCTACTTTCCTGGCAGCTAGGAAAATTTATCATAGGACTGAACCTAGAATAACTCTTCAGACGAAGAATGTGCTTGTCCTCCCATACAGTGAGGATTTGTCAGTCCTGCCGAATGTCCTAAATTATTATTATAATCAAGGGGGAAGCGCTAAACCCAGAGGATTATACAGCGCCTGGGGGAGGATGTGGAAGGCATTCAGGCTTAATTCGGGGAACTGGAGCACAGATCCAATTCCCTAAATCAAGAGCCCCTCACCAACATCAAGGAACCTTCCTTGAGGGGGAATGTCCTAAAGACATTCAATATAAAAGTTGTTTTTAAAGGACTGTTAATAATATGTTGATCAATAATTCCCCACAACACTGTGTTGGCGGTATTTACAGGATTGGGTGATATGGCTGCAACTTATCTTATGTAGGACAGACTGGCAAACCTCTAGATGTTAGAATACTGCATCAGATGCGATGCTCAACCACACACACACGTTTACAAAAATGGTGCTAATTGGTAAGAAGCCAAAATCCTAGTTCCATGTGCTTCATGCTGGAAAGAAATATTTTAGAATCAGCAATTATAAAACGTGATAAACATTATTATGTAATGGTAATTTTGGATTATTCAGTCTCGGTTCTTTTATAATTGAGGCTGTTGTGCATAAACTGATACGGATGCATACACAAATATTCTGGATTGTTATAAGTGTCATGGTTCCACTCCAAGGAATTAGGGTTTGTCTCCTACCATCTTGGGTTAGACCAGTATCTGCCCAAAGAGTCTGGTAGCATAGATAAAGTATGGCTGTTTGCCCTTGGATAAACTATAGATGTCTCATTTTACACAAATAACCTGCACATGGGAGAAAGAAGCTTACGAAGACGTTTTGGTCCGACTTGAACTATTTACAAAGTCGCACTAAAAAAAAGAGAGGGAGCTAGTATGTGTTGTCGAGCTTAAAAGGGACTGGACCCTTCCCATTTCATAAACTCTCTAATCCTGTGAAATCTCCTGTTATCTGCCTTCCCTATATTTCTAGTCTTTCTAGTCTCAACAACTCTCTCTCCGTTCCTTGGACATCAAACTTACTTATCGCCGAACTACGCCCTTCACACTAATCTAGGTGTCTATCCTATTTCATGATCCTCTTGTCGTCTTCAGTACTTTAGAGAAATTGTCCGTTCTCTTTCTGACAGACTCAAGGAGCACAAAAGAAGTGTTAGGCTGGCTGACAACAATAATGCTCTTTTCTGTCGTGTTAGAGATCACAGTCAGCCTATTGACTGGTCCTCTGCTAAAACTTTCTACTCTACTTCTAACTTTCACAGTCGCCGTCTTGTTGAATCATCCCTAATACACAACTTTCCTTGTGTGAATCTTAGTCCCTTAAACACAACTTTCCTTGTGTGAATCTTAGTCCCTTAAACACAACTTTCCTTGTATGAATCTTAGTTCCTTATACACAACTTTCCTTGTATAAATCTTAGTCAAATGCTCCAACTCCTGAACACCATTGACTTCACATGATCCTGTCTTACTCTTCTCTCTATCTCCTCTACTTTCCTATTTTTCATTTTTCTTTCTTTTTCTTTATTCTGCCTAAGGGTGCTCGGTTCAACAGTTTCTTACCCCATAGTTTTGTTCCAACCCCTTTTGGGCCCTTAGCTCTCCTGCAGTGCTCTGTTTTCTTGTCCTTTGGCTGACCCCACTTCAGCGGGGTCAGTCAAAGGACGTTCGCTACGTTAACTTTTAATTTCCTTCTTTTACATACTCTTCTGAACTAGTTCACCAACCACCACAATTTCTCTTCAGTGCCACTCAACAGCGCAGTGTCATTAGCAAAAAAACAGCTGTGACAACTCTCACTTTGTGTTAGATTCTTTATCTCTTAACCCCACACCTCTTGCCAATACTCAGGCATTCACATCTCTTTCAACCCTATCTATAAATATACTGAACCACGGTGACATCACGCATCCCTGTCTAAGGCCTACTTTTACTGGGAAATAATCTCCCTCTCTCCTCTTACCAGAGCCTCACTATCCTCGTAAAAACTCTTAACCGCTTTCAGTAACCTACCACCTTTTCAATACATTTGAAACATCTGCTACATTGCTCTCCTATCCACCTCTCTAACTTTATCTAAATACTGTTCACATGCATGCTTCACTGTAAACATTTAGTTTGCAACATCCCTTCCCCTCACCCATTGTAAAGCTTCCATGTTCATCTGCGATCCTGTCCTCCTTCTTACTTTTAATTCTGTCAATAATAACTTCAATAAACCAGGTATATTCAACAGGCTTATTCCTCTCTGGTTTTTCAATTCTCTTCCTTTGTCTCCTTTACCTTTATACAGAGGAATTATATATGCTCTCTACCTATCCCTAGGTACTTTCCCCTTTTCCATACATTTATTAAATACAAGCAAGCACCAAGCTTTCCAAAACTATATCCCCACCTGATTTTAGCATTTCTGTCTTTATCCCATCAATCCCAGCTGCTTTACCCCTTTTCATTCTATCCAATGCCTCAGCCACTTCCCCCACACTGGCTCATCATCACTCCTACAAGATGTTATACCTACCTAGGCTATTCTTAATTTTAATGCCATTCCTATCATTATCAATTATCATCCACTAATATAATTATTATTATCATTACAATAATACCAACAACCAGATTCATTAAACCACTAAACTAGTTGCAATCACCATGTTCCAACCACCTATGTGTACCTTGTGTCACTGTACCATGATGGGCCTCAATAGTTACACCGATGGCAAACCTAACATGTTAATTAAATATCGATGTTCATGATTGACTTAACGACGGGTAAGTCATGATGTTCAGTTTGCAGATTCTGGTCAAACAAAACCGACACATCACGATACCCCCTGGCATAAAGAGAGGTCCTGGGCTTTTGTAAAACATTGTTAAGGCTGTGTGTAATTGACTCCACTAAATAATTATCGAGTTTGTACAGCCCATAATTTGAGTTATATACGTCATTCCTATCAAGGTCCCATGTACCCTTTGCCCACTCTCGTACATTGGTCAGACAGGTGAACCTCTGGAAACCAGATTATCCCAACACCATTACTCAATCAGGACAGGCCAGGTGTCGAATGCAACCTTTAACGATGTCAGTTCTTGTAAGAATGACCTAGTTATTATGCAAGATGAAGTTTGAAGAGCAAAAATACACACAAGCATATTAACTGACACTGCAAGTATATCCTGATTATTCTGAAAGGTTTGGTGACACAGGTTGATAAATGAGGGATTTCTTGCCCTCAAACAATAACCAAATTTCTGTAAACTCAGCATTGTAATCCTTATAGAGAATAAACTTTGAATTTGAATTTGAATTTGAATCTATTTCATTAGGTAGAAGGTTGTAAGTGAAAGTATGTAATGATCCAATATTGTAACTTTTTTCATCACATGACCTGTTCAAAGTGGTTAGAAGCTTGGGGCTGACTATTAAATATCTTCTAGTACAGTGGACCCCCGGTTAACGAACTTTTTTCATTCCAGTAGTATGTTCAGGTGCCAGTACTGACCGAATTTTTTCCCATAAGGAATATTGTGAAGTAGATTAGTCCATTTCAGACCCCCAAACATACACGTACAAACGCACTTACATAAATACACTTACATAATTGGTCGCATTTGGAGGTGATCGTTAATCGGGGGTCCACTGTATTTCCACATGCTATCTCCAAACTGTGAGGCCTACTTCACCCGCCCCCATTTGGGATGTGGGAGGGAGAGGACCAGTGTGCTGTGGCATCCTGCTTGCCTCTCTCAGACAGAGACTGCCTGGCTTGCTCCGCAGCAATACCGCTCTCTGAGAACTTACCCTACTTCTCCTAAGGTTCCCTTGCAACATTAACAGCCTGATAATGCACGAAAAAGTTTTGAAAGTATTTGGGAGCAAAAAGATTTCCACCCCTCAAAAAAACCCACAACTTTACGTGCCCCAACCCCTACCCACTCTGACATCCATGGGGGATGGGTAGGGTGACACGTACATTCTTTTCTCTTGGGGCGGGAAAAATGTGTTGTCGGTCGAAAAAACGGGTTTTCCGGGCCAATACACGTTTTATATATATATATATTTATATATATATATTTTTTATATATATATATTTATAATTTTTATATATATTTTATAATATATATGGAAAAACAATGGCAGCCCGAGCAAATCAAATTTTAACGCCTGTAGCGTTTAATTTTCTATAAAAGGGGCCCCAAAAGGGGCCAAAAAAAGAAAACCCGAAAGGAGGGGTTTTAAAGGGGATATTTTTTTTTTTATGGTCTTTGAAAACATTTACGTTGAAATTTTTTATTTACAATGGGGGTTGAAATTTATCCCTAGGCTTTTTAACAGTCCTGAGAAAATAGATAATAGTATTTGGGAAAGAGATACTTTTGAGTCCCATGGGGTAGAAAAAATTCGAGTACCTCAGACCCGGACTTTTTAAACCCCCGGAAAAAAGAGCACATTGTTTTCCCTTTTATTTCATTATTTGAAAAGGCTTCCCCACCGGGAAAAATTTGCTATCCATGCCTACATTTAACCCAAAAACCCTTTTTTTTCTCAAACCAAATGCCCTTTGTTATAAACGTTTAAAAAAAATCTTAGGGCTGGTTTTTTATATTTTAAATTTCCTACTTGACATCTCAAAAAACCCTCCTTTCCCAAATGGGAAGGGGAGGGAAGATGGTTGGGGGGGGTTTGGCAGGGACCCCCAACCCCCGGAAAAAGGTTTAAAAACCGGGGCCGGGTGACACCTACGCTACTCTAAAAACTTCTCCCCTTGATTCTCCCTTGCAACATTGCACATCTTCTGATGATCACTGGGGAATGTGAAAGTAATTGAGCGAAGATTTCCCCCCCCCCCACACCCGTAGCTTGTCATTATATAATATATATAAATAAAAATTTTATTTTATATATATATATATATATAATATAGGGTAAATTTTGGAATTTGAAATTTAAATTAAAAAAATGTTGTATCGTAGGAAAAACCTTTTTGGGGGTTTGGCAATTTTAATGCCCTCTGTAACAGTTTTTTTACAATAATGTAAAATTTTCCTTTCCCAAGAAAGGAAGGGGTTTGGTAGACACAACCACCCAGGGAAAGTATACCGTCCTGCCGATGACTGTGAAAAAAAAACCTGTAACTGTTTTGCATGAGGGTAGGATTGCTGGTTTTCTTTTTCTGTCTCTTTAAAAATAGATAACAGGGATTTTGTACCCTACTTAAAACTTTGGTCACCTTCACAGACAGGGGCACAGGGATATATATATATAAAATACACTGGGTTTTTCCCCCTTATTCTAAATACTCTTTTTCTTTTTATTTCTTTCTTTTGTCCAGGGGGAAAAGTGGAAAAGAATTTTTCCTCCGTAAGAAAAGCGTGTCGATGACCCGATTTAAAAACCCCGGGAGAAATTTTGGTTTAGCCCCCCCTTTCCCTGTATACTTTTACTAAAAAAGAAAGAAGAAAACTTTAAAAAACCCGGGGTTGTTTAAATGTGCTTTGGATGTAGTGCGGATGACAAAAAAACAGATGATTGCTGATGTTATGAATAAAAAAGAAGTTGGATGTCCGGGCCTAAAGCAAAAACCAAAGCTGGGGGGGGTTGGGAGAGTTTCAGGGGGGAAAAAATAAATGGGGATTAAATCTAGTACCCGAGAGAGTTAAGCAAAGGGAAGGGGAAGCAGTAATGTTAAATGATCAGTTAGGGAAAGGGGAAAAAGAGAATATAATGTGAAAAATTTTCCCGAAATTAGTGGTTTAAAAGAAAAGGGTTGGTTTGCGAGAAGGGGGTATAAAAACCCGTGTATGCACCTGGAGAAAGAGGAATGCAGAGGAGAGAGAGAAAATTTTGGGGAGATGTTAAGTAAAATGTTTGGGAGCCTTTGAACCAAGTCAGAGAGAAATTGGGGGTTTAGGGGCCCCGGGAATGAAAAAGAAGGAGAAATTTTTGAGGGGGTTGTGGTGGGTAATTTTGGGGTCCCCAGGGGGTAAATGAAAAATGGGAGCCCTTTGATTGAATTTTGTAAAAAAAAGGGGGTTTAGTTATAGGTAATAATATTTTAAAAAAAAGAGGAAAATAATTTTAAAACCCGATATGATGTGGGGCCCGAAATACAGTAGTTTGTTGGATTATGAAATTAGAAAGATAAAAGACTGTTGAGAAAGACTTCAGGATGTAAAAATGTTTATCGAGGGGCCACAGATATATCAGATCACTTTTTAGTTTTAGCTTTCACTGAGGGGTAAAAAAAAGATGGGATTCAAGGGGAATAGAAAGCATCAGGGAAGGAAAAGAAAGGGGAAGGTTTATAAATAAAAAGAGGAGGCAGTTAGGGTAGAAATAAACAGCATTGGGGGATAGATGGGGTTTTTGAGAGCATAGGGAATGGGGGCGAAGAGGAATGGGGGAGGTTTAAAAAAAGTATGTTAGAGTGTTTCAGCAGAAGTTTTTGGTTACAGGAAAAATGGGGGGGCAGGGGGGAAGAGGAGCGATTTGGGTTTGGGGGGGTGATGATGTAAAAAGAGTAGAAAGGGAAAAAAAGTTACAAGAGAAGTTTTTTTTAAAAGTAAAAAGTGGGTGCCAAAGGGGGGAAGGTTTTAGGGAAAAAAAGGAGGTTTAAAAGAGTGGGTGAAGCAATGTAAAAAAAAGCAAAAAGGAAGTGGGGAGGGTTATCAACAAAATTTTTTTGAAAAAAAAAAAGTTTTTGGGGTTTTGGGGTAAAAGTTAAGGAAGCCTAGAGGGGAAAAAAAGGATTTGTCAGTTAAAAATAGGAGAGGAGAGTTATTAAATTTGGGGAGGTTTTGAGGTTTGGGAAGATGGAGGGAATATTTTGAGGGGAAATTTTTTAAATGTTGATGAAGATAAAGGGGAAGGGGTGTGATTTCGTGTTTTAGGGGAAGGAGGAAAAAAAAATTTTTTGTAGGGGTGAGGAAAAGCCCGTTGTGATGTGGGGGAAAATTCGTGAAAGGGAGTAGGTAAAAAAGAAAGGGGGTTTAAAGGGAGCCGGGATTGATGGATAAAGATAAAAAGTTAAAAGCAGGTGGGGGTAAGTTTTGGAGTGGTTGGGGCAATTTTTTTAAAAATGTAAAGGAAGAGGGAGGGGGACCTAGGGTTTTGGGAGGAGCATGCATAGTTCCCCCGTTTTAAAGGGGAAAGGGGTAAAAGAGAGTGCAAAAATTTTAAAGGGGATTTAAATCGTTGGGGTTACCTGGTAAAGTGTATGTAGAAATATAATTGAAAGAAATTTTAAGAGAAAGGGGGGAAAAAAGGATTAAACAATGAACAGGAGGCCCTTTTGGAAAAGGGTGGTGTGTGGAAACCCGGGGGTTTTCAGTGGGAAAAAAATAAGTGAAAAAGTATTTAGTAAGGCTTTAAAAAGGTCTTTGTGGAATTTTTTGGTTTTTGGAAAAAAAGGCCCCCTTTTGGGCAAAGGGGGGATAGGGGGGCCCAAAGTGGAAAATGTTGCAAGTGTTTGGTGTAAAAAGGTTTTTGGGTTTCTGAAAGCAGTGAAGATTTTTACGGGGGAAAGTGAGGCTCAAGTTGAGGTATTAGAAAAGAGGGAAATTTTTTTCCCAGTAAAAGTAGGCCTTAGACAAGGTTGTTGTCACCGGGGGGTTGTTTAATAAATTTTTAGATGGGGTTTTTTAAGAGAATAAAAGCCCAGGGTTTGGGAAGAGGCTGGGAGTTTTTTTTAAAATAAAGAATTTACACACAGGGGGGGAGTTGTCAAAGCTGCCCTTTTCTGATGACACTGTGCTCTTGGGGGATTCTGAAGAGAAACTCAGAGAGGGTTTGGGAAAAATGAATTGGTTTGGGGGGCAAAAGAAGAAAATTAAAGGTGAATACAGGAAAAAAAGTAAAGGTTTTGGGATAACCCAAAAAGATTAGGTGATGAAAAAATTGAATTCAGATTTGGGGGGGGGGAGAGAGTATGGGGGAAAGGGGAAAGTATTAAAATTTTTTGGGGGTGGGGTGTCAGCGGGGTGGGTCCCATGAAAGTGAGGTGAATCCTTTGAAATTTATGAGGGGAAAAAAAAAAGGGGAGTGGTGCATTAGGATTTTGTGGAGACAGAGAACCCTTTTTCCCTTGGGGGCAAAAAAGGGAAATTTTTTGGGGGTATTGGTTTTTAAACCAAAAGCTCTTTATGGGTGTGAAAACATGGGGTTAATGTGCAGCGAGGAGAAGGCTGGGGGGGGCAGTGGGATGTCAGGGTTTAGGGGGTTGTTTTTGGTGGGGTTTAATAAATGCCAAGGGAAAATTTGTTGGTTTTGGGAAATTTGGAGGAGGTTTCGGGGGGTTACCCAAAAATGTTTTTTCCAGGGGCTGAGGAAGGGGTTTTTTGAGGTGGTTCGGACATGTAGAGAAGGGAAAGGAGCGAAACAGAATAACTTCAAGAGTTTATCAAAACTGTAGTGGAAGGAAGGGGGGGGTAAAGGGTCGGCCTAGGAAGGGTTGGAGGGGGGGGGGGTTTTAAAAGGGGGGTTTTTTGGGGGAGGGGGGTTGGACTTTTCCGCAGGCAACGTGAGCGTTTTGATAGGAGTGAATGGGGACAAAAAGGTTTTTTTTAAAACTTGACGTGCTGTTGGGTGTGAGCAAAGTAACCTTTATGAAAGGGGTTCAGGAGGGGGCCGGCAGGCCCGGGCTTGGGGTACCCGGAGATGGGGGAAATACAGTGCCTGGGACTCTGAAGGAGGGGGGTTAATGTTTCAGTTTAAAAACTGTAGTGTAAAGCACCCTTCTGGCAAGACAGTGTTTGGGGGTGAAAGATGGGTGAAAGTTTTTCTTTTTCGGGCCCAAACCCTTTCCTTGGTGGGGGGGCGCCCAGGTGATAAATAATAATAAAAATAAAAAAATATTTTATATATTATATATAATATATATTTAATTATAATTTTTTTTTAAAGACAAGAAAACATTGACCAAAAAAATTCAAAAAAATTTCAATGGAAAAGGGAAAGCAAAAATAGGTAACTCAGAGCTACATCTCGAATACTTCATCCCGTCCCCGGCAGTGGGCCGCATGCCCAGAAGGGTGGGAGGCAATTTCCTCTTCGGATCGTAACATATATATATCGCAATATATATATATATATATATATATTTTTTTTTTATCACACTGGCCGATTCCCACCAAGGCAGGGTGGCCCGAAAAAGAAAAACTTTCACCATCATTCACTCCATCACTGTCTTGCCAGAAGGGTGCTTTACACTACAGTTTTTAAACTGCAACATTAACACCCCTCCTATATACAGTGGACCCCCGCATAGCGAACGCCTTGCATAGCGAACAATCCGCATAGCAAACGCTTTGTTCGCTAAAATTTTGCCCCGCATAGTGGACAAAAACCCGCTCAGCGAACTTCGTCCGAGACGCGTCCAATCTGCGCCCTCAGCCAGCCTCACATGTGCCGCCCGTCCCATTGTTTACCAGCCAGCCTCCGCGGTAACATTCAAGCATACACTCGGAATATTTCGTATTATTACAGTGTTTTCGGTGCTGTTTGTGGAAAATAAGTGACCATGGGCCCCAAGAAAGCTTCTAGTGCCAACCCTACACCTCAAAGGGTAAGAATACCCATTGAAATGAAGAAAGAGATCATTGATAAGTATGAAAGTTGGAGTACGTATCACCGACCTGGTCAGGTTGTACAAGAAACCAAAATCAACCATCGCTTCTATTGTGGGCAAGAAAACGGCAATCAAGGAAGCTGTTGTTGCCAAAGGTTTAACTGTGTTTTCGAAACAAAGATCGCAAGTGATGGAAGATGTTGAGAGACTCTTATTGGTGTGGATAAATGAAAAACAGCTAGCAGGAGATAGCGTCTCTCAAGCGATCATATGCGAAAAGGCTAGGAAGTTGCATGACGATTTAATTAAAAAAATGCCTGCAACTAGTGATGTGAGTGAATTTAAGGCCAGCAAAGGTTGGTTTGAGAGATTTAAGAAGCGTAGTGGCATCCATAGTGTGATACGGCATGGTGAGGCTGCCAGTTCGGACCACAAAGCGGCTGAAAAATATGTGCAGGAATTCAAGGAGTACATAGAAACTGAAGGACTGGAACCTGAACAAGTGTTTAATTGTGATGAAACAGGCCTGTTCTGGAAGAAAATGCCAAGCAGGACCTACATTACTCAGGAGGAAAAGGCACTCCCAGGACATAAGCCTATGAAAGACAGGCTTACTTTGTTGATGTGTGCCAATGCTAGTGGTGATTGCAAAGTTAAGCCTTTATTAGTGTATCACTCTGAAACTCCCAGAGCGTTCAGGCAAAAGAATGTCCTCAAGGATAATTTGTGTGTGCTGTGGAGGGCAAACAGTAAGGCATGGGTCACTAGGGAATTTTTCTATAACTGGTTACACCATGCATTTGCCCCCAATGTGAAAGATTACCTAACTGAAAAGAAATTAGACCTTAAGTGCCTCCTGGTGTTAGAC
>NC_069438.1:39403835-39451335 GCF_026875155.1 Cherax quadricarinatus | reverse complement strand
TGGTTGCAATCTCTCCTATTTGGGACAAACTGTAAAATCATTGGAGGTGAGAATTTCCCAGCATCGCTATTCGATACGTATAGCACAGGAGTCGAATGCGATTTTCAACCATATTAGAGCTTGTAATAATCCAGAAAACTGGCAGGAAGCAAGAATCATTTTCCCCTGTTCCTCCTGGTTTAAAAGGAATATTGTAGAATCGGCAATTATTAAGCATGATAGGCAGGCTTTATACAATACCAGTGATGGGCTCTTCAGATTAGATGCGTATTTAATTGAGGCAATAGTGCACAGTTTAAAATTGGGCTCTTATATGAATGTATCAAACTGCTTTGAATGTAGTGCCACGCCAAGGAATTAGGAATTGTACATATTTTTCCTGCAGTTTCTGAAGGTTGAACCAGAGTTTGCCTCAGAATTATGTGGGATGAGTATATGTGACTGGTTTCTTTGTTACTGAAGATGTTTTCCCCCTTTAAATGCGTTTATTTTAATGAGCCCCGTATTCTTCAATACTTGTAGAAGTCTTCCACATACGGGTCGTTTTTACTCATAATATACAGGTTCACGTTGGCCTAGGGGTGCCTGGTCATTTCCGGTGCTCTCATTTCTTCCTACACTATTCTTTCACTCCAGTAAAAGCGGTCCTCTGGGAACGTTATTTGCTAGAACCCCTCCTCTTTTCTGCAAATTTATAAGCTCCTGATGTTGTATTGTTTGCAACACGAAAGGCCTAGAGCTATTATTCAACTCCCCCGTGGTTGTTTTGAATCTTGTATCGCTTGGTTTGTGATATTCGCTTAAAAATTATATATATATATATATATATATATATATATATATATATATATATATATATATATATATATATATATATTCGTTAGGTTTAGAATGACTTTTTCGAAATTATTGCAGAACTTGCCATCTTGGCTTAAATAGCAACGCTCATCTTGCCATATAAGTCAAGTGAAAATTTGTGTATGCGATAATTTCGCCAAAATCATTCTGAGCCTAACGAAAAAAATATATTTCACTGTGTTTAGTATTAAATTATTGTAAACAAATCTAAAATATATTTAGTTGGGTTAGGTTAAAATAAATTGCGCTTGTTGTAATAAGGTTAGGTAAGTTTTCTAAGTTCCTTTTGGTGCAAAATTATAAGTTTTTACATCAACATTAGTGAAAAAAAATATATCCTTAAACGCATTAGAGAAAATTTTAGAATGTACTTAATTTTAAATAAATTCTTGCTAATTGACCAGTTTTGCATATTCGGCACGACATTATATATAATATATATATATATATATATATATATATATATATATATATATATATATATTTATATATATATATATATATAAAAGAACATAACATAAGAATGGAGGAACACTACATAAGGCCTACTGGTCCATACAAAGCATGTCCTTATCAAAACCACCCGTTCCCAAAGCTACCCAAGATTTACTCCCGTACCAACGACACCAATCAAACCCAGCCCCCTCCCACTCATATATCTGTCCAATCTCTTCTTAATGCTACCCTGGGTTGTAGCCTTGATTACCCTACTCGGAAGATTGTTCCACGCATCGACCACTTTTTAAAAACTAGTACTTACCTACGTTCTTTCTAAATCTAAATTTATCCAACTTAAATCCGTTATTCCTGGTTCTTACCTCATTAGTTTTCCTCAGTATTCTATTAATATCGCCTTTGTTTATGCCCACTTATACACTTCGTTTATGCCCATTTATACACTTCGATGACATCTCTCATTCTACGTCTCTCAAGAGAATGAAGATTCAAGGATTTATACGGGAGATTCCTTATACAGTGAACCATTTTAGTTATCCTTCTCTGTATGTTCTCCAATAATCCAAGTGAGGCCTTACTAGTGATGTATACAGTTGTAAAATATCTTTTGGACTCCTGGTACTTATATATCTTGAAATAAATCCTAGTAATGCCTTTTCCTCCTCCTCGTCCGCTTATTAAATTTATTTGTTAATAATAATAATAATAATAATAATAATTTTATTATTTAATTGTTATTATTACTACGATTTGGAAGACTAAGGAAGATAATCATGTTGAAAATGCGGAAGAGGGTTCAACTCCAGAGTTCAGACTGTGGAGCTGAACTCTTCTCCAGGTTGAGTAACTGACAACCTCAAACTATTTTTCCTAGTTGATGGACCATTACATCTTTATCTCACCATTAACTCTGTCCTCTATAATCCATTGTCCTGTGTATTTGACTGAAGAAGCGTACCGCGTAGTAGAAACATTTCAACAATAAAAATAACCAACACTTGCATAGGTGTCTTACTCATCAATGAGTAATAATGTTCGAAGCTAAAAAGAGGAGGTCAGCTGGAATTCCTTTGATAAAGAGTTCTTTATTGGTATAATGACCTTAATTCAAAATGTGTGTTGGTCACAGTGGCAAGCCCAGTAGTGACTCAAGCCTCTGCAAGAAAAATTTGGTGAATATAGTGACCAGAATACTGACTGACCTTGTAGCAGCTGTCATATATGTGGTCCCAACCCGCGCTGCACGAGTCAGTAGGCGGCTCAGAGGGTGGCTCAGAGGGCGGCTCAGAGGGCGGCTCAGAGGGCGGCTCAGAAGGTGGCTCAGAGGGCGGCTCAGAGAGTGGCTGTGTGGACAGCTCAGAGGGCGGCTGTGTGGATAGTTGGGAGGTGTTCTCGGTGGGTGTAATGGATGGTGGCTGGGTGGTAGACTCGATGGGTGTAATGGATGGCAGCTGGGTGGGGTGCAGGGTATAGTCGACTGCAAGCAGTTTGGTAGATCGATAGGTGGGCAGCTTGGTGGGTTGTTGCATAGGCAGGGAGGAGATTCGCTGTATGGAACGAGTGGTGGGCAGCTGTGTGGACGAGATGGTAGGAGTCGAGATTACCCCTCCCTCGTACTGACCTGAAGCAACAGGAAGAATCACGGGAGCTTAGAGGGGATGAGTTTATTATTATTATTATTATTACACAACACACACACACACACACAAACACACACACACACACACACACACACACACACACACACACACACACACACACACACACACACAAGACAAGAGTATAAACGCCAACCAGCATGGATTCATGGAAGGAAAATCCTGTGTCACAAACCTGGAATTTTATGATAAAGTAACAGAAGACACGAGAGAGAGGGGTGGGTTGATTGCATCTTCTTGGACTGCAAGAAGGCCTTTGACAGAGTTCCTCACAAGAGATTAGTGCAGAAGCTAGAGGATCAGGCGCATGTAACAGGAAGGGCACTGCAATGGATCAGAGAATACCTGACAGGGAGGCAACAACGAGTCATGGTACATAATGATGTATCACAGTGGGCGCCTGTGACGAGCGGGGTCCCACAGGGGTCGGTCCTAGGACCAGTGCTATTTTTGGTATATGTGAACGACATGATGGAAGGGTTAGACTCAGAAGTGTCCCTGTTCGCAGACGATGTGAAGTTAATGAGGAGAATTAAATCAGATGAGGACCGGGCAGGACTTCAAAGAGACCTGAACAGACTGGACACCTTGTTCAGCAAATGGCTTCTCGAGTTTAATCCCTCCAAATGCAAAGTCATGAAGATAGGGGAAGGGCACAGAAGACCGCAGACAGTGTATAGGCTAGGTGGCCAAAGACTGCAAACCTCGCTCAAGGAGAAAGTTCTTGGGGTGAGTATAACACCGAGCATGTCTCCGGAAGCACACATCAACCAGATAACTGCTGCAGCATATGGGCGCCTGGCAAACCTGAGAACAGTGTTCCGATACCTTAGTAAGGAATCGTTCTAGACACTGTACACAGTGTACGTCAGGCCCATACTGGAGTATGCAGCACCTGTTTGGAACCCGCACTTGATAAAGAACGTCAAGAAACTAGAGAAAGTGCAAAGGTTTGCGACAAGGTTAGCTCCAGAGCTAAGGGGAATGTCCTATGAAGAAAGGTTAAGGGAAATCGGCCTGACGACACTGGAGGACAGGAGGGTCAGGGGAGACATGATAACGACATATAAAATACTGCGCGGAATAGACAAGGTGGACAAAGACAGGATGTTCCAGGGAGGGGGCACAGAAACAAGAGGTCACAATTGGAAGTTGAAGACACAGATGAGTCAGAGAGATAATAGGAAGTATTTCTTCAGTCATAGAGTTGTCAGGTAGTGGAATAGCCTAGAAAGTGACGTAGTGGAGGCAGGAACCATACATAGTTTTAAGACGAGGTTTGATAAAGCTCATGGAGCGGGAAGAGAGAGGGCCCAGTAGCAACCGGTGAGGAGGCGGGGCCAGGAGCTAAGACTCTACCCGTGCAACCACAAATAGATGAGTACACACACACACACACACACACACACACACACACACACACACATAAGGAGACCAGTCGTAGAGCCAGAAACGAATATGCACAGATAAGAAGGGAGGCCCAAAGACAATATGAAAATGACATAGCAGCGAAAGCCAAATCTGACCCAAAACTGTTGTACAGCCACATCAGGAGGAAAACAACAGTCAAGGACCAGGTAATCAGGCTAAGGAAGGAAGGAGGAGAGTCAACAAGAAATGACCGTGAAGTATGTGAAGAACTCAACAAGAGATTCAAAGAAGTGTTCACAGAGGAGACAGAAGGGACTCCAGAAAGACGGAGAGGTGGGGCACACCACCAAGTGCTGGACACAGTGCACACCACCGAGGAAGAAGTGAAGAGGCTTCTGAGTGAGCTAGATACCTCAAAGGCAATGGGGCCAGATAACATCTCCCCATGGGTATTGAGAGAGGGAGCAGAGGTGCTATGTGTACCCCTAACAACAATATTCAATACATCTATCGAAACAGGGAGATTGCCTGAGGCATGGAAGACAGCAAATGTAGTCCCAATCTTTAAAAAAGGAGACAGACATGAAGCATTAAACTACAGACCAGTGTCACTGACATGTATAGTATGCAAAATCATGGAGAAGATTATCAGGAGAAGAGTGGTGGAACACCTAGAAAGGAACTATCTCATCAACAGCAGCCAACATGGTTTCAGGGACGGGAAATCCTGTGTCACAAACCTACTGGAGTTCTATGACATGGTGACAGCAGTAAGACAAGAGAGAGAGGGGTGGGTGGATTGCATTTTCTTGGACTGTAAGAAGGCGTTTGACACAGTTCCACACAAGAGATTGGTGCAAAAACTGGAGGACCAAGCATGGATAACAGGGAAGGCACTACAATGGATCAGGGAATACTTGTCAGGAAGACAGCAGCGAGTCATGGTACGTGGCGAGGTGTCAGAGTGGGCACCTGTGACCAGCGGGGTCCCGCAGGGGTCAGTCCTAGGACCAGTGCTGTTTCTGGTATTTGTGAACGACATGACGGAAGGAATAGACTCTGAGGTGTCCCTGTTTGCAGATGACGTGAAGTTGATAAGAGAATTCACTCGATCGAAGACCAGGCAGAACTACAAAGGGATCTGGACAGGCTGCAGACCTGGTCCAGCAATTGGCTCCTGGAGTTCAATCCCCCCAAGTGCAAAGTCATGAAGATTGGGGAAGGGCAAAGAAGACCGCAGACGGAGTACAGTCTAGGGGGGCCAGAGACTACAAACCTCACTCAAGGAAAAAGATCTTGGGGTGAGTATAACACCAGGCACATCTCCTGAAGCGCACATCAACCAAATAACTGCTGCAGCATATGGGCGCCTGGCAAACCTCAGAACAGCATTCCGACATCTTAATAAGGAATCATTCAGGACCCTGTACACCGTGTACGTTAGGCCCATATTGGAGTATGCGGCACCAGTTTGGAACCCACACCTAGCCAAGCACGTGAAGAAACTGGAGAAAGTGCAAAGGTTTGCAACAAGACTAGTCTCAGAGCTAAGAGGTATGTCCTACGAGGAGAGGTTAAGGGAAATCAACCTGACGACACTGGAGGACAGGAGAGATAGGGGGGACATGATAACGACATACAAAATACTGAGAGGAATTTACAAGGTGGACAAAGACAGGATGTTCCAGAGATTGGACACAGTAACAAGGGGACACAGTTGGAAGCTGAAGACACAGATGAATCACAGGGATGTTAGGAAGTATTTCTTCAGCCACAGAGTAGTCAGTAAGTGGAATAGTTTGGGAAGCGATGTAGTGGAGGCAGGATCCATACATAGCTTTAAGCAGAGGTATGATAAAGCTCACGGCTCAGGGAGAGTGACCTAGTAGCGATCAGTGAAGAGGCGGGGCCAGGAGCTCGGACTCGACCCCCGCAACCTCAACCAGGTGAGTACAACTAGGTGAGTACACACACACACACACACAGAAACTGCAAAAGTTTGCAACAAGACTAGTCGCGGAGCTGAGGAGAGGTTAAAGGAAATCAACCTGACGACACTAGGGGACAGGAGAGATAGGGGGGATATGATAACGACATATAAAATACTTAGAGGAATCGACAAGGTGGACAGAGACAGGATGTTCCAGAGATGGGACCCAGTAACAGGGGGGTCACAGTTTGAAGCTGAAGACTCATATGAATCGCAAGGATGTTAGGAAGCATTTCATCAGTCACAGAGTTGTAAGAATGTGGAATTGTCTGGGAAGTGATGCAGTGGAGACAAGATCCATATATAGCTTTAAGAAGAGGTATGATAAAGCTTATGGAGCAGGAACCAATGAAGAAGCGGGGCCAGGAGCTGTGAGTCGACCCCTGCAACAACTGAGTACACACACACACACAAATATACATCTCTCAACACACCGGCAGTATCCCACCAAGGCAGGGTGGCCCGAAAAAAACGATAGTTTCTCTTTTTAACTTTAGCAATGTATACAGGAGAAAGGGTTACTAGCCCTTCCCTCCCGGCATGTTAGTCGCCTCTTACGACACGCATGGATTAGGGAGGAAGAATTCTGTTCCACTTCCTCATATATATATATATATATAAAATATATATATATATATATAATATATATATTATATATATATAATATATATTAATATTTATTATTTTTTTTTATTATCACACTGGCCGATTCCCACCAAGGCAGGGTGGCCCGAAAAAGAAAAACTTTCACCATCATTCACTCCATCACTGTCTTGCCAGAAGGGTGCTTTACACTACAGTTTTTAAACTGCAACATTAACACCCCTCCTTCAGAGTGCAGGCACTGTACTTCCCATCTCCAGGACTCAAGTCCGGCCTGCCGGTTTCCCTGAACCCCTTCATAAATGTTACTTTGCTCACACTCCAACAGCACGTCAAGTATTAAAAACCATTTGTCTCCATTCACTCCTATCAAACACGCTCACGCATGCCCGCTGGAAGTCCAAGCCCCTTGCACACAAAACCTTCTTTACCCCCACCCTCCAACCTTTACTAGGCCGACCCCTACCCCGCCTTCCTTCCACTACAGACTGATACACTCTTGTAGTCATTCTGTTTCGCTCCATTCTCTCTACATGTCCGAACCACCTCAACAACCCTTCCTCAGCCCTCTGGACAACAGTTTTGGTAATCCCGCACTTCCTCCTAACTTCCAAACTACGAATTCTCTGCATTATATTCACACCACACATTGCCCTCAGACATGACATTTCCACTGCCTCCAGCCTTCTCCTCGCTGCAACATTCATCAACAATGCTTCACACCCATATAAGAGCGTTGGCAAAACTATACTCTCATACATTCCCCTCCTTGCCTCCAAGAACAAAGTTCTTTGTCTCCACAGACTCCTAAGTGCACCACTCGCCCTTTTCCCCTCATCAATTCTATGATTCACCTTATCTTTCACAGACCCATATGCTGACACGTCCACTCCCAAATATCTGAATACATTCACCTCCTCCATACTCTCTCCCTCCAATCTGATATCAAATCTGTCATCACCTAATGTTTTTGTTGTCCTCATAACCTTACTCTTTCCTGTATTCACTTTTAATTTTCTTCTTTTGCATACCCTACCAAATTCATCCACCAATCTCTGCAACTTCTCTTCAGAATCTCCAAAGAGCACAGTGTCATCAGCAAAGAGCAACTGTGACAACTCCCACTTTATGTGTGATTCTTTATCTTTTAACTCCACGCCTCTTGCGAAAACCCTCGCATTTACTTCTCTTACAACCCCATCTATAAATATATTAAACAACCACGGTGACATCACACATCCTTGTCTAACGCCTACTTTTACTGGGAAATAATTTCCCTCTTTCCTATATTCTCTAACTTGAGCCTCACTATCCTCGTAAAAACTCTTCACTGCTTTCAGTAACCTACCTCCTACACCATACACCTGCAACATCTTCCACATTGCCCCCTATCCACCCTGTCATACGCCTTTTCCAAATCCATAAATGCCACAAAGACCTCTTTAGCCTTATCTAAATACTGTTCACTTATGTGTTTCACTGTAAACACCTGGTCCACACACCCCCTACCTTTCCTAAAGCTTCCTTGTTCATCTGCTATCCTATTTTCCGTCTTACTCTTATACATATATATAAATAAATATATATATTATATATATATATATATATATATATGTGTGTGTGTGTGTGTGTGTGTGTGTGTGTGTGTGGTGTGTGTGTGTGTGGTGTGTGTAATGTGCCGAATAGGTATAACTTGCGATTTTGGCTTAAATATTAACGCTTTCCTTGCCGAATAAGGCAAGCGAAAATTTGTGTATCCAATAGTTTCGCAAAAATCATTTTGAACCTAATGAAATATATTTCATTGTATTTATTATTAAATTCTTGTAAACTTATCTAAAATATATTTAGTTGGATTAGGCTAAATTAAATTGCGTTTGTTATAATAAGTGTAGGTAAGTTTTCTAAGGTTCTTTAGGAACAAAATTATTATTCTTTTACATTAACATAAATGAAAAAATATATCTTTAAACGTATAAGAAATTTCACAAATAAAAATAGGCAAAATACCGTGACTGGAACAATACACAAATAACCCGTACATAGAGGAGAGGATTATGGTTAAAATCTTTCGTTATACACAACTTTCCTTGTATGTGTCTTAGTCGTGACTTTGTTGATGTCTTCCTCTCGCATTACAGTGTTTAATGTTCCAAACTTCAGAACACCTGTGACTTAACCTGATTCTTTTTTCCCCTTCTCCATCTTTCCCTTTCCTCTTTCCATTGGTTTCTTTGTTTTCATTCTTCTGCCTTGCATTTGTCCTTGCTCCTACCCTCTGTGGGCCCACTAGGTCCCTTGTGGGCCCTAGCTCCCTTGTGGGCCCCTAGCTCCCTTGTGGGTCCCTAGCTCCCTTGTGGGCCCCTAGCTCCCTTGTGGGCCCCTAGCTCCCTTGTGGGCCCCTAGCTCCCTTGCAGTGCTTCACTACTACTACTACTGCTTCTACTACTCTACCACTTCCTCTTTTGATCCCGTCCCTGTCTGCTCCCTCATTCTCTCCTTTTGTTAGTGTGACTTTGTAAATGGTCCAAGTCGGACCTCAACGCCATCGTAAGCTCCTGTGCGGGTTATTTGTGTGTAAGAATTTTTTTTAGAAATGACTTAATTTATGACCAATTTTACCTATTCGGCATGTTATTATATATATATATATATATATATATATATATATATATTTATATATATATATATATATATAGACATATATATATATATATATATATATTATATATATATATATATATCAATAACAACACTGCACTAGCCAAGGCTTCGAACCCATGTTGTACTGGCCTGCCTCATGGTAAGCGAGAACCACATGACGCTTTAAACCACATGACCACCCAACCCTACAAGAATGGTGCAGCCAGCACACAGCTAACTGTTGGGCCGCCATCCGAGGGCATACGGAGGTGTGGGAGCTTCTAAGCTAATTTCATTCTCATCCCTGTTTGGTGTACTAGCTTCACGAGCAGTATTTATATATTATTGTAACAACGAACGAGTGGTACAGCGTCATGTGGTTCTCGCTTACCATGAGGCAGGCCAGGACAACATAGGTTCGAATCCTTGGCTAGCGCAGTGTTGTTATTGATCAATACCACTCGTTCGTGGTTACAATAATATATATATATATATATATATATATATATATATATATATATATATATATATATATATATATATATATATTTTTTTTTTTTCAACAAGTCGGTCGTCTCCCACCAAGGCAGGGTGACCCAAAAAAAACAAGAAAGAAATCCCCAAAAAGAAAATACTTTCATCATCATTCAACACTTTCACCACACTCACACATTATCACTGCTTTTGCAGAGGTGCTCAGAATATAACAGTTTAGACAGCATATAAGATAAGATAAGATAAGATTTCGTTCGGATTTTTAACCCCGGAGGGTTAGCCACCCAGGATAACCCAAGAAAGTCAGTGCGTCATCGAGGACTGTCTAACTTATTTCCATTGGGGTCCTTAATCTTGTCCCCCAGGATGCGACCCACACCAGTCGACTAACACCCAGGTACCTATTTGCTGCTAGGTGAACAGGACAACAGGTGTAAGGAAACGTGTCGAAATGTTTCCACCCGCCGGGAATCGAACCCGGGCCCTCCGTGTGTGAAGCGGGAGCTTTAGAGATACACAACATATCCCTCCAAACTGCCAATATCCCAAACCCCTCCTTTAAAGTGCAGGCATTGTACTTCCCATTTCCATATATGTCGTGCCGAATAGGCAGAACTTGCGATCTTGGCTTAAATAGCAACGCTCATCTTGCCATATAGGTCAAGCATAAATTTGTGTATGCAATAATTTCGCCAAAATCATTCTGAACCTAACGAAAAAAATTTATTTCACTGTGCTTGTTTAGTATTAAATTATTGTAAACAAATCTAAAATATATTTAGTTGGGTTAGGCTAAAATAAATTCTTCTTGTTGTAATAAGGTTAGGCAAGTTTTCTAAGATTCTTTTGGTGCAAAATTAAAATTTTTTACATTAACATTAATGAAAAAAATATACGTTTAAACGTATAAGAGAAAATTTTAGAAGGGACTTAATTTTAAATATGAGTTCTTGATAATTGACCAGTTTTACATATTCGGCACGACATATATATATATATATATATATATATATATAAATATATATATATATATAATATATATATATATATATATATATATATACAATGCCAAATTAGAATTACTGTATTCTCACTGAGAGCTTACTCCTTTTTTGTCGTTGATTAAAATATTTATAAGTTCTGGCTTGTAGGTTACATGCATCGTAATTAACTACCGAGAAATATAATGCATTCCAACCTAACAAACCAAGCTACTGTTTATACGCTAAGCAATGCGTAATGCCAACTGTAAAGGGATTTCTAGGGACCCATCAGAATTACTTGTTTTCTTTTGTCTTATAATTAAGAGAGGTTAAGTGATAAATCGTATTGGGACTTAAAGGAACTGTTATTATTATTATTATTATTATTATTATTATTATTAATGTTTTTATTAACATTATTATTATAAAAATGCTAAAATAAAGGAATTTACAAAATGAATGAAAAAAAAATCAGTAAATTTAGATAAAACTTGCTTCTCACCATCTTGCATATCATGTGTGTAGACCAAGGTGAGAACAGAAGCTGTGAGCAACACCCAGACGCTGATCTTCATGTTATCCATCACATAACTTGACCTGCGTCTCTGGCTTTGTTTTCTTGCCTCCTCGGCTGGTAATAGTAATCGAGAAGTGAATTTGTCGTTTATAGTGTTTCAGATACTCAAGATTTAAATGTAATTCGGCAGATTATCCCGAGATTTTTGTTATTTTTGAAAGCCGGTTGGAAATTAAGCGGAAATTATTGAGGCGGCTAGATCAGTTGTCCACTAATGGAGACCCGGTATACGACCAATCATGCTTCTGGATTATCTACTGCAGAAAGCACACAGCATAGGCTTTTACAATTCACGATGTTGCCAGTATGACCTTCTATGAGCGTGAAACTGGTAATTGGAAGCCTAAATAAACTAGAAACGAAACTCCGACAATGATACCAGATGTCCAGTAATAGTAATGTGTATCTGAGGAGCTGCAGCAACGTTGTCCATCGCCCACTACGTCTCAAAACACACTGCACTCTTCCTGTCACTATGTGTTACATTTTAAATTTTTTCCTAGACACCAGCTCCATCTATGCTCAGATGTCACAGCTACATCCAATGTTATTACATTCGCCCGAAAAGGGTGAGTCATTTGACAGATTCAGTGGTGCCATTGCTACAACAGCGGTTTGAGGGGGTATATAACAGCTCTGTCTCTTAATAATAGTCGGTATTTCACTCTAGCTAATACAATCGAATTGGTGAATATTTCACGCTAACTGAACAGCAATAATCTAACAGTATTTCACAGTGGCCTTGATGGGCTCCTGTTTCCTGTTAGTTCCTCAAACTTTTTATCGACGTAATCAAATATTTTTTTATCAGTTTTTGTAAGTAAACAACACTAACCTAACTTTATTCAATATCATAAACTAGAAAATTTGCTGAAATTGGTAAATGAGAAATCTACGTTGGATATAAAGGGCGAGGTAGACAATAATAATAATGGTAATAATAATTATTATTATTATTGTTATTATCTTAATGTCTACAAGTACTGATACGGATGTAGTTGACATCAGTGGCATCATACTATATAGAAAGCCGTTGGTTATACAGGTCAATTCCGGTTTATCTTGTCTCAGGATGGGTTCTACAACAGTCGGCTAGAACCCAAATACCTACTTTCTGATAGGTGAACAGGACCACCAGGTGAAAGGAAATATACCCAACGTTTAACTCTTACCGGGAATCGATCACAGACTCTCGATATATGAAATGCGGACGCTACCAACCAAGCCACGAGCACCATCATGCAAATGTAGCAGCCTAACTGATGGATTACTAGTCTCAGTAGAATTCAGTAGAATTCAGCGTTGCAACACTTCAGCTATTGGATGTACTCCTCAGCTCAGCCAAACTTCCTTACTGAGCGAGAACTGAAGAGTGTTTGGTGGAAATAAAACTCTAGTAGAGTAAAATATAAGAATACGTATGTTTGTATTCATATGAAGACCTGTATGCATATATGCTTTTGTGTACATTGGAATATGTATATACATGAGTGTTTACATATGTATACATGCTCGAATATCAACTTTTTATATGTATTCATGTGTGTATCTACAGAATATGTACTAGTGTGTGTATTCGCTTTTAAATGAATGAATGTTCACCCTTGTGTGAAGGGTGTATACTTATGTATGAATGTGTGTATGTATTTCTGACTGAATGTATGTGTACATATTAACAAATGTACTCGTGTGCATATTGAATACATATGAGTAAGTGTACATATGAATATGTATGAGCGCATATGAATGATTCTGTCTGTGTACTAACCAATAAGTACTCAGTGACCTATATGTGGTTGCAGGAGACGAATCGCCGCTCCTGGCTCCGCCTCATCGCCAGTGGGTAACCAGTTACTTCCTCAGTAGGGTTGCTCAGTTATCTTAAGTGCATCATATGAGGGAGTGAAAATTAGACATGATGCATCATAGAATAATGAAATAAAACAGAAAACATCACTGTCAATATAATATGTTCTATTAGACACCTATGAGAATACTACATGAAGCACATTTATCAAAATACCATTTTTTCTGGTTTTTTTTTTCTAGCGGCACATACGCGTACAGTTTTTTCATGAGTTTCCTTCCAATATCATTTTCTAGACACATTATGCATAAAGAATTTAAGTGGTATTTAGTCATGGTGGACCGAAATTTGTTCTTTATAAAGGATAGCATTGAAAAATTCCTTTCTGCTATCAGCTGGTGATAAACCATACCCCCGGCCGGGATTGAACCCGCGGTCATAGAGTCTCAAAACTCCAGCCCGTCGCGCTGGTGATACATTGTCAAGAACAACTTAAGTGCAGTTGTAATATTGAGGAACACTTCAATTAGGTGTTGCTCACAAGTAAGTTGAAGAATTTTTGCGCATTGCAATGTGGACTTAAGTCGCTTCTGGTGGCCTTCCAGGATTAGGGGCCTTGAAGCTTAAGCTTCATTCGTTTCGTAGTAGATCCATCCCAGCTCTTCTCTGTATCTCATCTCTGAAACAATCTGTCATTGTTAACCTTGTAAGTTATTCTCAATATTTTGCACGTCCTTATTATATCCCACTTCTCCTCCTGTCCTCTCGTGCCATCAGGTTGCGTTCTATTAACCTCTCCTCATCAGACACACCTCTTAAATCCGGGACTAGCCTTACTGCAAACCTCTGCACTTTCTCTAATTTCCTGACGTACTTGAGCAGGTGTGGGTTCCATACTGGTGCGGCATACTCCAGTATGGGCCTGACGATCACGGTGTACAGTCTCGTGAATGATTCTTTCCTCAAAAGCCTATATGCTGTAGAAGTTATTTGTTTGATGTGAGTCTCAGGGAATGTGCTCGGTATGATACTCACCTCAGTATTCTTTTCCATAAATGAGGTTAGTAGCCTTTAACCCGTGAGCTTGTACTCTGCGGTCTTCTTTGTCCTTCCCCAAGCTTTATAACTTTGCACTTAGTGGGGTTAAACTCCAGCAGCCCCCACTCCCCCAAATACATACACGCTCTCTCTCTCTTACTAGTTTCACTCACGTTCGCATAGTGCTTCATAGTACTTCTTATTTTCTCATGCTAGCAGCTCAGGTAAATACATGAAAGCAGTCACAAAGGTCCTTTTGATTTGTAGTTATTGTCAGTGGTGTTTTCTGGCAAGAATGGTAATTATTATTGATTTGTAGATGAATGGTTCAGAGAACCGACATGTTGATAAATTAGACACATGTGCAACTCTTGGGTATCTTTATTGAGGAAACGTTTCGCCACACAGTAGCTTCATCAGTCCATACAAAGGAGAATCTTGAAGAACAGGAGGAGAATGAGGTAATCAGTCCCTCAACCTTGAGTCGATGTGGTCAGTCCATCAATCTTGAATAGAATACGGCATACGTGCTGAGAAGGACTTATAAATCGTTGGCAGGAAGGTGAAGCTGTCATAGGTCTGTAACATTTGTTCAATGTTGAAGTAGGTCGTGCCCAAGAATTAGGCAAGCGAAGAATTCAAAGTATTAAATCCCAAGAAGTTGCAGTGTCTGACAGGTTTGTAGATGAATGGTTTCTCTGAACCATTTTATCTACAAACCTGTCAGACACTGCAACTTCTTGGGATCTTAATACTTTGGAATTCTTCGCTTGCCTAATTCTTGGGCACGACCTACTTCAACATTGAACAAATGTTACACGACCTATGACAGCTTCACCTCTCCTGCCAACGGTTTATAAGCTCCTTCTCAGCACGTATGCCGTATTCTATTCAAGATTGATGGACTGACCACATCGACTCAAGGTTGAGGGACTGATTACCTCATTCTCCTCCTGTTCTTCAAGATTCTCCTTTGTATGGACTGATGAAGCTACTGTGGCGAAACGTTTCTCAATAAAGATACCCAAGAGTTGCACATGTGTCTAATTTATACAACATGTCGGTTCTCTGAACCATTCATCTACAAACCTGTCAGACACTGCAACTTCTTGGGATCTTAATACTTTGGAATTCTTCGCTTGCCTAATTCTTGGGCACGACCTACTTCAACATTGAACAAATGTTACACGACCTATGACAGCTTCACCTCTCCTGCCAACGGTTTATAAGCTCCTTCTCAGCACGTATGCCGTATTCTATTCAAGATTGATGGACTGACCACATCGACTCAAGGTTGAGGGACTGATTACCTCATTCTCCTCCTGTTCTTCAAGATTCTCCTTTGTATGGACTGATGAAGCTACTGTGTGGCGAAACGTTTCCTCAATAAAGATACCCAAGAGTTGCACATGTGTCTAATTTATCAATTATTATTGAGTTCCATTTAGATTACTTGAGTGTGTTGGTTTATGTCTGCACATGTTATTTCTTACAACGTACTTGTTATCGTCGAGCAATCCTTACATGACAATGTCAAACATTCTCGTGTAAGCGTGACTACTTTTTGTACCAACCTGCCATAGAAAGTAAAGAAACGTTTCTTTCATGAATTTGATCTTCCATTCCCTATGATTCGAGATTAAGTCAAGCCATGAAGTATTGACCGATGGTTGACAGTTGTCAATGGAAGGAAACTTCTAACTTAGAAGCATCGCAATTACATGAAGAACTATCCGGGTGCGAAAGTCTGTCAGGGTATATGTCAGAGATGGCTAAATTCTCCGGTAGCACTAAACGTTGATAGAGATGTTATTTCATATTACATTGGATCATGGATATCGCGTTATAATTTATTGCACTGGAGCCTATCTTTAACATTAATATATGTCTATGTCATGAGGGTTTGTCAATTAAATCATACTATTTAGCTTATTTTCCGAATTTACTAAACTTCTGGGGAATTCGATTAACGGTTATTATTGAGAAGTTAGATTGAGGACTGTATAGTTTGTAATTGTATCTAGAAATACTCTGGAATATGTGGACAATGTTTTGACAAATAATAATTTAAACAAGAACTCCTAGGAAGTTCAACTTTTTTATTAGTGTTTTAAGACAATTAAAATAAAGAGACAGTTTTAATGGATACACACATGCTTGTTGAATTAGACATTTTTGCAACACTTGAGTATCTTTATTGTGGAAACGTTTGGCCAACCAGGTTCAAGAGGTACGAGGTAGGTTTACGAATGCAGTGTTAGAGTGTTCAGCAGAAGTTTGAGGATATAGGAGGGTGGGTGCGGGAGGGAAGAAGAGTGATTGGTGGAATGATGAGGTAAAAATAGTAGTAAGAAAGCTATAGTTACCTCCTGCAGTATTAGCTATAGTTACCTCCTGCAGTATTAGATATAGTTACCTCCTGCAGAGGTTTTTGCAAAGTAAAAGTGATATAAGGAGGAAGGAAATGGTGAAGAGTGGTGAAGGAATGTAAAGATAGAGCAAATGACATAGTAGATGAGATATTGTGGACAAATTTTGTTGAAACTAAGAAAAAGTTTTGGAGTGAGATTAATAAGTTAAGCTTATGGAACAAATGGATTTGACACTTAAAAATAGAAGAGTTATTAGGTTAGGTAAAAGGATACAACTGTGGTAAAATTTCGTTCTCCATGAACTTTATCAAGCTGTTACCTTTACTGTAGTAAAGGGACACAGAGGTGTATATATAGGTACAGAGTGAAGTGCAAAGCATAATATAGGCTGCAAGATGGTGTCTGTGTAATACACAATGACCTGTACGTACATCAGATACCTTCTCTCTGAATAAATTGGCAAATCCTCTGTAGAGGACAGCCATTGGTGGTGCACCATCAGTAGCAACTGCAGTGATATTGTTGAAGGGTACATTGTGCTTTTCAAAATTGTCTTAACTTTTGCATTAGCTTTAAGATACTTGGCAAACAAAAATTCGTCAGTTTCTGAAAGTTGACTCATCGAGTTGGAGAGAAAACTTGGAGTGGTGAAGCTCAGCTGCTCTGAGTTTTTTTTCAGCATTATCGGCCATCTTATCAATTCGTCGTTTCAATGTATTGTCACTTAATGACAGACATTTTAGGATAAGTTGAAAATCTTTCTTTATAACAGGTTCAATCACCTCTGTAATTGCTGCAGTTATGATCTCCACACCAATTGTATACGATTTTCTTTTCTTTGTTATGATAAGGGAGATATTGTATGATGCCTTCAATCCTTATTTATTATCAACATTGGCAGGTGCTTTGAAAAATTTCTTTAAATTTAGTTGATATTTCTTCTTTTCTTTCAGTACCTTAACCCTTTGAGAGTCTGTGCTGTAGATCTACAGCTATACGTTGAGGGTCCAAACCATAGATCTACACCATGAGCTCAGCTCACTCTGATAAGCTGTGAGCTGTAAATTTGGGCCTAGATATGAGAGAATACATCTATGTGGTATGTGTGTGCCACATAAAACATATCCTGAAGCACACAGTGCATAATGAGAGAAAAAAAACTGAGACCGTAATTTTTTATTAAAACAGCAACTTTGCAGTGTTGTTTCGTATGTTTTTTTATAGCAGTATTTGCGATTTCTTGGTCTCATTTGATAGAATGGAAGATATCTTACAGAAATAGGGATGATTTTGATTGGTTTAAGTACTGAAAATGGCTTGAAACTGAGCTCAAAGTGTCAGAAATGTTAAATTTTTGCCGATGTTCAAGAGTAAACAAATGACCTCACACGTCTAATGCACGCCAGCTGGTGGGTCTAATATACGTTAAAAAATGTGCTGATATTACTTATAAAATTATTACAATATTGCATAACAGTAAATCTATTTTTTGGTTTGAATAAAAATTCATTATGTGAATAAAAAATCAAAATGGAATTAATTTGTAAAGCCTGAAAACATAACTAATGAACAGAGAAAATGTTAGTTTAGTGCCAGGGATGTCTGCATTGTTTATTTTGGACCCTATTTTGAAATTGGAATTTTTTGAACTTTGCATTAAATTGGCCAAATTACCAATTTCCGATCACTTTATTTTGTAGTTGAAACAGCTGAGTTAGCGATTTGTGCTCATTTGATGGAATATATGTAATACTAGTGAAATAGCTATGAATTTGGTCAACTGGAATAATGTAATTGGCCTAAAATGGGAGTCAAAGTCAGCAAAATCACTGATGCGTAAATATCACTGACACATCAAAATTCGTGAGATCATAATTTCGTCAATTTTCCATCAAATTTCGTACTTTTTGTTTTATTACCGTCATAAAAAGATTCTCTACCATTTCATAAGAAAAAAAATAACAAAATTATTTTTTGAAAATTCTTGGACACTGGTGCGAACTTTGAAATTTGGCCTCTGGACCCTGAAAGGTCTTTATTTTTTTATCAGAGTGAACCCTTTCAAGGTGGACTTTCAAGGCATCATGGCACCATTACTGAAAGACTTTTCACGTAATATGCATTATTTCATTAGTAAACGAAGTTATGGTATTAACAGCTGCTCTTATATAATAATAATATAACATATTTATTTCTACAAGTACATGTACAAGGTATACAGGCCGAGCTGACATCAATGACATACTACTATATAGAAAGTCCCTTGTTATGTAGAGCATTTCTGGCAAATTAGGTCAGTTTTGTCCCGGGATGCGACACACACCAGTCGACTAACACCCAGGTACCCATTATTACTGATGGGTGAACATAAACAACCGGTATAAGGAAACACGCCCAATGTTTCTACCCTCGCCTGGTGTTGAGAAATGGTTTACCAGCTAAGGTTAAAGATTATATATGGGGGAACTTAGCTTGGAAAGACAGCTCATCGCCTGCACAGCCGCCCCTGCAGGCGAGGTCTTGAGAAGCTGTCATATCCACTTCGCAACAGGCTTTAAAGTAAATACATTAATAATAATTTACCCCTAGGGGATGTTATGTCAGCATATATCAGACACTGATTGCTGACAACACTTACTTGTGTGGACTCAAAGGTCCACATATCACCGGGGTTTATGATAAGTGACTAACTCGCAACTTTATACTCAACTGCATAGTCAATAGTAGTACATCACGAGTTAGTACACTTACCTGGGTATATGTATCTGACCCGTAGTTATGCCCGGATATCCAATGTCTTGATTGAAGAATAGTGTTCTGGAAGAATTTCGCACTACACTTTGTGGGATCGCAACACTCATTGTTACACTGTTCATCAATAATTGTTCACACCATAACGTCACTAAAGAAGCTGATCACACTTCTCTGTAAGTGTTTGTCGAGATTCTTTTGTGCAAAACGCACGGAACAGTGTTCTTTGTTGGTTATCCCGGCACGTCAATGTCTTTCTCTCAGAGTCAAAAGTAATCTGACCTCACAGTGTCCTACGCCGCTGCAATGCCCCTAGAACATAAAGGAAAAGCTGACCTAGTACTTTTTGCTTCCTTGCCAAACTTCCTCCATGAAGCAAAGCAGAATGCTTGATTCTTGCTGTCTTAAGCATAGACAACAATGTACTCTATCTTTACCATGGTAATAAAGTGGAAGCAGGATTTTCCTTAATTGTCCTGCTAAGGTAAGAGATGGACTATCTCTTATTAAACTACACTTTGCAACACTGGACTCTTGCAAGGAGCGGCGGTCACTTGACCACGTCACAGACTTGTACTGTATCTGGGATCAATTACTTGCTATAGCAGTAAACAAGATGTTTGCTCTTTCTGAGAGGGCTGGGCCCCTCAGGGGTGAAAGGGGCTGATGCCCCCCTCCTGGAGAAAATTTCTCCACACCGGGAACTGAATCTGGGACCTCGGCGTGTGAGGCAAGAGATTTTACCCAGGCCACGGGCCTGAGTGTTACAATCCTGGATTTATAGTAAATACAGAGTAATCACTTTTTTTGGTACCATTCCTATCACTGGGCGTCGAGAATATACTGACTCTCTAACAGAGTTTAAGGTGAGTGAGTACGCTCATTACGGGAAGTGAACAGAAATATTATACGTATGTACCCAAGACAGGAGAGATGAGAGAGACGAGGAGGAGGGTGGAAGGTAACAAATACACAATACAAAGCACGTCCCCAGACATTTACTGATACCCCCTTGTGACCCGCAGCTATTTATCGACCCCTTCGTCCCTTATGTGTCGATATTGACCAGTTTGGGAAACTCTGATTTAGTCATTTTTGCTAGATCTAATTTCTCCTATTTGGAGCATAAGAACAGCTTGACCTATTCTTTGAGGAATGTTATATTGTCAACCATCACCGCCTACATGACCCACACGATAATGACCAGAATTCTTGGCTTCATATCTAGAAGTATAAATAATAGAAGTCCTCAGGTTGTTCTTCAACTCATATATCCTTGGTTAGGCCTCATTTAGACTATGCTGCTCAGTTCTGGTCACCATATTACAGAATGGATATAAATGCCCTGGAAAACGTACAGAGGATGACAATGATGATCCCATGTATCAGAAATCTTCCCTATGAGGATAGACTGAGGGCCATGAATCTGCACTCTCTAGAAAGGCGTAGAATTAGGGGGGATATGATCGAGGTGTATAAATGGAAAACAGGAATAAATAAAGGGGATGTAAATAGCGTGCTGAAAATTTCCAGCCAAGACAGGACTCGCAGCAATGGTTTCAAGTTGGAAAAATTCAGATTCAGGAAGGATATAGGAAAGCACTGGTTTGGTAATAGAGTTGTAGATGAGTGGAACAAACTCCCGAATACAGTTATTGAGGCTAAAACGTTGTGTAGTTTTAAAAATAGGTTAGATAAATACATGAGTGGGTGTGGGCTGGTGTAAGTTGGACCTGACTAGCATGTGTTGCTGGGTCTGGTGCCGTGCTCCTTCCTTGAGTGGAGGTGACCAGACTGGGTGGGTCATTGGGCTAATCCGGGGGGGTGGGTCATTGGGCTAATCCGGGGAGGTGAGTCATTGGGCTAATCTGGGGGTGGGTCATTGGGGTAATCCGGGGGGGGGGGACATGGACCTGCTCCGCATGGATCAGTAGACCTGTTGCAGTGCTCCTACTTTCTTATGTTCTTATCACACCATTGCACCTCACCCAGGTAATTCTGCAGTCATATGAAATCGACCAAACAAAAGTCAGGGACAGTAATTTGGTTGTAGTTAAGGTATTTCCATGATGTGTTGATGTATCTCCCATTAGCACATTTTCGTATCTAGATGCATTAGGAATTTTGCTACCTTCTACTCTTCTGTTTGTTGACCAGTTCCATTGTTTTTATTAGAAACTTTATAATGAACAATGCCTTTTGAACATATCTTTTTGGAATCCAGACAATTATTGCCGCTTTCATCCTTCGTAATGTAACTAATTTGTTTCCCACACACACCCATCCTAGAGAGCCGTAGCTTCTAGGATGGCAGTGGTAACTTTATTTCGGATATGTGTCTCTTAGGAACAGGAAGGGAAGCGAAAACAAGGCGAGCACTATGGAATAAGTATTTGGAGCAAGCTGATAGACCTTCCATACTCTTCGTAGTAGTGGTAGCTGGGAGGAAGGGTATTAGATCCTCGAGATGGGCATAGTGATCTAGGCGCACCATTTTTTGATGGTCATAGTTTAGGAAACGTTCTTGAAGCTGTGCGCCTCAGAGAGTAGATGTCTTTGATAAACGTCATCACTAGTACGTACGTACATAATCAGGATATATCAAAACGTTTGGCAGAACGTGTTGTCGAAAACCGAATTGTCTTTCAGTAAGCAAGTTATTTGTCTTTAGGTGAGTCCTGAGTCGCATATTTACAAGTCGTTCAAAGGTCTTGACAACTGAGAAATGGTATGGTGGTACCGACAAGATGTGGAAAAAGACACATGTACACTTCAGGACATTTATTAAAGGAAACATATCTGCACGAGTAGTTTCTTCAGTCCTAATACAGAACAGAACAGAGGACTCACAGGTAAGGGCCCACTAGGGGCGAGGGGCAAATGGGGACAGGATGAAGAAGATAGTTGAGGAGAGGAAAAATCTTAAGAAGTAGGAAAAGTGTCAGGACTATGCCCAACTGCTTAATCAATGGAAACATAATATTCAGCAGTATCACTCTCGTGAGTGCATCAATTTGCAATGACTGGACGCGGCACAGGTACGGTTACTGTAGAAAGGTGATGCAAACGCACGTCGCAAGCGCTTCTGCTCAAAACGCACAGCTCTATGACAATGGCACTTTTAAGTTGTAGGAATAGTTAGGCTAATTAAGTCAGGTAGTTTATTTGTATTGAGGTGGAGGTGCCGGGTCGTACAATGTTTGAAAGAGATTTACATCATTGTAAGGACGTCTGAGAGTATCTGCTAAGTATGTAGTCCAGTGGTCATGATATGCTTCAAGTCTGTCAAGTTGTTTGTCACTGAGCGTCTTCCAGTATACGTTCAAAGCCGGTGTGTTTGTCGTGAGGTGGAGAGATTCACTGGTGGCAAATTCGTCCCACCTCACTCCCAACACCCAACGTAATGCTCGATTCTGGATGCGTTGGAATTTTAATGCGTTTGGCTTAGCGGTTAATGTCAGAGCGAGTGGAGAGTAAGAGAGTAGAGGTCGAATGAGTGCTTTGTATAGATGTAGTTTTGTCTTGGGACTGGCTCCTCTCAGCTTATATAACCTTGAGAGCGCAATTCCCGCCTGTGCAATCTTAGCAGTAATGTGAGATTTTAGGTTCAGTGTGTTGTCGAGGGTAACACCAAGGACAACTGTTGAGAAGGAGCGTGGGATGGGGGTACGGGAGGTGCTTGTTTTGAGTTCAACAGGAGTCGGGACATTGCGCCTTCTACGGAAGTAAGTGATCTTTGCCTTATTTGGGTTGGTTTTAATGCGCCATAATAATTCCCAGGCGGTAATCCTGTCGACCTCTCTTTGTGTTCTGCGTGCAAGGAAACGAATGTTTTCATGTGCTGTGAGTTGAGTGATGTCTGCGTAAGAAAGGGTAAGTGTGTTTGGGTAAAGAGGTTCAGGTAAATCATTCGTGTAGAGTATATATAGGGTGGGAGATAGGACAGAGCCTTGGGGTACACCCGCTTTTAATGTGAAATAGTCAGAATAATGATCTCTGAACCGTATACGCATCGTTCGGCCATCTTAAAAGTGACATAATAATTTCATCATATTTACAGTTAATTCAAAGGACGTGCAAAGTTTATATCTTAATCCTTCATGCCAAACAGTGTCAAAAGCTTTCTCTACATCTTTGGCGACAAGGGCGGAGGTACAGTTCTGGGCCTTATTGATACGTACATAATTCAGGATTATATTCAAAACGTCTTGGGTAGAACGTTGTTGTCGAAAACCGAATTGTCTTTCTGTAAGCAAGTTATTTGTCTCTAGATGAGTCCTGAGTCGCGTATTTACAAGTCGTTCAAAGGTCTTACCCAAAATTTCAAGGAGGCTAATAGGTCTATAGTTCTTGGGGTCAGTCAAGTCTTTTCCAGGTTTTGGTATGAGGCATGCAGTAGCAGATTTAAAGAATGGAGGGAAATAGCCAGATGCAAGGGAAGCATTAAAGAGGTAACTATGAAGCGAATATATATTGTGGCAGGAATCAGGTGATAGGTCGCGTAGAACAAGCCACTGATCTTCGCAGGGTGATTTATGATGATACAGAGTTACCTGTACCCTTCCAGGATTTTGTGAGCCTCATCCAACTATGTGTTCATTATATCTGTTTTATATAATAGAAGTATAAACAACTGTTCGGGTTAGCCATGGGCTCACCCATAGTGCAGTACTCGCCAATTTATATATGGAGGACCTAGAATTCAAACGAATCCTAAAGATCAATTACATAGATGCGGTTACGTTGATATTTTGGTCAATGTACCCAAAAATCTAGAAGTACGTGACATCCTCAACACCGTCAATATTCTGCAGCCTACAATTCAATTTACACTTGAGGAGAAGAATGACAACCAATTCCCGTTTCCTGACTTTCTTCTAAGTCTACCGTAAACTTACCTACAAGAGCGATCTTCTGCATTTCTTCTTTCTCCATGACACCAGAATTAAACAAGGGATAGTTTTAGTGTAATCGAGACTCTGTATAGCGATACAGTAGAAATCAGTTTCGGGAATGGCCTCTGGTGGCCTGGTGGATGCTCTGGTGGCCCGGTGGTTAACGCTCTCGCTTCACACGGTGAGGGCCTGGGTTCGATTCCCAGCCAGAGTAGAAACATTGGACGTGATTCTTTCCACCTGTTGTCTATGTTCCCCATCAGTAAAATGGGTACCTGGGTGTTAGTCGACTGGTGTGGGTCGCATCCTGGGACACTGACTTAAGGAGGCCTGGTCACAGACCGGGCCGCGGGGGCGTTGGCCCCCGGAACTCTCTCCAGATAAACTCCAGATAATAAGCTGAACAAAGAGCACCTGCGAAAGTCGGTTGCACTATATTCACAAAGTAATAATTGACCAGATTTTAATTAAAATTCGAAGCTGATTGCATAAAGCTTGATGAAGTTAAAAACGAGAACTTTCGTTGGTATGAGAAACACGTAGCTGACATCACGATAAACGCTGAAGAGTTCAGTCAGAGGCTACCTGGAAAAACGCTATAAAAACATGAGTTTTAAATATTTTCTAATTATATATCTGCATATACAATAGTACTATAATTCCCACCAATCCTATAAGAAATTGTGTTACCTAGATTATTTCGAAAAATACAATTTGATGAAAACTTCACCAAAAAAAAAAAAAAAATCAAATTTTGGGTTTGAAGCTGATCAGAAAAGGCCTTTAAGGTTACTTAGTGGGTAACAATCTGCTCAATAAAACTGGCAAATTAAAATTGATACAGATCTGAATGACAAACTCTGTTTTCTAAAAGGCCACCAATGCTAAATGCTTGAAGATGATCAGAAAAAAATGTATAATAAACTTAATAAAAATAATAATAATTATAAAAAAATAATAAAATAAAATTAGTAACAGTAACAGTAACAACAGCAGTACCAGACAAACGTTCCTGCAGTAAGTTGCTTATCAGAGGAAACTAATATCTAAGAGATCACACGGTCTCCTACCACAGGACAGATCCCACGATATACTACCACAGGACAGATCCCACGGTCTCATACCACAGGACAGATCCCACGATATACTACCACAGGACAGATCCCACGGTCTCATACCACAGGACAGATCCCACGATATACTACCACAGGACAGATCCCACGGTCTCATACCACAGGACAGATCCCACGATATACTACCACAGGACAGATCCCACGATATACTACCACAGGACAGATCCCACGGTCTCATACCACAGGACAGATCCCACGATATACTACCACAGGACAGATCCCACGGTCTCCTACCACACGACAGATCCCACGGTCTCCTACCACAGGACAGATCCCACGGTCTCATACCACAGGACAGATCCCACGATATACTACCACAGGACAGATCCCACGGTCTCCTACCACAGGACAGATCCCACGATATACTACCACAGGACAGATCCCACGGTCTCCTACCACACGACAGATCCCACGGTCTCCTACCACAGGACAGATCCCACGGTCTCATACCACAGGACAGATCCCACGATATACTACCACAGGACAGATCCCACGATATACTACCACAGGACAGATCCCACGGTCTCCTACCACACGACAGATCCCACGGTCTCCTACCACAGGACAGATCCCACGGTCTCCTACCACAGGACAGATCCCACGGTCTCCTACCACAGGACAGATCCCACGGTCTCCTACCACAGGACAGATCCCACGGTCTCCTACCACAGGACAGATCCCACGGTCTCCTACCACAGAACAGATCCCACGGTCTCCTACCACAGAGCATCCTACTGTCTCCTACCACAGGACAAATCTCACGGTCTCCTACCATAAGACAGATCTAATGGTCTCCTACCATAAGAGAAATCCCACGGTCACCTACCACAGAACAAATTCCACGGTCTCCTACCACAGGACACATCCCACGGTCTCCTACCACAGGAAAGATCTCATGGTCTCCTACCACATGACAGATTCCACGGTCTCCTACCACAGGACAGATCCCACGGTCTCCTACCACAGGACAGATCCCACGGTCTCCTACCACAGGACAGATCCCACGGTCTCCTACCACAAGACAGATCCCACGGTCTCCTACCACAGGACAGATCCCACGGTCTCCTACCACAGGTCAGATCTCACGGTCTCCTACCACATGACAGATCCCACGGTCCCCTACCACAGGACAGATCCCACGGTTTCCTACCACAGGACAGATCCCATGGTCTCCTACCACATGACAATCCACGGTCTCTCCTACCACAGGACAGATCCCCACGGTCTCCTACCACAGAACAGATCCCACGGTCTCCTACCCAGGACAGTCCCACGGTCTCCTACCACAGGACATATCCCACGGTCTCCTACCACAGTACAGATCCCACGGTCTCCTATCACAGGAGAGATCCCACGGTCTCCTACCTCATGACATATCCCACGGACTCCTACCACAGGACAGATCCCGCGGTCTCCTACCACAGGACAGATCCCACGGTCTCCTACCTCAGGACATGTCCCACGGTCTCCTACAACAGGACATATCCCAGGGTCTCCTACCACAAGACAGATCCCGCTGTCTCCTACCACAGAACAGATCTCACGGTCTCCTACCACAGAACAGATCCCACGGTCTCCTACCACAGGACAGATCCCGCGGTCTCCTACCACAGAACAGATCCCACGGTCTCCTACCACAGGACAGATCCCACGGTCTCCTACCACAGAACAGATCCCACGGTCTCCTACCACAGGACAAATCCCACGGTCTCCTACCACAGAACAGATCCCACGGTCTCCTACCACGGGACAGATCCCACGGTCTCCTACCTCAGGACATGTCCCACGGTCTCCTACAACAGGACATATCCCATGGTCTCCTACCTCAGGACAGATCCCGCTGTCTCCTACCACAGAACAGATCCCACGGTCTCCTACCACAGAACAGATCCCACGGTCTCCTACCACAGAACAGATCCCACGGTCTCCTACCACAGAACAGATCCCACGGTCTCCTACCACAGAACAGATCCCACGGTCTCCTACCACAGAACAGATCCCACGGTCTCCTACAACAGGACATATCCCATGGTCTCCTACCTCAGGACAGATCCCACGGTCTCCTACCACAGAACAGATCCCACGGTCTCCTACCACAGAACAGATCCCACGGTCTCCTACCACAGAACAGATCCCACGGTCTCCTACCACAGAACAGATCCCACGGTTCTCCTACCACAGAACAGATCCCACGGTCTCTCTACCACAGAACAGATCCCACGGTCTCCTACAACAGAACAGATCCCACGGTCTCCTACCACAGAACAGATCCCACGGTCTCCTACCACACGATAGATCATTCAAACTCCTACAACAAGACATTCATAAATATATATCTGCACATGGATACACAATTTACAAATATAAATTGACAGGCACACTTATACACACAAATACACGCATACATGTATACATATGACACTGCACATTTACAGAAATTCATAGGCACAGATATACACAGATGTATACATGTTTTTATGTTTTAATACAATGGAATATTATGACCAGGCTCCCCCCCCCCTGCATTTTTGCGTCCATTAACATAGACAAAGATCGTCTTCAGAAATACTAAGGTACCTTTGTGGGGTCGAGCGATAACACAAGTACATTTCGACTCTCATTCCCATTCGGGTTTAGCTCGTCACCCCACAACAATTTGCGTACTATCTTAATGGGACCAAATTCAAAATTTCGGCTACAAATTAAGAAAAAATTACTGGATAAGTAGTTTAGACAAATTATTTGCTTCAGAGTAAATTTATTAAGACGTCATACATCAAATGCAATAAGGAAAAGTGCAAAAATATTTTCAGAAATATTCAAATCTCCCTCTTTGGTGGTGTTGGAGGGTAGGTTTCACCCTGGTCGGGGCCCTCCAACACTGTCTGGTGGTGTTGGAGGGTAGGTTCCACCCTGGTCGAGGCTCCAACACTGTCTGGTGGTTTTTGGAGGGTAGGTTCCACCCTGGTCGAGGCTCCAACACTGTCTGGTGGTTTTGGAGGGTAGGTTTCACCCTTGGTCGAGGCTCCAACACTGTCCTGGTGGTGTTGGAGGGTAGGTTCCACCCTGGTCGAGGCTCCAACACTGTCTGGTGGTGTTGGAGGGTAGGTTCCACCCCTTGGTCGAGGCTCCGACACTGTCTGGTGTGTTGGAGGGTAGGTTTCACCCTGGTCGATGCCCCAACACTGTCTGGTGGTGTTGGAGGGTAGGTTTCCACCCTGGTCGAGGCTCCAACCCCGTCTGGTGGTGTTGGAGGGTTAGGTTTCACCCGGGTTTCGAGGCTCCAACACTGACTGGTAGTGTTGGAGGGTAGGTTCCACCCTGGTCGAGGCTCCCAACACTGTCTGGTGGTGTTGGAGGGTGGTTTCCCCCTGGTCGAGGCTCCAACACTGTCTGGTGGTGTTGGGGGGGTAGGTTCCACCCTGTTCGATGCTCCAACACTGTCTGGTGGTGTTGGAGGGTAGGTTAAACCCCTTTGGTCGAGGCTCCAACACTGTCTGGTGGTGTTGGAGGGTAGGTTCCACCCTGGTCGAGGCTCCAAAAACTGTCGGTGGTGTTGGAGGGTAGGTTCCCCCCTGGTCGATGCTCCAACACTGTCTGGTGGTGTTGGAGGGTAGGTTCCACCCTGGTCGAGGCTCCAACACTGTCTGGTGGTGTTGGAGGGTAGGTTCCACCCTGGTCGAGGCTCCAACACTGTCTGGTGGTGTTGGAGGGTTTGTTCCACCCTGGTCGTGGCCCCAAAACACTGTCTGTGGTGTTGGAGGGTAGGTTCCACCCTGGTCGAGGCTCCAACACTGGTGGTGTTGGAGGGTAGGTTCCACCCTGGTCGATGCTCCAACACTGTCTGGTGGTGTTGGAGGGTAGGTTTCACCCTGGTCGAGGCTCCAACACTGTCTGGTAGTGTTGGAGGGTAGGTTCCACCCTGGTCGAGGCTCCAACACTGTCTGATGGTGTTGGAGGGTAGGTTCTACCCTGGTCGAGGCTCCAACACTGTCTGGTGGTGTTGGAGGGTAGGCTCCAATACTGTCTGGTGGTGTTGGAGGGTAGGTTCCACCCTGGTCGAGGCTCCAACACTGTCTGGTGGTGTTGGGAGGGTAGGTTCCCACCCTTGGTCGAGGCCCTCCAACACTGTCTGGTGGGGGTTGGAGGGTAGGTTCCACCCTGGTCGAGGCTCCAACACTGTCTGGTGGTGTTGGAGGGTGGGTTTTCCACCCTGGTCGAGGGCTCCAACACTGTCTGGTGGTGTTGGAGGGTAGGTTCCACCCTGGTCGAGGGCTCCAACACTGTCTGGTGGTGTTGGAGGGTAGGTTCCACCCTGGTCGAGGCTCCAACACTGTCTGGTGGTGTTGGAGGGTAGGTTCCACCCTGGTCGAGGCTCCAACACTGTCTGGTGGTGTTGGAGGGTAGGTTCCCCCCCTGGTCGAGGCTCCAAAACTGTCTGATGGTGTTGGGGGTAGGTTCCACCTGGTCGAGGCTACAACACGGGTCTGGTGGTGTTGGAGGGTAGGTCCACCCTGGTCGAGGCCTCCAACACTGTCTGGTGGTTTTTGGAGGGTGGGTTCCACCGTGGTCGAGGCTCCAACACTGTCTGGTGGTGTTTGGAGGGTGGGTTTTCCACCCTGGTCGAGGCTCCAACACGTCTGGTGGTGTTGGAGGGTAGGTTCCACCCTGGTCGATTGCTCCAACACTGTCTGGTGGTGTTGGAGGGTAGGTTCCACCCTGGTCGAGGCTCCAACACTGTCTTGGTGGTGTTGGAGGGTGGGTTTTCCACCCTGGTCGAGGTTTCCAACACTGTCTGGTGTTGTTGGAGGGTAGGTTCCACCCTTGTTGAGGCCCCAAACACTCTCTGGTGGTGTTGGAGGGTTGGGTTTTCCACCCTGGTCGAAGGCTCCAAAAACTGTCTGGTGGTTTTTCGAGGGTTTAGGTTTCACCCTGGTCGAGGCTCCAACACTGTTGGTGGTGTTGGAGGGTAGGTTTCACCTGGCCCGATGCTCCACGCTGTCTGGTGTGCTGGAGGTAGGTTCCACCCTGGTCGAGGCTCCAACGCTGTCTGGTGGTGCTGGAGGGTAGGTTCAATCGTGGTCGAGGCTCCAACACTGTCTGGTGGTGTTGGAGGGTAGGTTCCACCCTTGTCGAGGCTCCAACACTGTCTGGTGGTGTTGGAGGGTAGGTTTCACCCTGGTCGAGGCTCCAACACTGTCTGGTGGTGTTGGAGGGTAGGTTTTACCCTGGTCGAGGCTCCAACACTGTCTGGTGGTGTTGGAGGGTAGGTTTTAAACCCTTGTCGAGGCTCCAACCCCTGTCTGGTGGTGTTGGAGGGTAGGTTTCACCCTGGTCGAGGGTCCAACACTGTCTGGTGGTGTTGGAGGATAGGTTTCACCCTGGTCGAGGCTCCAACACTGTTCTGGTGGTGTTGGAGGGTAGGTTCCCCCTGGTCGAGGCTCCAACACTGTCTGGTGGTGTTGGAGGGTAGGTTCCCCCTGGTCGAGGCTCCAAAAACGGGTCTGGTGGTGTTGGAGGGTAGGTTTCCACCCGGTCGAGGCTCCCCAACACTGTCTGGTGGTGTTGGAGGGTAGGTTCACCCTGGTCGTGCTCCAACACTGTCTGGGGGTGTTGGAGGGTAGGTTCCCCCCTGGTCGAGGCCCCCAACACTGTCTGGTGGTGTTGGGGGGTAGGTTCCACCCTGGTCGAGGCTCCAACACTGTCGGGTGGTGTTGGGGGGTAGGTTCCACCCTGGTCAAAGGCTCCAACACTGTCTGGGGGGTGTTGGAGGGTTAGGTTCCACCCTGGTCGAGGCTCCTACACTGTCTGATGGTGTTTGGAGGGTAGGTTCCACCCTGGTCGAGGCTGCAACACGTCTGGTGGTGTTGGAGGGTGGGTTTTCCACCCTGGTCGAGGCTCCAACACTGTCTGGTGGTGTTGGAGGGTAGGTTCCACCCTGGTCGAGGCTCCAACACTCTCTGGTGGTGTTGGAGGGTAGGTTCCACCCTGGTCGAGGCTCCAACACTGGTGGTGTTTGAGGGTAGGTTCCACCCTGGTCGATGCTCCAACACTGTCTGGTGGTGTTGGAGGGTAGGTTTCACCCTGGTCGAGGCTCCAACACTGTCTGGTAGTGTTGGAGGGTAGGTTCCACCCTGGTCGAGGCTCCAACACTGTCTGATGGTGTTGGAGGGTAGGTTCTACCCTGGTCGAGGCTCCAACACTGTCTGGTGGTGCTGGAGGGTAGGCTCCAATACTGTCTGGTGGTGTTGGAGGGTAGGTTCCACCCTGGTCGAGGCTCCAACACTGTCTGGTGGTGTTGGAGGGTAGGTTCCACCCTGGTCGAGGCTCCAACACTGTCTGGTGGTGTTGGAGGGTAGGTTCCACCCTGGTCGAGGCTCCAACACTGTCTGGTGGTGTTGGAGGGTGGGTTTCCCACCTGGTCGGGCTCCAACCCTGTCTGGGGGGTGTTGGAGGGTAGGGTTTCACCCTGGTCGATGCTCAAACACTGTCTGGTGGTGTTGGAGGGTAGGTTCCACCACCCTGGTCGAGGCTCCAACACTGTTGGGGGTGTTGGAGGGAGGGAGGTTCCCCCTGGTCGAGGCTCCAACACTGTCTGGTGGTGTTGGAGGGTAGGTTCCACCCTGGTCGAGGTTTCCAACACTGTCTGTGGTGTTGGAGGGTAGGTTCCCCCCTGGTCGAGGCTCCAACACTGTCTGATGGTGTTGGAGGGTAGGTTCCACCCTGGTCGAGGCTCCAACACTGTCTGGTGGTGTTGGAGGGTAGGTTCCCCCCCTGGTCGAGGCTCCAACACTGTCTGATGGTGTTGGAGGGTAGGTTCCACCCTGGTCGAGGCTCCAACACTGGTGGTGTTGGAGGGTAGGTTCCACCCTGGTCGAGGCTCCAACACTGTCTGGTGGCGTTGGAGGGTAGGTTCCACCCTGGTAGAGGCCCCAAACCCACTGTCTGTTGGTTTTTGGAGGGTAGGGTCCACCCTGGTCGAGGCCCCAAACACTGTCTGGTGGTGTTGGAGGGTAGGTTCCACCCTGGTCGATGCTCCAACACTGTCTGGTGGTGTTGGAGGGTAGGTTCCACCCTGGTCGAGGCTCCAACACTGTCTGGTGGTGTTGGAGGATAGGTTCCACTCTGGTCGAGGCTCCAACACTGTCTGGTGGTGTTGGAGGGTGGGTTTCCCCTGGTCGATGCTCCAACACTGTCTGGTGGTGTTGGAGGGTATGTTCCACCCTGGCCGAGGCTCCAACACTGTCTGGTGGTGTTGGAGGGTAGGTTCCACCCTGGTCGAGGCTACAACACTGTCTGGTGGTGTTGGAGGGTAGGTTCCACCCTGGTCGAGGCTCCAACACTGTCTGGTGGTGTTGGAGGGTAGGTTCCACCCTGGTCGAGGCTCCAACACTGTCTTGTGGTGTTGGAGGGTAGGTTCCACCCTGGTCGAGGTTTCCAACACTGTCTGGTGGTGTTGGAGGGTAGGTTCCACCCTGGTCGAGGCTCCAACACTGTCTTGGTGGTGTTGGAGGGTAGGTTCCACCCTGGTCGAGGCTCCAACACTGTCTGGTGGTGTTGGAGGGTAGGTTCCACCCTGGTCGAGGCTCCAACACTGTCTGGTGGTGTTGGAGGGTAGGTTTCACCCTGGTCGAGGCTCCAACACTGTCTGGTGGTGTTGGAGGGTAGGTTTCACCCTGGTCGAGGCTCCAACACTGTCTGGTGGTGTTGAAGGGTAGGTTTCACCCTGGTCGATGCTCCAACGCTGTCTGGTGGTGTTGGAGGGTAGGTTCCACCCTGGTCGAGGCTCCAACGCTGTCTGGTGGTGCTGGAGGGTGGGTTTTTCTATCGTGGTCGGAGGCTTCCAACAATGTCTGGTGGTGTTGGAGGGTAGGTTCCACCCTTGTCGAGGCCCTCCAACACTGTTTGGTGGTGTTGGAGGGTAGGTTTCACCCGGGTCGAGGCTCCAACACTGCCCTGGTGGGTTGGAGGGTAGGTTTTTACCCGGGTCGAGGCTCCAACACTGTCTGGTGGTGTTGGAGGGTAGGTTTCCCCCTTTGTCGATGCTCCAACACTGTCGGGTTTGGTGTTGGAGGGTAGGTTTCACCCTGGTCGAGGTCCAACACTGTCTGGTGGTTTTTGGAGGATAGGTTTCAACCTGGTCGAGGCTCCAACACTGTCTGGTGGTGTTGGGGGGTTTAGGTTTCCCCCTGGTCGAGCTCCAACCTGTCTGGTGGTGTTGGAGGGTAGGTTTCACCCTGGTCGAGGCTCCAACACTGTCTGGTGGTATTGGAGGGTAGGTTTCACCCTGGTCGAGGCTCCAACACTGTCTGGTGGTGTTGGAGGGTAGGTTTCACCATGGTCGATGCTCCAACACTGTCTGGTGGTGTTGGAGGGTAGTTTCACCCTGGTCGATGCTCCAACACTGTCTGGTGGTGTTGGAGTGTAGGTTCCGCGCTTGTCGAGGCTCCAAAACTGTCTGGTGGTGTTGGAGGGTAGGTTCCACTCTGGTCGAGGCTCCAGCACTGGTGGTGTTGGAGGGTAGGTTCCACCCTTCTCGAGGCTCCAACACTGTCTGGTGGTGTTGGAGGGTAGGTTTCACCCTGGTCGAGGCTCCAACGCTGTCTGGTGGTGTTGGAGGGTAGGTTCCACCCTGGTCGAGGCTCCAACGCTGTCTGGTGGTGCTGGAGGGTAGGTTCTATCGTGGTCGAGGCTCCAACACTGTCTGGTGGTGTTGGAGGGTAGGTTCCACCCTGGTCGAGGCTCCAACACTGTCTGGTGGTGTTGGAGGGTAGGTTTTACCCTGGTCGAAGCTCCAACACTGTGTGGTGGTGTTAGAGGGTAGGTTTCACCCTTGTCGAGGCTCCAACATGTCTGGGGGTGTTGGAGGGTGGGTTTTCTCCCTGGTTCGAGGCTCCAAAAACTGTCTGGTAGTGTTGGAGGATAAGTTTCCCCCCTGGTCGAGGCTCCAACACTGTCTGGTGGCGTTGGGGGGTAGGTTTCACCTTGGTCGAGGCTCCAAGGGCTTTTCTGGTGGTGTTGGAGGGTAGGTTTCACCTGGTCCGAGGCTCCAACACTGTCTGGTGGTTATTGGATGGTAGGTTTCACCTGGTCAGGCTCCAACACTGTCTGGTGGTGTTGGGAGGGTAGGTTTCAAAATGGTCGATGCTCCAACACTGGTCTGGTGGTTTTGGAGGGTTTTCACCCTGGTCGATGCTCCAACACTGTCTGGTGGTGTTGGAGTGTAGGTTCCGCCCTGGTCGAGGCCCCAAAAACTGTCTGGTGGTGTTGGGGGGTAGGTTCCACTCTGGTCGAGGCTCCAGCACTGGTGGTGTTGGAGGGTAGGTTCCACCCTTCTCGAGGCTCCAACACTGTCTGGTGGTGCTGAAGAGTAGGTTCCGCCCTGGTCGAGGCTCCAACACTGTGGTGGTGTTGGAGGGTAGGTTTCATCCTGGTCGAGGCTCCAACACTGTCTGTTGGTGTTGGAGGGTAGGTTCCACCCTTCTCGAGGCTCCAACACTTTCTGGTGGTGTTGGAGGGTAGGTTCCGCCCTGGTCGAGGCTCCAAGACTGTCTTGTGCTATTGGAAGGTTGGGTCCATCCTGGTCGAGGCTCCAACACTGTCTGGTGGTGTTGAAGGGCAAGTTCCACGTTGGGCGAGGCTCCAACACTGTCTGGTGGTGTTGGAGGGTCGGTTTCACCCTGATCGATGCTCCAACACTGTCTGGTGGTGTTGGAGGGTAGGTTTCACCCTGGTCGATGCTCCAACACTGTCTGGTGGTGTTGGAGTGCAGGTTCCACCCTGGTCGAGGCTCCAACGCTGTCTGGTGGTGTTTGAGGGTAGGTTCCACGTTGGCGAGGCTACAATACTGTCTGGTGGTACTGGAGGGTAGGTTCTATCGTGGTCGAGGCTCCAACACTGGTGGTGTTGGAGGTTAGTTTCCACCCGAGTCGAGGCTCCAACACTGTCTGGTGCTGCTGGAGGGTAGGTTTCACACTGGTCGATTCTCCAACGCTGTCTGGTGGTGTTGGAGAGTAGGTTCCCTCGTTGTGGAGGCTCCAATACTGTGGTGGTGTTGGAGGGTAGGCCCCCCCTCTATTTCGAGGCTCCAACACTGTCTGCTGGTGTTGGATGGTAGTTTTCACCCTGGTCGAGTCTCCAACACTGTCTGGTGGTGTTGGAGGGTAGGTTCCACTCTGGTCGAGGCTCCAACACTGGTGGTGTTGGAGGGTAGGTTCCACCCTTCTCGAGGCTCCAACACTGTCTGGTGGTATTGGAGGGTAGGTTCCGCCCTGGTCGAGGCTCCAAAACTGTCTGGTGGTGTTGGAGGGTAGTTCCACTCTGGTCGAGGCTCCAGCACTGGTGGTGTTGGAGGGTGGTTCCACCCTTCTCGAGGCTCCAACACTGTCGGGTGGTGCGGAGAGTAGGTTCCGCCCTGGTCGAGGCTCCAACACTGTGGTGGTGTTGGAGGGTAGGTTCTCCTCTAGTCGAGGCTCCAACACTGTCTGGTGGTGTTGGAGGGTAGTTTTCATCCTGGTCGAGGCTCCAACACTGTCGTGGTGTTGGAGTGTAGGTTCCACTCTGGTCGAGGCTCCAACACTGGTGGTGTTGGAGGGTAGGTTCCATCCTTCTCGAGGCTCCAACACTGCCTGGTGGTGTTGGAGGGTAGGTTCCGCCCTGGTCGAGGCTCCAATACAGTCTGGTGGTGTTGGAGGGTAGTTTTCATCCTGGTCGAGGCTCCAACACTGTCTGGTGGTGTTGGAGGGTAGGTTCCGCCCTGGTCGAGGCTCCAACACTGTCTGGTGCTATTGGAAGGTTGGTTCCATCGTGGTCGAGGCTGCAACACTGTCTGGTGGTGTTGAAGGGCAAGTTCCACGTTGGGCGAGGCTCCAACACTGTCTGGTGGTGTTGGAGGGTATGTTCCAGCCTGGTCGAGACTCCAACACTGGTGGTGTTGGAGGGCAGGTTCCACCCTGGTTGAGGCTCCAACACTGGTGGTTTTGGAGGGCAGGTTCCATCCTCGTCGAGGCTCCAACACTGGTTGTGTTGGAAGGTAGGTTCCACCCTGGTCGAGGCTCCAACACTTGTGGTTGTTGAGGGTTGGTTCCACCCTGGTCAGGGCTCCAACACTGGTGATTTTGGAGGGTTTGTTCAACCCTGGTCGAGGCTCCAACACTGGTGGTTTTGGAAGGATGGTTCCACTCTGGTCAGAGCTCCAACATTGGTGGTTTTGGAGGGATGGTTCCACCCTGGTCAGGGCTCCAACAATTGTGGTTTTTGAGGGTTGGTTTCACCCTGGTTGAGGCTCCAATACTGGGGGTTTTGGAGGGTTGGTTCCACCCTCACCAGGGCTCCAACACTGGTGGTTTTGGAGGATAGGTTCCACCCTGGTTGAGGCTCCAGCACTGGTGGTTTTGGAGGGTTGGTTCCACCTTTGTCGAGGCTCCAGAATGGATGAATAATAGGTTTAAACATCTTTTATGGAAGAAGAAAGGGTATTTATAGGCTTATCAAAAGAAGTGGAGCGTCATCTTATGTATCACATTGGGGGTTTAGATTTAAAAAAGGGATAAGAAAAGCTCAACATGACTATGACACTAAAGTTGCTAGATATTCGAAAACTAAACCGAAACTTTTAGTTTCCAAGTATACAGAACAAAATTTAGAGAAACGATAGGTCAGCTTAAAAATAACTGAGCATCTTGCTGGCAAGAAGAATGAAATGTGCTCGATTATTAATAATTATTTCATCTCAGTTTTCTTTGTTTCCACAGAATCTTTAGTGCACCAACTTTTTTTTTTCCCCTCGCCAATTCCATGATTCACCTCATCTTTCATAGACCCATCTGCTGACTAGTCTACTCCCAAATATCTGAATACATTCACCTCCATACTCACTCCCACCAACATCAAATCCAATCTTACACTACCTAATTTATTTGGTTTCATTATCACCTTACTCTTTCCTAAATTCACTTTTAATTTCCTTCTTTCGTGTAACCTACCAAACTCATCCACCAACCTCTGCAGCTTCTCTTCAGAATCTCCCAAAAGCACAGTGTCATCAGCAAAGAGCAACTGAGACAACTCCTACTTTGTGTTGATTCTTTATCTTTTAACCCAACATCTCTTGGACATCACACATCCCTAAGGCCTACTTTTACTGGGAAATAATCTCCCTCCTTCCTACATACTCTAACCTGAGCCTCACTATCCCCGTAAAAACTCTTCACTGCTTTCAATACCTACCTCCTATTCCATACATTTGCAACATTTGCCACATTGCTCTCCCCCCAATCCACAGTATCGTACGCCTTTTCCAAATCCATAACTGCCACAAAAACCTCTTTACCCTTACCTAAATACTGTTCACCTATATGTTTCATTGTAAACATATGGTTTACACACCCCCTATCCTTCCTAAAGCCTCTATGTTCATCTACTATCCTGCTCTCCGGCTTACTCTTAATTATTTCAATCATAACTACCATACATTTTACCAGTTATACTCAACAGACTTTTCCCCCTATAATTATTACACTCTTTTTTGCCCCCTTTGCAACTTTAAACCACGACAGCAGTGCCTAAGCGCACGTAATAAGGCAAACAGATTACTGGGATTTATATCAAGAAGTGTAAGCAACAGAAGTCTTGCGGTTATACTACAGCTTTATATATCATTAGTAAGGCCTCACTTAGATTATGCAGCTCAGTTTTGGTCTGGATATTATAGAATGGATATAAATTCGTTAGAAAACATTCAGAGAAGAATAACAAAATTAATACATAACATTAAAAATCTTCTGTATGAAGAAAGATTGAAGACCCTTAAATTACATTCACTTGTAAGACGAAGAATGAGGGGAGACATGATCGAAGTGTATAAGTGGAAGATGGGTATTAACAAAGGGATATAAATAAGGTCTTGAGGATATCTCTCCAATAGAGAACCCACAGTAATGGATTCAAATTAGACAAGTTTAAATTTAGAAAGGATATAGGAAAGGACTGGTTTGGAAATAGGGTAGTTGATGAGTGGAACAGTCTGCCTAATATGGTTATTGAAGCTAAAACCTTGGATAGTTTCAAATTTATGCTGGATAAATACATGAGTGAGGGGTTGAATTTGAATGGTTCTTGCACATGAGTAAATAGAATAATCAAAGAAGAAATGGTATGGTGATACCGACAAGATGTGGAAAAAGACACTTATGTACAATACAAGACATTTACAGTATCTCAAAATTGCTAATCAACAGGATATTACCCATTCTGGAAACTGCTGTAACATGATATCAACAGGTCCCTCTATCCATCCGCCTCACCACATTAGTTCCACTACTACTACTACTACCACTAGCACAACTACCTCTACTCACGCGACACTTCACCTGACTCCTGCCACTATATATACCCGTTTTCTTAGTTTTCTCTGTATTAGGACTGAAGAAGTCACTCTTGGCGAAACGTTTCATTTATTAAAATGTCCCGAACTGTACAAAAAGTGTCTTTTTCCACACAAAATTATCAAAACTATGCGAGGGTAGCGTTGAAAATTGGGTTGGGCTAATATTCTGTTAGTGGGATGGATTGTGAAGTGTGAAACAGAATTATTTGGGTGATGCAGTGCGTGGAGTCCAATTATAGACGTCTTTGGAGGCTTCTTTACTTTATTTGCAAAGTAGTGGTGGGTACACAGGCTTGTGTGTTGTCCCCAGGGCCCAGGAGGCCCATGCTCATGAGGGAAGAGCGAGTAGACTTGTTGTCTGCTTCTAGGCCACTGAGTGAGTGCGCGAGTGAGAGTGGGACCAGTGTCCCACTGACCTGGGCAGGTCTAGAGAGAGCAGCACCTTAGTGTCGCGAAATATGAACTAATCTGGCAAACAGCATAGGCTGTCTGTGCAGACAGTACAGGCTGTCTACATTTGCTCGGCCACCTACCACATGGTCGTCCCGCCATGTGGGCGGTAAAAAAAAACTCAGTCTCTTTCTCGTAGGAACAGGGCACAGAACACAAAATAAAAAACATATACATATGGACATGGAAAAAAACTTCTACAGGGAGGAAAAAAAAAACATGTGGTGTGTCCTAAACATCTTTTTTTAAAAGGCAGTGAGCGTCGAGGGGATCATTTGCACCCCTTTCCTGCGTCGGACAGATACTGCAACACGGGAAAAACATCGCTGGGGCTGAGCTTGATTAAACGGGGTACGGGTCTATTTTTAAAAGGGTTTGGAACCCATATCGAAAGGAGTCCTCCCAAGGTTTCCCCTAAACCCGGGGGCACGACATGCTGGGGCCATCGTTTGGCGTGTCATTGGCCGGAAAAACTGGGCGGTTTTCCCTTCGGGAAAGCGACTCAGGAACATTTCTCAAATGGTATGTCGCTACCTGTCACCCCCGGCGACGTGGAGGGGTTTCGGGGAGCGAGTCATGGCAGAACGGAGGGGGAAAATCGGGAGTCGAAACTTTCCCACACCAGACGCAGGAGCGAGCTACAGTAAAGGGCCCATCTTTTTTGTGCAGGCGGGCTCACGAAGCTTGTGACACGAGGCGGGCCAGCGCCTCCCGACGGGCTAACTGTGGCTTGCGGGTGTCATTTCTGGGAGTTGGAGTTTAAGCAAGGTTTTTCCCTAAGCACCCCCAGACATGTTTCTTTTACAAAAAATTGCCCCTCTAAAGGGTTTCTGGAGGTGAAGTGAAAAAAAATTCTCGATGGGAATTAAAAAGGTTACGATTTCTGCATAACATCTGAGCGACAAGCAAAAGGGAGTTTCTGTAAAAGGGGCTCATGGGTCAAAAGCTGACAAATATCACGGCCCAAATGCCTGGTCAAAACCGGGTGCCAACCACAAGGTGCTAAAAAGAGGTCTGGCTGAACCCCCTTGTGGTCGACACACACGGGCTCGAGCCCCACACGGGACCCCGGGGAAAAAATCACACACCCCCACCGGGGTTTCATGCATTTACAAAAAGGCTTAAAATACAAAAAATGATCCCTTTTTCAGTGCACAAAATTGACACTAACCCAAATCCCACTATGTGAGAACTTGACTGGGGAGGAAAAAAATTTAAACACACAACATATATCTTCTTTTCAATCCTCGACAAACTGACATTTTTAATGCAACCACTCGTGGGGCCCAATCATATAAATGTCAGGCGTGATGCGCAAAGGTGACTCAAAAAGCATTTGTAGTCAAAGATACTCGGGGGGACGTCGGGCAGACATTGGGGGATGCCCGGGCACCCAGCATCGGTAACCACGTACTCGTAGCCCAACTGGTTTTGGCCACCCCCCCAAGGCATGGGTTTCCATGGGGGTTTTCGTGTTTCTAAAATGGCATGCTGATCCAAAATGGCTTGTTGATTCAGGGGGCGGGGCTGACCCAACTTAGCTTGCGGATCCACTTTTGGTTGTTCCACGGGCTTGCTGACCACGGGGCTTTTAAACCCAACGTTTGTTGTTTCATGGGGCTTGCTTATCCACAGGGCTTGCTGTTCCTTTGGGGCCCTTGTGACCCACCTGGCTTGCTGATCCACGGGGTTAGTGATCCCGTGGCTTGATGGCCTGGGGCACGCTTACACGTTTGGCAAAGAATTCACAGAAAAACAGCAGAAAAAACAGAAAGGGGGAGTGAGACAAGGGGTAAAAATGGGGGTGGTAAAGGAGCGGGGGTGAGTGTAGCATGGCGAGGGGGGGAAACCCCACTTCCACTCCCCCCAAACCCCAAACACGGGGATAAAACCCGGGGGACACGAAAAAAACCCACAAAACTCCCCTTTTGGGCTTGCAAAATAGCTTTTGTTTAGGGAAAAACAAAAACAGAACAACAATACGCAAAACACTAACTTGAAAAACAGCGGGGGACCTGTACGGGGGGTCACTGGGACGCCATTTTACAATTCTCGAAAAATTGGGCAAATTGGGGCTAAAATCTGTTTGTACCGGTGCGGGATGCTGAAACGGCAGACACGACATCGGGATAACCGTTAGAGAGGATCTTGTTGTGTGGGGGTTTTTGAAGTGAAAAAAACTTTTTCCATTTCCTTCCTCTCCCGGGCAAAACAACTTCTGCGACCCCATTTTCCCACCAATTGAAACAGATTTTTAAATGTGCCCCCAAGCTGAGGGGGGTTCCAATTATAGATTATTTAGCAAAAAGGGGGGGGGGTGAATGATACGTCCGGGGGCCTTTTTTTATTTTATTTGCAGGGGCGTGGGGGGTTACCCAGGCTTTGTTTTGTGCCCAGGGGCCCAGGAGGGGCATGCTCAGGAGGGGAGAGCGAGTAGACTTTGTTGTCTGCTTCTGGGGCCTCTGGGGGCCGAGTGAGCCTGGGACAAACTTTCCCATACCTGGGCGGGTCTAGAGAGGGCAGCCCCTAGGGTTTGCAAAAAATATGAACTAAGCTGGCAGACAGCACATGCTGTCTGGCAGACAGTACAGGCTGTCTACAGAAGGACCTGACTAGTATGGGCTAACAGGCCCACTGCAGTGTTCCTCCTCTCTTATGTTCTCATCAAATGCATTTTCGGCTTCATTCCTCATGAACACAAAATTTCTTTCAATCTCATGCTTCGACTGAGACACTACATCATTTATAGTTTGTCACACAAAGAAAAAAACTGTGTTCAAGAAACACCATAAACTTCTTTGTGGGTTAATTGAAGTCATTTTTCACTCTAAAAGTAACAGCCTTGACTGAAAATTTTGTATCTAAAAGGGAACACTGAGTAAAATTCTATGGTAGCAAGCATAACTGTGATAGCCGTGTTTTTTCTTGAAGTTGTTGGATATACAGGTAAGTGATGATTCCAGAGAATAAAACACTCAATACCACAGAATCCTGGAATCATCACTTATCTGTATATCAAACAGCTTCAATCAAAACAATTGCTTCTATAACATAGCTGAAACTCTTGCCAAGAAACTTCTTCATCGCTATCCCACATAAGAATGGAGGAACACTGCAGAAGATCTACTCATATTCTTGTTCAATCTCTTATTAAAGATATCCATTGTCCTAGACTCTATCACCCTACTCGGAAGATTGTCACATGCAGCATTCTCCACCTGACTCCATCCTATAAATTTCCGCATACCTTTCACCCAGGAGATCTGTTTGTGACTTGATAAAGCTTACTGTGTGGGCGAAAACGTTGTCAATAAAGAATCACATTATACTGTTTATGTGTTTGTTTTCCCGTTGTGTCGGTATTTTATACCATTTACTTCTAGTCTTGATTCATCTCTGCCAACGAGGGAAATTCTTGAGTAGTACATATTAAGGGTACGCTTCCATAGCATGTGTAGAAACGTGGAGAGCATCGAAACCCAAACCTTCCTCATAAGGGAACTATAGGCGGATACTTTATGAAAGAAGATGCACCCCAATACTAATCCATAGTGCCATCTCAGACTGATGGATGGAAACGTTGACATGCCAGTTGTATGAACTTGCAGTGTGATTATCGTAATCCACATTATGCCGTACGGCATAATAATATAGATTACGATATTCACATATCATTGTGATAATCGAATGTCAGTGTGCATAGAGCTTCAATATAAATGAATTAATACGATAAATAAATTACTCAGTATATCTTTCCTGCAAAATAATTGTAATGGATAACAACAATATAATGAATGAAAGATTTGTATTGTCTAGTGAAAAAAGTGAAAATAATAAAACTAAGTATTAGTTATGATGACAATACTGTATGTGTAATGTACTTTTTATTCATGGTGGAAGTGTGTTGTATTTTGATGTGTGACTTTGTCAATGGTCCAAGTCGGACCGAAACGTCGTCGTAAGCTTCTCTCTTTTATGCACGGGTTATTTGTATATGTTTGATGTCTTCTCGTGGTCCTATTAGAGATGGGATTTTCAGTGTTTTTAAGCTCCATGTGCCTACTCTTATTGACATAAATTAAAAAGAATATAAACGATTTTATCTCAAAAAGTCAAGTTTCGGACACGTATCTTTGATGCCCATGAACACCTAATGATATTTTGGCATCAGTCATTATTGTGCTAAGCAACATGATACAATTGATGTATGTTTTACCTGAAACAGCAAATGCATTAGAGTGAAAATTTCTGAAATTTCCAAGTGACAACGTAGCTCATTCAGAGTGAAGATGCTGCACCTCCCACTTCCAGAAATCAAGTCCAGCTAACCAGTTATCCCCAGAATTCCCTCATAAATGTTACTCATACTTTAATAGAACGACAAACCACTCCCTTTCCGCAGTAACACTCTTATACACTCTTGACTCACGAAATCGTAATGACACGATTGCAAATAAACCAAACCACGGGCGGGAATAGAACCCGCGATTAGAGTCTAAAAACTCCAGACCGTCGCGTTAGCCACTGGACCAGCTAGCCACAATAAGATTCGTCCAAAAAACAAATGCAACTTGCATTTGTGGTCACAGTGGTGCCTATGTTAACCTTCCTATGGTGTAGAAATATACCTAGTTGGGCGGATCTTATTGTGGCTAGCTGGTCCAGTGGCTAACGCGACGGTCTGGAGTTTTGAGACTCTCTGATCGCGGATTCTATCCCCGCCCGTGGTATGGTTTATACACTCTTATAATAGCGATGAGTGAAGAGGCGGGAGCCAGGAGCAGAGTCTCGACCCCTACAACCACAAATAGGTGAGTACAAATAGGTGAGTACAAATAGGTGAGTACAAGCCAGGTGAATGCTCAAGCTCCTAGACTTTTCTTGATCTACCAAAATTTTTACGCACTGATAACTCTGCATAATATTCACAGCCTTCTTTTCTCTCCAATATAAAGTCTCTACTGCTTCTTCCTGCAACATTTAAAACCTATCCTCACACCAATAAAAAGTACTGGCACCACTATACTCTAGTACATTTCCTAACATTATTATTATTATCAATTCTAGAATAAATGTTATAGAATAATATATAATAATCCCGTGTGGTCCTGCTTATCATGTGTTGAAAGGATATGTGAGTTTCAAAAATAAAATTAGAGTTGTTTTCTAGTATTTTTGTATATTATCACTGCGCTACATCCTGTGTTTGCAAGGGTTTTATACAACAAAGTTAACACTGTCGAGTCAACCCTTGTTTTCTTATGTGTCGAACCACAAAAAACATTTAACTGTTTACGTTTATATATATTTTATATATATATATATATATATATTATTATATATATTTATAAATATATATTTAATATATTTATATTATTTTATATATATATATATATGTATATAGGCAGGTACCACCTCTAGAACTTTACTGGGGGCACTCATCCTCAGAGAAGACAATAAACGTACCTAGTAACCTTGTTTCCCACCGAGGCAGGGTGACCCCAAAAAAGAAACACTGTCATCATCAGTCACTCATGAAATGCCTTGCCAGACGTGAGCCTATACTAAAAGTTAAAACTACAACATAACACCCCTCCTTGGGAGCGCAAATCACTGTACTTTCTACTCAAGGACACAAGTCAGGCTAACTGGTTTCCTTGAGCCCCCTTTATTAAATGTTAATTTGCCCACACTCCAAAAGTAGTCAAGTCATAAAAAAAATATTTTCTCCTCTCGCTCCTATCTAACACGCTCACGTACGCTTGCTGGAGGTCCAAACCCCTAACAACTATACCTTTCCCTTTTCTCCCCTCTCTCCAACCTTTCCTATGCCATCCCCTAAACCCCCCCTTCCTTCCGCTACAGATTTTTTACTCTGTCCAAGCCATTCTATTTTTGAACCTCCTCAACAACCCTTCTTCAGCCACTGGATAATACTTTTTGTAATCCCGCACGTCTTAATTTCCTCACTACGGTTTCTCTGCATTATATTTACACCACATATTACCCTCAGACACAACGTCTCAACTGCCTCTAGCATTCTCCTTGTTGCAACATTCACCGCCCATGCTTCACACCCATATAAAAGCGTTGGGATAATTATACTCTCATACATTGCCCTCTTTGCTTCCACAGAGTCCTCAGTGCACTACTCACCTCTTTCCTTTCATCATTTCTGTGATTCACCTCGTCTCTTGATAGACCCATCTGCTGACAAGTCAACTCCCAAATATCTGAATACATTCACTTCCTCCTTCAGTCTGATATCCAATCTTTCATTATCTAAGTTTTTTGTTGCCCTCATAACCTTCTTTTTTCCTATGTTCACTTTTACTTTCCTTCTTTTACATACCCTACCAAAATCGTCTGCCAACCTCTGCAACTTCTTCAGAATCTCCCAAAAACACAGTGACATCACCAAAAAGCATCTGTGACAACTCCCACTTTGTGTTAAATTCTTCATCTTCTAATCTAGCCAACACCCGAGCATTTACTTCTCATACAACCCATTCAATAAATATATTGAACAACTATGTTGACATCACGTATCCCTGTTTATGGCCTACTTTTACCGGGAAATAATCTCCCTTGTCCTACTTATTCTAACCTGAGCCTTTATATCCTCGTAAGAACTCTTCACTGCTTTCAGTAACCTACCATCTATTCCATACATCTGCAACTTCTCTCACATTGCCTCCCCTTTCCAACCAACTATAAACCTTATTCAAATCCATAAATGCAGCATAAACCTCTTTATCCCCTATCTACTGTTTACTAACATGTTTCACTGTAAACACTTGGTCTACGCACCCCTACATTTCCTAAACCCCCATGTTCATCTGCGATCCTGTTCTTACACTTAATTCTTTCAAATACACCTCTACCACACACTTTAGCAGGCATTCTCAACAGTTTCTTTTTCCCTTATAATTTTTACACTCTCTTTTATCCCATTTGCCTTTATACAAAGGAACTATAACTCGAAACTCCTTAAACATTCACTTAACATCTCCTAAATCTCTCTCTCTCTCTCTCTCTCCTCTACACTTCTCTTCTTCAGGTGCATGAACACTTACTGTAACCCAGTTTTAAAATCCAACGCTTATTTTACTTCATATAATCCTTGAATCTATACATTTTATTCACTCTTTTCCTGCCGTAACTGATCCTTGAAAATTATTGCGGTTCCTTCCTATTCTAACCTTACTAGAAACCTCTGACCTAATCCCATTTATTTCTCTCCACTGAAACTCTTCTTTAGCTTTGTTTCACTTAGAGCCAGAACATCCAGCTTATCATTCATAACATCCATAATCATCTCTTTATTATCATCCGCACTACATCCATGCACATTCAAGCATCCAAATCTAAAGGTATATTTCTTTTTATTTTTAGTAAGCTATGCGTGAGAAGGGATTACTTTTCCATTGCTCCTGGCATGTTAGATGACCTTCGCAACACGCATGGCTTACGGAATAAAGATTATTATTCCGCTTCCCCATGGGGATGAAAAAGAATAACAAAAACTATCAAGAAAAATAAAAGAAAACTCAGATGAGTGTGTATACACAAACGTGTACATGCATGTGTAGTGTAATCTAATTGTGAGTAAAGGTAACTAGATACATATGCTGCTTTGGCTCGCCTCATGGTGAGCGAAAACATATGACGCATCATTCATGCAGAACTGCGTGGTCCTGTGGATTAGAGCATCATGTGTTTTTACTCACCATGAGGCGGGCCAAAGCACTATGGGTTCGAATCCTTGGCTAGTCTCAGTTTGTTATTGACCACTACCACTTGATCGTGGTAACAGTAATATAAAATACTGCTCGTTGAGGCTAGTACACCAAACGGGGAGGAGAATGAAATTAGTTCAGAGGCACTCACACCACCATATGTCCTCGCACCAAGAGTAACACACCTAGCTTGGCTGGGTGCTTGGATTTTGTAGGATTCCTTGGTCCTGTGGGGTTAGAGCGTCATGGGTTTTCGCTCACAATGAGGCGGACCAAACGGCATGGGTCCGAAAC
>NC_069438.1:39364838-39403335 GCF_026875155.1 Cherax quadricarinatus | reverse complement strand
TGAACGGAAGGAAGGGAATATGGAGGAAGTGAATGTATTCAGATATTTGGGAGTTGACTTGTCAGCAGATGGGTCTATCAAGAGACGAGGTGAATCACAGAAATGATGAAAGGAAAGAGGTGAGTAGTGCACTGAGGACTCTGTGGAAGCAAAGAGGGCAATGTATGAGAGTATAATTATCCCAACGCTTTTATATGGGTGTGAAGCATGGGCGGTGAATGTTGCAACAAGGAGAATGCTAGAGGCAGTTGAGACGTTGTGTCTGAGGGTAATATGTGGTGTAAATATAATGCAGAGAAACCGTAGTGAGGAAATTAAGACGTGCGGGATTACTAAAAGTATTATCCAGTGGGCTGAAGAAGGGTTGTTGAGGAGGTTCGAAATAGAATGGCTTGGATAGAGTATAAATCTGTAGCGGAAGGAAGGCGGGGTAGGGGATGGCATAGGAAAGGTTGGAGAGAGGGGAGTAAAGGAGGTATAGTTGTTAGGGGTTTGGACCTCCAGCAAGCGTACGTGAGCGTGTTAGGAGCGAGAGGAGACAAATAGTTTTTATGACTTGACGTACTTTTGGAGTGTGGGCAAATTAACATTTATGAAGGGGCTCAAGGAAACCAGTTAGCCTGACTTGTGTCCTTGAGGTAGAAAGTACAGTGACTGCGCTCCCAAGGAGGGGTGTTAGGTTGTAGCTTTTAACTATAGTATAGGCTCACGTCTGGCAAGGCAGTCATGGAGTGACTGATGATGACGGTGTTTCTTTTTTCGGGTCACCCTGCCTCGGTGGGAAACAAGGTACTAGGTACGTTTATTGTCTTCTCTGAGGATGAGTGTCCCCAGTAAAGTTCTAGAGGTGGTACCTGCCTTTATATACATATATATATATATATTTATATATATTTATATATATATATATAATTATATATATATATATATATATATATATATATATATATATATATATATATATATATGTATATATAACGTAAACAGTTAAATGTCTTTGTGGTTCGACACGATAAGAAAACTGATGTTGACTCGACAGTGTTAACTTTGTTGTAGAAAACCCTTGCAAACACAGGATGTAGCGTCAGTGATAATAATATACAAAAATACTAGAAAACAACTCTAATTTTATTTTTGAAACTCACATATCCTTTCAACACATGATAAGCAGGACCACACGGGATTATTATATATTATTCTATAACATTTATTCTAGAATTGATAATAATAATAATGTTAGGAAATGTACTAGAGTATAGTGGTGCCAGTACTTTTTATTGGTGTGAGGATAGGTTTTAAATGTTGCAGGAAGAAGCAGTAGAGACGTTACATTGGAGAGAAAAGAAGACTGAATATTGTGATGTAGTCCAGCTGGGCTTGTGAGGTCTCTGGGGAGACCTAATTTGACCAATTATATGGTCACACCTTGCCTTGGCAGGCGTCTGTAGCCGCGCCCACGTCTGAGGTCTTTTGTTCTTGACGCCTCAGACCTAGGCGTCAGGTCGCAACACGTGGTTGTGGAGGGTGCTTGGACCACCATAAAAGCCCAAGGAAGAGCATGATCGAGAGATTCGGGCAGAGCTCTGGCCTGGGTGCAGAGCTCTGAGCAGAGATTCGAGCGGAGCTGCTGCTGGGGTGCAGGGCTCGGGAGAAGGCTGCTGAAGGGTCTCTGGAGGAGACTGTTGGAGGCCTTGGGCAGAGTACTGGCTTGGCGCAGAACTCGTGCTGTGTTGGTCTTGGGACCTGTGGCTTAGTTCCTGTAGTGAACTGTCCTCTGTGCTATATTGTAAGTTACATTCATTTTGGTCAAGTTGATTGTGTTCCCTGTCTCACTGCTTATGTGTACCATCCCATTTATCTAAACCACAATAATGTTCTGTTCCCAAATATTATTGTACAAAGACTTAATAATAAACTGTGTTTGAGTAGAATAGTAATATTCACTGTCCACGTTATTAGCTATTCCTATTTCTCATATTTTATCATGTTTATATGAGTGAAGAGTGGGCGAGGTATATGTTAGTGAGTATTGTAGAGTTAATGAGAGTGTCGTGGTGGTCACCACTGACCTGTCATTACCTACCTACCTCCGCTAATCATCTCACTCCTAACACCGCGCCAGCCTCTCCCCTGCCTACATAATCCCTTACTCCCATATTCCCCTTATATCCTATTCAATCATAGCCCCCCCTACATGACATGGTTTTCTAAAGCGGTGGGGTTTTCTTATTATTTTTTTTAGTAGGAACCAGTCCCATGTGCCTTATTTTGACTGCTCGGTTATACTTATGCTACCATTTGCTACCATTTGATTTTGTGTGTTATTATAATATTATAACCCTAGTGACCTTAACTGACCTTTTCTTGACAGTGGGTCTGAATAATTGTTTGGTTGTATTATTATATTTGGTGGAGTTGGTTGTTGGTTTGAGATAAATGGTGGAGAATATCAGTGTTTGGGTGAGATTTTGGGGGAAGCAATTACGGGCCCGAAATTGATTATTTACAGAGGAATTTGAGAAGTCACCCAGCCCGCCTTGGAAGACTTACCCACAACTGTCACCCATTGAAGAGTTGCCTATGATTGCTGCCCTGGTCTGTCATCCAGTGTAGTGGGTGTCTGTCTGCGTCACCCAGCCTCTGTGACCATCACCCACGGACCGCCAGTTACCCGCAATTGCCAGGGATGGGTGACCGCACCTGCTGTTTGATGACCTGAAGTGACCTCACCTCACCCCGGGGCAACTGACCATTGCCTGCTATGCTGATGTCGGCTGCTGTGATGCTGTCTACTATGCTGCCCCTTGCTATGATGTTGAGATGCTGCGGCCGTGCTGTGATGCGGGGACCGTGCTGCGATGCTGTGGCCTTTGCTGTGTGCTGCTGTGATGCGGCCGTGCTGTGATGTTGAGATGCTGCGGTCGTGCATGTTTGTTGAGATGCTGCGGCCGTGCTGTGATGCTGGGACCGGGTGCTGCGATGCTGTGGCCGTGCTGTGTGCTGCTGTGATACGGCCGTGCTGTGATGCTGCGAGGGCTCCCTAGCTCAAGAGGAGGAGATGGCGGTGTGCTGCAGTGGTGTGTGAGGGATTCTGGCGGGGTGTGCCAGGACAGGAGAAATCTACTATAAGGAGCTGCCATCCTCGGAGATGTGGAAGGACGTGAGCCGCGGAGATGGACTCCAGCTGTTGGGACCGCCTGCTATCAAGGGTGGTATGGAGGTGTATCCTGCCTTGCTGGTCCAGCCTGTACGACCAGTATGCGGGGGATGCCCTGCCAGCCATGAAGACAATTAAGAGTGGGGGGGGGGGGTGAGATGTCCCCAGCCTACTTTGACTTGCCGGGAAGTGTTAGTGTACTGTGTGGAATAAGGTGACCTTGAAAACGGTCCAGTGATTATGGCCGCCTTGTTTTATGAGGCCAGTGAATCCTAGTAGTGCATAGGATAATGGAGGGTTTTAGCTGCGATGCCGCCCTGTCTCGATTTTCAGATGTTGTGTGTGCATGTGAAGTGTGCCGAAAATGCGACCTTGGTTGTCGTGAAGTGGTCCAGTGCAGTTACTTGAAAGAATGCAACCCGTTGGAGCAGTTTTCCCACGCCATAGAGCCTAGAGAGGTTTGGCCCAATGGTTAACGTTTCGAGGGTGACTAGCATTGGCTAGTGCATTTCTAGTAGAAGTAGGGAAGGCACGGAGCCCGATAGTTAGGTTTAAGGAGAAATGACGGGTAAGGAGGCTTTGCACCAGAGAGCGACTATTATGCTGGTCAACTGCCAGGTGTATGATTATGCTGCCTTGTGGTAGTTGAAGAGGTTGAGGGAAATATAATTGTATTATGTATAATTTTGTCTTTGTAAATTTTAATAGATTTAAGGGGTAAGGATTAAAATAGTCTAATAACTAGGACAAATTGTCCTAGTTCTCAGTATTTTAAATTGGGGAGAAAGGGGGATGTGATGTAGTCCAGCTGGGCTTGTGAGGTCTCTGGGGGGGAACCTAATTTTGGGCCAATTTTATGGTCACACCTTGCCTTGGGAGGCGTCTGTAGCCGCGCCCACGTCTGAGGTCTTTTGTTCTTGACGCCTCAGACTAGGCGTCAGGTCGCAAAAACGTGGTTTTTGGAGGGGGCTTGGACCACCAAAAAGCCCAAGGAAGAGCATGATCGAGAGATTCGGGGAGAGCTCTGGCCTGGGTGCAGAGCTCTGAGCAGAGATTCGAGCGGAGCTGCTGCTGGGGTGCAGGGCTCGGGAGAAGGCTGCTGAAGTCTCTGGAGGAGACTGTTGGAGGCCTTGGCAGAGTACTGGCTTGGCGCAGAACTCGTGCTGTGTTGGTCTTTGGGACCTGTGGCTTAGTTCCTGTAGTGAAAATGTCCTCTGTGCTATATTGTAAATTACATTCATTTGGTCAAGTGATGTGTTCCCCGTCTCACTGCTTATGTGTTTCCATCCCATTTATCTAAACCACAATAATGTTCTGTTCCCAAATATATTTTTGTACAAAGACTTAATAATAAAATGTGTTTGAGTAGAATAGTAATATTCACTGTCCCGTTATTGCTATTCCTATTTCTCATATTTTATCATGTTTATATGAGTGAAGAGTGGGCGAGGTATATGTTAGTGAGTATTGTAGAGTTAATGAGAGTGTCGTGGTGGTCACCACTGACCTGTCATTACCTACCTACCTCCGCTAATCATCTCACTCCTAACACCGCGCCAGCCTCTCCCCTGCCTACATAATCCCTTACTCCCATATTCCCCTTATATCCTATTCAATCATGGTCCCCCCTACATGACAATATTATGCAGGGTTATCAGTGCGTAAAAATTTTGGTAGATCAAGAAAAGTCTAGGAGCTTGAGCATTCACCTGGCTTGTACTCACCTATTTGTACTCACCTATTTGTACTCACCTATTTGTACTCACCTATTTGTACTCACCTATTTGTGGTTGTAGGGGTCGAGACTCTGCTCCTGGCTCCCGTCTCTTCACTCATCGCTATTATAAGAGTGTATAAACCATACCACGGGCGGGGATAGAATCCGCGATCAGAGAGTCTAAAAACTCCAGACCGTCGCGTTAGCCACTGGACCAGCTAGCCACAATAAGATCCGCCCAACTAGGTATATTTCTACACCATAGGAAGGTTAGCATAGGCACCACTGTGACCACAAATGCAAGTTGCATTTGTTGGACGAATCTTATTGTGGCTAGCTGGTCCAGTGGCTAACGCGACGGTCTGGAGTTTTTAGACTCTGATCGCTGGTTCTATTCCCACCCGTGGTTTGGTTTATTTGCAATCGTGTCATTACGATTTCGTGAGTCAAGAGTGTATAAGAGTGTTACTGCGGAAGGAGTGGTTTGTCGTTCTATTGAAGTATGAGTACCATTTATGAGGGAATTCTGGGGATAACTGGTTAGCTGGACTTGATTTCTGGAAGTGGGAGGTGCAGCATCTTCACTCTGAAGGAGCTACGTTGTCACTTGGAAATTTCAGAAAATTTTCACTCTAATGCATTTGCTGTTTCAGGTAAAACATACATCAATTGTATCATGTTGCTTAGCACAATAATGACTGATGCCAAAAATCATTAGGTGTTCATGGGCATCAAAGATACGTGTCCGAAACTTGACTTTTTGAGATAATATCATTTACATTCTTTTTAATTTATGTCAATAAGAGTAGGCACATGGAGCTTAAAAACACTGAAAATCCCATCTCTAATAGGACCACGAGAAGACATCAAACATACACAAATAACCCGCACATAAAAGAGAGAATTTGTAGATGAATGGTTCAGAGAACCGACATGTTGATAAATTAGACACATGTGCAACTCTTGGGTATCTTTATTGAGGAAACGTTTCGCCACACAGTGGCTTCATCAGTCCATACAAAGGAGAATCTTGAAGAACAGGAGGAGAATGAGGTAATCAGTCCCTCAACCTTGAGTCGATGTGGTCAGTCCATCAATCTTGAATAGAATGCGGCATACGTGCTGAGAAGGAGCTTATAAACCGTTGGCAGGAGAGGTGTAGCAGTCATAGGTGGTGTAACATTTGTTCAATGTTGAAGTAGGTCGTGCCCAAGAATTAGGCAAGCGAAGAATTCCCAAGTATTAAGATCCCAAGAAGTTGCAGTGTCTGACAGGTTTGTAGATGAATGGTTCAGAGAACCGACATGTTGATAAATTAGACACATGTGCAACTCTTGGGTATCTTTATTGAGGAAACGTTTCGCCACACAGTGGCTTCATCAGTCCATACAAAGGAGAATCTTGAAGAACAGGAGGAGAATGAGGTAATCAGTCCCTCAACCTTGAGTCGATGTGGTCAGTCCATCAATCTTGAATAGAATGCGGCATACGTGCTGAGAAGGAGCTTATAAACCGTTGGCAGGAGAGGTGTAGCAGTCATAGGTGGTGTAACATTTGTTCAATGTTGAAGTAGGTCGTGCCCAAGAATTAGGCAAGCGAAGAATTCCCAAGTATTAAGATCCCAAGAAGTTGCAGTGTCTGACAGGTTTGTAGATGAATGGTTCAGAGAACCGACATGTTGATAAATTAGACACATGTGCAAACTCTTGGGTATCTTTATTGAGGAAACGTTTCGCCACACAGTGGCTTCATCAGTCCATACAAAGGAGAATCTTGAAGAACAGGAGGAGAATGAGGTAATCAGTCCCTCAACCTTGAGTCGATGTGGTCAGTCCATCAATCTTGAATAGAATGCGCCATACGTGCTGAGAAGGAGCTTATAAACCGTGGCAGGAGAGGTGTAGCAGTCATAGGTGGTGTAACATTTGTTCAATGTTGAAGTAGGTCGTGCCCAAGAATTAGGCAAGCGAAGAATTCCCAAGTATTAAGATCCCAAGAAGTTGCAGTGTCTGACAGGTTTGTAGATGAATGGTTCAGAGAACCGACATGTTGATAAATTAGACACATGTGCAACTCTTGGGTATCTTTATTGAGGAAACGTTTCGCCACACAGTGGCTTCATCAGTCCATACAAAGGAGAATCTTGAAGAACAGGAGGAGAATGAGGTAATCAGTCCCTCAACCTTGAGTCGATGTGGTCAGTCCATCAATCTTGAATAGAATGCGGCATACGTGCTGAGAAGGAGCTTATAAACCGTTGGCAGGAGAGGTGTAGCAGTCATAGGTGGTGTAACATTTGTTCAATGTTGAAGTAGGTCGTGCCCAAGAATTAGGCAAGCGAAGAATTCCCAAGTATTAAGATCCCAAGAAGTTGCAGTGTCTGACAGGTTTGTAGATGAATGGTTCAGAGAACCGACATGTTGATAAATTAGACACATGTGCAACTCTTGGGTATCTTTATTGAGGAAACGTTTCGCCACACAGTGGCTTCATCAGTCCATACAAAGGAGAATCTTGAAGAACAGGAGGAGAATACTTGGGAATTCTTCGCTTGCCTAATTCTTGGGCACGACCTACTTCAACATTGAACAAATGTTACACCACCTATGACTGCTACACCTCTCCTGCCAACGGTTTATAAGCTCCTTCTCAGCACGTATGCCGCATTCTATTCAAGATTGATGGACTGACCACATCGACTCAAGGTTGAGGGACTGATTACCTCATTCTCCTCCTGTTCTTCAAGATTCTCCTTTGTATGGACTGATGAAGCCACTGTGTGGCGAAACGTTTCCTCAATAAAGATACCCAAGAGTTGCACATGTGTCTAATTTATCAAAAGAGAGAAGCTTACGACGACGTTTCGGTCCGACTTGGACCATTTCACTAGACAATACAAATCTTTCATTCATTATATTGTTGTCATCCATTACAATTATTTTGCAGGAAAGATATACTGAGTAATTTAGTTATCGTATTAATTCATTTATATTGAAGCTCTATGCACACTGACATTCGATTATCACAATGATAGGTGAATATCGTAATCTATATTATTATGACGTACGGCATAATGTGGATTACGATAATCACACTGCAAGTTCATACAACTGGCATGTCAACGTTTCCATCCATCAGTCTGAGATGGCACTATGGATTAGTACTGGGGTGCATCTTCTTTCATCAAGTATCCACCTATAGTTCCCTTATAGAGGAAGGTTGGGTTTCGATGCTCTCCACGTTTCTACACTATGCTATGGAAGCGTACCCTTAATATGTACTACTCAAGAATTTCACTCGTTGGCAGAGATGAATCAAGACTAGAAGTAAATGATATAAAATACCGACACAACGGGAAAACAAACACATAAACAGTATAATGTGATTCTTTATTGACAACGTTTCGCCCACACAGTAAGCTTTATCAAGTCACAAACAGATCTACCTGGGTGAAAGGTATGCGAGTATTTATAGGATGGAGTCAGGTGGAGAATGCTGCATGTGACAATCTTCCGAGTAGGGTGATAGAGGCTAGGACAATGGATATCTTTAATAAGAGATTGGACAAGAATATGAGTAGATCTTCTGCAGTGTTCCTCCATTCTTATGTGGGATAGCGATGAAGAAGTTTCTTGGCAAGAGTTTCAGCTATGTTATAGAAGCAGTTGTTTTGGTTGAAGCTGTTTGATATACAGATAAGTGATGATTCCAGGATTCTGTGGTATTGAGTGTTTTATTCTCTGGAATCATCACTTACCTGTATATCCAACAACTTCAAGAAAAAACACGGCTACCACAGTTATGCTTGCTGAGTGTTCCCCTTTAGATACAAAATTTTCAGTCAAGGCTGTTACTTTTAGAGTGAAAAATGACTTCGCTTAATCCACAAAGAAGTTTATGGTGTTTCTTGAACACAGTATTTTCTTTGTGTGACAAACTATAAATGATGTAGTGTCTCAGTCGAAGCATGAGATTGAAAGAAATTTTGTGTTTATGAGGAATGAAGCCGAAAATGCATTTGATGAGAACATAAGAGAGGAGGAACACTGCAGTGGGCCTGTTGGCCCATGCTAGTCAGGTCCTTCTGTAGACAGCCTGTACTGTCTGCACAGACAGCATGTGCTGTCTGCCAGCTTAGTTCATATTTCGCAGCACTAAGGTGCTGCCCTCTCTAGACCTGCCCAGGTCAGTGGGACGTTAGTCCCAGTCTCACTCGCGCACTCAGAGGCCTAGAAGCAGACAACACGTCTACTTGCTCTCTCCTTCGTGAGCATGCCCCTCCTGGGCCATGTGCACAACACACAAGCCTGGGTACCCACCACGACTTTGCAAATAAAGTAAAGAAGCCTCCGAAGACGTATCATTCACCCGCCCCGCTTTCAGCTCACCAATAATCTATAATTGAACCCCGCTCAGCTGCAGCATCACTAATAATCTGTTTCACATTGGTGGGAAGTGGTGGTCGCAGCAAGTTGTGTTTGCCTGGAGAGAGGAAGGAAATGGAATGAAGTTGTTCACTTCATAACCCTACACAACAAGCATCCGTCTCTCAACGAGTTATCCTGATGTCGTGTCTGCATGTTTCAGCATCCAGACACAGGTACAAGCAAGATCTAGCCGAAATTTGTCGAATTTCTTCGAGAATTGTATGTGGCGTCCCAGTGACCCCATGCTACAGCGTCCCACGCTGTTTCTCAAGTTACGTGTTCAGCGTCACTTGTATGTTCTGCTGTTGTTGTTCAGCTCAGCACAGCTATTTCAGCAAGCCAGAGGTGAGTTTTGTGGTGATTTCGTCGTCCAGTGGGATTGTATCCCTGTGTTGTGGGTGGGAGAGTGGAAGTGGCCGTTTCCTCGCCTCGCCCATGCTACACTCACCCACGCTCCTTGCCACCACACCACATTCCACCACTATGTACTCACTCCCTCTGCTGTGTTTTCTGCTGTTTTTCGTGCGAATTCTTTGCCAGAGCTGTGTATCCGCGTGCCCGAGGCCACTCGAAGCCACGTGGATCACTAAGCCAGGTGGATCAGCAAGCCAGGTGGATCAGCAAGCCATGTGGAACAGCAAGCCATGTGGATAAGCAAGCCACATGAATCAACAAGCCACGTGGATCAGCAAGCCACGTGGATCAGCAAGCCACGTGGATCAGCAAGCCACGTGGATCAGCAAGCCATGTGGATCAGCAAGCCACATGAATCAACAAGCCATGTGGATCAGCATGCCATGTAGATCATGACACCACATGGATCCCGATGCCATGTGGGGTGTGGACAAAGCCACGTGGATCTACGAGCCACGTGAGTTACCGATGCTGCTGCCCGACATCACAATGTCTGCCTGACGTCACCTCGAGATATCTTCTGACATCACAATGCTGCTGACGTCACCTCGCGACATCACGCCTGACATCATATGATGCCACATCGAGTGTTGCAGTAATTATGTCAGTATTGTCGAGAAGATTGAGAGAAGATATATGTTGTGTGTTAATTAATTCCTCTCAGTCAGTGTTCTCACATAGTGTATGGCTTAGTGTCAATTTTGTGCACTGAAAAGCATCATTTGCTAGTTTAAGCCATGTTGTACTGCATGTACCACGGGTGTGTGTGCAGTTTTCCGTGTGTCCTGTGTGGTCTTGAGCCCAGCTGTGTGTCGACCACAGGTCTGCAGCCAGACCTCTGTGTAGCACCTTGTGTTGTCACCCGGTGTGACCAGCGCATTTGACAGCTGATATTAGTCAGCTCTGAGCCTATGAGCCCCTTTGTACAGAAAGCTCTTATGCTTGTCGCTCAGATGTTATGCAGAATCGTACCTTCTACGATTCCCATCGAGATTTGTTTCACTTCACCTCCAGACCTTCAGAGTGCAATTATATGTAGAGAAACATGTCTGGGGATGCTTAGAATAACCTCTGCTATAACTCCAACTGCCGAGAGAATGACACTCGTCAAGCCACAGTTAGCCCTGTCGGCAGGCGCTGTGCCAGCCTCGTGTCACAAGCTTCAGTGAGCAGCCTGCACAAAGAAGATGTCACTTTGACTGCTAGCTCGCTCACTGCAGTCTGGTGTAGAATGTTACGACTCCCAGATGTTTCGCTCAGTCGTCTCTGCCATGACTCGCTCCACGAATCACTCCACGCTCGCCGGTAGTGACAGCCTAGCGACAGTACCAGTCGAGAAGTGTCCTCCTGAGTCGCTTGCCAGAAGAAGTCCTGCCCAGTTGCCGAGTACTGACGACGCCTCACTCGATGGCACCAGCATGTCGTGCCCCAGGTTGAGTGAAACCTGCAGTGACTCCTACGATGACTGCTTCACCATTCTAGAATAGACTGTACCCCGTTACATCACAGCTCAGCCGCAGCGATGTCTCCTGTGTTGCAGTATCTGTCCAGACGCAGGAAGGTGTGCAGTGATGCCCCTCGACGCTCACTGCCTTTGACCACGATGTTTAGCACACACCACATGTTTTTTTCTTCCCTCCCTGTAGGAAGTTTTTTTCCATGTCCATATGTATATGTTTTTATTTTGTGTTCTGTGCCCTGTTCCTACGAGAAAGAGACTGAGTTTTTTTTACCGCCAGACATGGTCGGGATGACCATGTGGTAGGTGGCCGAGCAAATGTAGACAGCCTGTACTGTCTGCACAGACAGCCTATGCTGTTTGCCAGATTAGTTCATATTTCGCGGCACTAAGGACCAGTGTCCCACTGACCTGTCCAGGTCAGTGGGACACTGGTCCCACTCTCACTCGCGCACTCACTCAGCGGCCTAGAAGCAGACAACAAGTCTACTCGCTCTCTCCCTCATGAGCATGGGCCTCCTGGGCCATGGGCACAACACACAAGCCTGTGTATCCACCACTACTTTGCAAATAAAGTAAAGAAGCCTCCGAAGACGTCTATAATTGGAATCCACGCCACTGCATCACCCAAATAATTCTGTTTCACACTTCACAATCCATCCCACTAACAGAATATTAGCCCAACCCAATTTTCAACGCTACCCACGCAATAAGTTTTGATAATTCTGTGTGGAAAAAGACACTTATGTACAGTTCGGGACATTTAATAAAGGAAAGGTTTCGCCAAGAGTGACTTCTTCAGTCCTAATACAGAGAAAACTAAGAAAACGGGTATATATAGTGGCAGGAGTCTGGTGAAGTGTCGCGTGAGTAGAGGTAGTTGTGCTAGTGGTAGTAGTAGTAGTAGTGGAACTAATGTGGTGAGGCGGATGGATAGAGGGACCTGTTGATATCATGTTACAGCAGTTTCCAGAATGGGTAATATCCTGTTGATTAGCAATTTTGAGATACTGTAAATGTCTTGTATTATACATAAGTGTCTTTTTCCACATCTTGTCGGTATCACCATACCATTTCTTCTTTGATAATTCTATTTACTCATGTGCAAGAACCATTCAAATTCAACCCCTCACTCATGTATTTATCCAACATAAATTTGAAACTATCCAAGGTTTTAGCTTCAATAACCATATTAGGCAGACTGTTCCACTCATCAACTACCCTATTTCCAAACCAGTACTTTCCTATATCCTTTCTAAATTTAAACTTGTCTAATTTGAATCCATTACTGTGGGTTCTCTATTGGAGAGATATCCTCAAGACCTTATTTATATCCCTTTGTTAATACCCATCTTCCACTTATACACTTCGATCATGTCTCCCCTCATTCTTCGTCTTACAAGTGAATGTAATTTAAGGGTCTTCAATCTTTCTTCATACAGAAGATTTTTAATGTTATGTATTAATTTTGTTATTCTTCTCTGAATGTTTTCTAACGAATTTATATCCATTCTATAATATGCAGACCAAAACTGAGCTGCATAATCTAAGTGAGGCCTTACTAATGATATATAAAGCTGTAGTTTAACCGCAAGACTTCTGTTGCTTACACTTCTTGATATAAATCCCAATAATCTGTTTGCCTTATTACGTGCGCTTAGGCACTGCTGTCGTGGTTTAAGTTGCAAAGGGGGCAAAAAAGAGTGTAATAATTATAGGGGGAAAAGTCTGTTAAGTATAACTGGTAAAATGTATGGTAGTTATTATTGAAATAATTAAGAGTAAGACGGAGAGCAGGATAGTAGATGAACATAGAGGCTTTAGGAAGGATAGGGGGTGTGTAAACCATGTGTTTACAATGAAACATATAGGTGAACAGTATTTAGGTAAGGGTAAAGAGGTTTTTGTGGCAGCTATGGATTTGGAAAAGGCGTACGATACTGTGGATTGGGGGGGAGGGCAATGTGGCAAATGTTGCAAATGTATGGAATAGGAGGTAGGTATTGAAAGCAGTGAAGAGTTTTTACGGGGATAGTGAGGCTCAGGTTAGAGTATGTAGGAAGGAGGGAGATTATTTCCCAGTAAAAGTAGGCCTTAGGGATGTGTGATGTCCAAGAGATGTTGGGTTAAAAGATAAAGAATCAACACAAAGTAGGAGTTGTCTCAGTTGCTCTTTGCTGATGACACTGTGCTTTTGGGAGATTCTGAAGAGAAGCTGCAAAGGTTGGTGGATGAGTTTGGTAGGTTACACGAAAGAAGGAAATTAAAAGTGAATTTAGGAAAGAGTAAGGTGATAATGAAACCAAATAAATTAGGTAGTGTAAGATTGGATTTGATGTTGGTGGGAGTGAGTATGGAGGTGAATGTATTCAGATATTTGGGAGTAGACTAGTCAGCAGATGGGTCTATGAAAGATGAGGTGAATCATGGAATTGACGAGGGAAAAAATAAGTGGTGCACTAAAGATTCTGTGGAAACAAAGAAAACCGAGATGAAATAATTATTAATAATCGAGCACATTTCATTCTTCTTGACAGCAAGATGCTCGGTTATTTTTAAGCTGACCTATCTTTCCTCTAAATTTTGTTCTATATACTGGGAAACTAAAAGTTTCGGTTTAGTTTTCGAATACCTAGCAACTTTAATGTCATAGTCATGTTGAGCTTTTCTTATCCCTTTTTTAATCTCCCTCCTAATGTGATACATAAGATGACGCTCACTTCTTTTGATAAGCCTATAAATACCTTTCTTCTTCCATAAAAGATGTTTAAACCTATTATTCATCCATTCTGGAGCCTCGACCAGGGTGGAACCAACCCTCCAAAACCACCAGTGCTGGAGCCTCAACCAGGGTGGAACCTATCCTCCAAAACTACGAGTGTTGGAGCCCTGACGAGGGTGGAACCAACCCTCCAAAACCACCAGTATTGGAGCCTCAACCAGGGTGAAACCAACCCTCAAAAACCACCATTGTTGGAGCCCTCACCAGGGTGGAACCATCCCTCCAAAACCACCAGTGTTGGAGCCTCGACCAGGGTTGAACAAACCCTCCAAAACCACCAGTGTTGGAGCCCTGACCAGGGTGGAACCAACCCTCAAAAACCACAAGTGTTGGAGCCTCGACCAGGGTGGAACCTACCTTCCAAAACAACCAAACAGTGTTGGAGCCTCGACGAGGATGGAACCTGCCCTCCAAAACCACCAGTGTTGGAGCCTCAACCAGGGTGGAACCTGCCCTCCAACACCACCAGACAGTGTTGGAGTCTCGACCAGGGTGGAACATACCCTCCAACACCACCAGACAGTGTTGGAGCCTCGCCCAGGATGGAACCAACCTTCCAATAGCACCAGACAGTGTTGGAGCCTCGACCAGGGCGGAACCTACCCTCCAACACCACCAGACAGTGTTGGAGCCTCGAGAAGGGTGGAACCTACCCTCCAACACCACCAGTGTTGGAGCCTCGACCAGAGTGGAACCTACACTCCAACACCACCAGACAGTGTTGGAGCCTCGACCAGGGCGGAACCTACCCTCCAACACCACCAGACAGTGTTGGAGCCTCGACTAGAGGGGGACCTACCCTCCAAAACCACCACAGTGTTGGAGCCTCGACCAGGGCGGAACCTACTCTCCAGCACCACCAGACAGTGTTGGAGCCTCGAGAAGGGTGGAACCTACCCTCCAACACCACCAGTGCTGGAGCCTCGACCAGAGTGGAACCTACCCTCCAACACCACCAGACAGTTTTGGAGCCTCGACCAGGGCGGAACCTACACTCCAATACCACCAGACAGTGTTGGAGCCTCGAGAAGGGTGGAACCTACCCTCCAACACCACCAGTGTTGGAGCCTCGACCAGAGTGGAACCTACCCTCCAACACCACCAGACAGTTTTGGAGCCTCGACCAGGGCGGAACCTACCCTCCAATACCACCAGACAGTGTTGGAGCCTCGAGAAGGGTGGAACCTACCCTCCAACACCACCAGTGTTGGAGCCTCGACCAGAGTGGAACCTACCCTCCAACACCACCAAGCAGTGTTGGAGCCTCGACCAGAGTGGAACCTACCCTCCAACACCACCAGACAGTGTTGGAGACTCGACCAGGGTGAAAACTACCCTCCAACACCAGCAGACAGTGTTGGAGCCTCGACTAGAGGGGAGCCTACCCTCCAACACCACCACAGTATTGGAGCCTCGACCACGGGGGAACCTACTCTCCAACACCACCAGACAGCGTTGGAGACTCGACCAGGGTGAAACCTACCCTCCAGCACCACTAGACAGTGTTGGAGCCTCGACTAGGGTGGAAACTAACCTCCAACACCACCAGTGTTGGAGCCTCGACCACGATAGAACCTACCCTCCAGTACCACCAGACAGTATTTTAGCCTCGCCCAAAGTGGAACCTACCCTCAAACACCACCAGACAGCGTTGGAGCATCGACCAGGGTGGAACCTACCCTCCAACACCACCAGACAGTGTTGGAGCCTCGACCAGGGTGGAACCTACCCTCCAACACCACCAGACAGTGTTGGAGCCTCGACCAGGGTGGAACCTACCCTCCAACACCACCAGACAGTGTTGGAGCCTCGACCAGGGTGGAACCTACCCTCCAACACCACCAGACAGTGTTGGAGCATCGACCAGGGTGGAACCTACCCTCCAACACCACCAGACAGTGTTGGAGCATCGACCAGGGTGGAACCTACCCTCGAACGCCACCAGACAGTGTTGGAGCCTCGACCAGGGTGGAACCTACCCTCCAACACCACCAGTGTTGGAGCCTCGATCAGGGTGGAACCTACCCTCCAACACCACCAGACAGTGTTGGAGCCTCGACCAGGGTGGAACCTACCCTCCAACACCACCAGACAGTGTTGAAGCCTCGACCAGGGTGGAACCTACCCTCCAAACACCACCAGACAGTGTTGGAGCCTCGACCAGGGTGGAACCTACCCTCCAACACCACCAGACAGTGTTGGAGCCTCGACCAGGGTGGAACCTACCCTCCAACACCACCAGACAGTGTTGGAGCCTCGACCAGGGTGGAACCTACCCTCCAACACCACCAGACAGTGTTGGAGCCTCGACCAGGGTGGAACCTACCCTCCAACACACCAGACAGTGTTGGAGCCTCGACCAGGTGGAACCTACCCTCCAACCCACCAGACAGTGTTGGAGCATCGACCAGGGTGGAACCTACCCTCCAACACCACCAGACAGTGTTGGAGCATCGACCAGGGTGGAACCTACCCTCCAACACCACCAGACAGTGTTGGAGCCTCGACCAGGGTGGAACCTACCCTCCAACACCACCAGTGTTGGAGCCTCGACCAGGGTGGAACCTACCCTCCAACACCACCAGACAGTGTTGGAGCCTCGACCAGGGTGGAACCTACCCACCAACACCACCAGACAGTGTTGAAGCCTCGACCAGGGTGGAACCTACCCTCCAACACCACCAGACAGTGTTGGAGCCTCGACCAGGGTGGAACCTACCCTCCAACACCACCAGACAGTGTTGGAGCCTCGACCAGGGTGGAACCTACCCTCCAACACCACCAGACAGTGTTGGAGCCTCGACCAGGGTGGAACCTACCCTCCAACACCACCAGACAGTGTTGGAGCCTCGACCAGGGTGAAACCTACCCTCCAACACCACCAGACAGTGTTGGAGCCTCGACAAGGGTGGAACCTACCCTCCAACACCACCAGACAGTGTTGGAGCCTCGACCAGGGTGAAACCTACCCTCCAACACCACCAGACAGTGTTGGAGCCTCGACCAGGGTGGAACCTACCCTCCAACACCACCAGACAATGTTGGAGCCTCGACCAGGGTGGAACCTACCCTCCAACACCACCAGACAGTGTTGGAGCCTCGATCAGGGTGGAACCTACCCTCCAACACTACCAGACAGTGTTGGAGCCTCGATCAGGGTGGAACCTACCCTCCAACACCACCAAACAGTGTTGGAGCCTCGACCAGGGTGGAACCTACCCTCCAACACCACCAAACAGTGTTGGAGCCTCGACCAGGGTGGAACCTACCCTCCAACACCACCAGACAGTGTTGGAGCCTCGACCAGGGTGGAACCTACCCTCCAACACCACCAGACAATGTTGGAGCCTCGACCAGGGTGGAACCTACCCTCCACACCACCAGACAGTGTTGGGCCCGACCAGGGTGAAACCTACCCTCCAACACCACCAGACAGTGTTGGAGCCTCGACCAGGGTGGAACCTACCCTCCAACACCACCAAAGAGCAGATTTGAATATTTCTGAAAATATTTTGCACTTTTTCTTATTGCATTTGATGTATGACGTCTTAATAAATTTACTCTGAAGCAAATAATTTGTCTGAACTACTTATCCAGTAATTTTTTCTGAATTTGTAGCCGAAATTTTGAATTTGGACCCATTAAAATAGTACGCAAATTGTTGTGGGGTGACGAGCTAAACCCGAATGGGAATGAGAGTCGAAATGTACTTGTGTTATCGCTCGACCCCACAAAGGTACCTTAGTATTTCTGAAGACGATCTTTGTCTACGTTAATGGACGCAAAAATGCAGGGGGGGGGGGGGAGGAGCCTGGTCATAATATTCCATTGTATTAAAACAAAAACATGTATACATCTGTGTATATCTGTGCCTATGAATTTCTGTAAATGTGCAGTGTCATATGTATACATGTATGCGTGTATTTGTGTGTATAAGTGTGCCTGTCAATTTATATTTGTAAATTGTGTATCCATGTGCAGATGTATATTTATGAATGTCTTGTTGTATGAGTTTGAATGATCTATCGTGTGGTAGGAGACCGTGGGATCTGTTCTGTGGTAGGAGACCATGGGATATGTCCTGTTGTAGGAGACCGTGGGACATGTCCTGAGGTAGGAGACCGTAGGATCTGTCCTGTGGTAGGATACCGTGGGATCTGTTCTGTGGTAGGAGACCGCGGGATCTGTCCTGTGGTAGGAGACCGTGGGATCTGTTCTGTGGTAGGAGACCGTGATTTCTGTTCTGTGGTAGGTGACAGCGGGATCTGTCCTGAGGTAGGAGACCCTGGGATATGTCCTGTTGTAGGAGACCGTGGGACATGTCCTGAGGTAGGAGACCGTGGGATCTGTCCTGTGGTAGGAGACCGCGGGATCTGTCCTGTGGTAGGAGTCCGTGGGATATGTCATGAGGTAGGAGACCGTGGGATCTCTCCTGTGATAGGAGACCGTGGGATCTGTACTGTGGTAGGAGACCGTGGGATATGTCCTGTGGTAGGAGACCGTGGGATCTGTCCTGTGGTAGGAGACCGTGGGATCTGTTCTGTGGTAGGAGACCGTGGGATCTGTCCTGTGGTAGGAGACCGTGTGATCTGTCCTGTGGTAGGAGACCATGGGATCTGTCCTGTGGTAGGAGACCGTGGGATCTGTCCTGTGGTAGGGGACCGTGGGATCTGTCATGTGGTAGGAGACCGTGAGATCTGACCTGTGGTAGGAGACCGTGGGATCTGTCCTGTGGTAGGAGACCGTGGGATCTGTCCTGTGGTAGGAGACCGTGGGATCTGTCCTGTGGTAGGAGACCGTGGGATCTGTCCTGTGGTAGGAGACCGTGGGATCTGTCCTGTGGTAGGAGACCGTGGGATCTGTCCTGTGGTAGGAGACCGTGGGATCTGTCCTGTGTAGGAGACCGTGGGATCTGTCCTGTGGTAGGAGACCGTGGGATCTGTCATGTGGTAGGAGACCATGAGATCTTTCCTGTGGTAGGAGACCGTGGGATGTGTCCTGTGGTAGGAGACCGTGGAATTTGTTCTGTGGTAGGTGACCGTGGGATTTCTCTTATGGTAGGAGACCATTAGATCTGTCTTATGGTAGGAGACCGTGAGATCTGTCCTGTGGTAGGAGACAGTAGGATGTTCTGTGGTAGGAGATCGTGGGATCTGTTCTGTGGTAGGAGACCGTGGTATCTGTTCTGTGGTAGGAGACTATGGGGCTCTGTTCTGTGGTAGGAGACCGTGGGATCTGTTCTGTGGTAGGAGACCGTGGGATCTGTTCTGTGGTAGGAGACCGTGAGATCTGTTCTGTGGTAGGAGACCGCGATATCTGTCCTGTGGTAGGAGACCGTAATATCTGTCCTGAGGTAGGAGACAGTAATATCTGTCCTGCGGTAGGAGACCGTGGGATCTGTCCCGTGGTACGAGACCGGGGGATGTGTCCTGTGGTAGGAGACCGTGGGATCTGTCCTTTGGTAGGAGACCTTGGGATCTGTCGTGTGGTAGGAGACCGTGGGATCTGTCGAGTGGTAGGAGACCGTGGGATCTGTCGTGTGGTAGGAGACCGTGGGATCTGTCGTGTGGTAGGAGACAGTGGGATCTGTCCCGTGGTACGAGACCGGGGGATCTGTCGTGTGGTAGGAGACCGTGGGATCTGTCGAGTGGTAGGAGACCGTGGGATCTGTCGTGTGGTAGGAGACCGTGGGATCTGTCGTGTGGTAGGAGACCGTGGGATCTGTCCTGTGGTAGTATATCGTGGGATCTGTCGTGTGGTAGGAGACCGTGAAATCTGTCGTGTGGTAGGAGACCGTGGGATCTGTCCTGTGGTAGTATATCGTGGGATCTGTCGTGTGGTAGGAGACCGTGGGATCTGTCCTGTGGTAATAGACTGTGGGATCTGTCCTGTGGTAGGAGATCGTGGGATCTGTCCTGTGGTAATAGACTGTGGGATCTGTCCTGTGGTAGTAGACTGTGGGATCTGTCCTGTGGTAGGAGACCGTGGGATCTGTCCTGTGGGAGGGGACCGTGGGATCTGTCCTGTGGTAATAGACTGTGGGATCTGTCCTGTGGTAGGAGACCGTGGGATCTGTCCTGTGGTAGGAGACCGTGGGATCTGTCCTGTGGTAGGAGACCGTGGGATCTGTCCTGTGGTAGTATATCGTGGGATCTGTCGTGTGGTAGGAGACCGTGGGATCTGTCCTGTGGTAGTATATCGTGGGATCTCTTAGATATTAGTTTCCTCTGATAAGCAACTTACTGCAGGAACGTTTGTCTGGTACTGCTGTTGTTACTGTTACTGTTACTAATTTTATTTTATTATTTTTTTATAATTATTATTATTTTTATTAAGTTTATTATACATTTTTTTCTGATCATCTTCAAGCGTTTAGCATTGGTGGCCTTTTAGAAAACGCAGTTTGTCATTCAGATCTGTATCAATTTTAATTTGCCAGTTTTATTGAGCAGATTGTTACCCACTAAGTAACCTTAAAGGCCTTTTCTGATCAGCTTCAAACCCAAAATTTGATTTTTTTTTTTTTTTTGGTGAAGTTTTCATCAAATTGTATTTTTCGAAATAATCTAGGTAACACAATTTCTTATAGGATTGGTGGGAATTATAGTACTATTGTATATGCAGATATATAATTAGAAAATATTTAAAACTCATGTTTTTATAGCGTTTTTCCAGGTATCCTCTGACTAAACTCTTCAGCGTTTATCGTGATGTCAGCTACGTGTTTCTCATACCAACGAAAGTTCTCGTTTTTAACTTCATCAAGCTTTATGCAATCAGCTTCGAATTTTAATTAAAATCTAGTCAATTATTACTTTGTGAATATAGTGCAACCGACTTTCGCAGGTGCTCTTTGTTCAGCTTATTATCTGGAGTTTATCTGGAGAGAGTTCCGGGGGTCAACGCCCCCGCGGCCCGGTCTGTGACCAGGCCTCCTTAGGTCAGTGTCCCAGGATGCGACCCACACCAGTCGACTAACACCCAGGTACCCATTTTACTGATGGGGAACATAGACAACAGGTGGAAAGAAACACGTCCAATGTTTCTACTCTGGCTGGGAATCGAACCCAGGCCCTCACCATGTGAAGCGAGAGCGTTAACCACCAGGCCACCAGAGCCTCCACCAGGCCACCAGAGGCCATTCCCGAAACTGATTTCTACTGTATCGCTATACAGAGTCTCGATTACACTAAAACTATCCCTTGTTTAATTCTGGTGTCATGGTGAAAGAAGAAATGCAGAAGATCGCTCTTGTAGGTAAGTTTACGGTAGACTTAGAAGAAAGTCAGGAAACGGGAATTGGTTGTCATTCTTCTCCTCAAGTGTAAATTGAATTGTAGGCTCCAGAATACTGACGGTGTTGAGGATGTCACGTACTTCTAGATTTTTGGGTACATTGACCAAAATATCAACGTAACCGCATCTATGTAAATGATCTTTAGGATTCGTTTGAATTCTAGGTCCTCCATATATAAATTGGCGAGTACTGCACTATGGGTGAGCCCATGGCTAACCCTAACAGTTGTTTATACTTCTATTAATATATAAAACAGATATAACGAACACATAGTTGGATGAGGCTCACAAAATCCTGGCAGGGTACAGGTAACTCTGTATCATCATAAATCACCCTGCGAAGATCAGTGGCTTGTTCTACGCGACCTATCACCTGACTCCTGCCACAATATATATTCGCTTCATAGTTACCTCTTTAATGCTTCCCTTGCATCTGGCTATTTCCCTCCATTCTTAAAATCTGCTACTGCATGCCTCATACCAAAACCTGGAAAAGACTTGACTGACCCCAAGAACTATAGACCTATTAGCCTCCTTGAAATTTTGGGTAAGACCTTTGAACGACTTGTAAATATGCGACTCAGGACTCACCTAGAGACAACAACGTTCTACCCAAGCCGTTTTGAATATAATCCTGAATTATGTACGTATCAATAAGGCCCAGAACTGTACCTCCACCCTTGTCGCCAAAGATGTAGAGAAAGCTTTTGACACTGTTTGGCATGAAGGATTAAGATATAAACTTTGCACGTCCTTTGAATTAACTGTAAATATGATGAAATTATGTCACTTTTTAGATGGCCGAACGATGCGTATACGGTTCAGAGATCATTATTCTGACTATTTCACATTAAAAGCGGGTGTACCCCAAGGCTCTGTCCTATATCCCACCCTATATATACTCTACACGAATGATTTACCTGAACCTCTTTACCCAAACACACTTACCCTTTCTTACGCAAACATCACTCAACTCACAGCACATGAAAACATTCGTTTCCTTGCATGCAGAACACAAAGAGAGGTCGACAGGATTACCGCCTGGGAATTATTATGGCGCATTAAAACCAACCCAAATAAGTCAAAGATCACTTACTTCCATAGAAGGCGCAATGTCCCGACTCCTGTCGAACTCAAAACAAGCACCTCCCGTACCCCCATCCCACGCTCCTTCTCAACAGTTGTCCTTGGTGTTACCCTCGACAACACACTGAACCTAAAATCTCACATTACTGCTAAGATTGCACAGGCGGAATTGCGCTCTCAAGGTTATATAAGCTGAGAGGAGCCAGTCCCAAGACAAAACTACATCTATACAAAGCACTCATTCGACCTCTACTCTCTTACTCTCCACCTCGCTCTGACATTAACCGCTAAGCCAAACGCACTAAAATTCCAACGCATCCAGAATCGAGCATTACGTTGGGTGTTGGGAGTGAGGTGGGACGAATTTGCCACAGTGAATCTCTCCACCTCACGACAAACACACCGGCTTTGAACGTATACTGGAAGACGCTCAGTGACAAACAACTTGACAGACTTGAAGCATATCATGACCACTGGACTACATACTTGCAGATACTCTCAGACGTCCTTACAATGATGTAAATCTCTTTCAAACGTTGTACGAACCCGGCACCTCCACCTCAATACAAATAAACTACCTGACTTAATTAGCCTAACTATTCCTACAACTTAAAAGTGCCATTGTCATAGAGCTGGGGCGTTTTGAGCAGAAGCGCTTGCGACGTGCGTTTGCATAAACCTTTCTACAGTAACCTGTACCTGTGCCGCGTCCAGTCATTGCAAATTGATGCACTCACGAGAGTGATACTGCTGAATATTATGTTTTCATTGATTAAGCAGTTGGGTAAAGTCCTGACACTTTTCCTATTTCTTAAGATTTTTCCTCTCCCCAACTATCTTCTTCATCCTGTCCCCACTTTCCCCTCGCCCCTAGTGGGCCCTTACCTGTGAGTCCTCTGTTCTGTTCTGTATTAGGACTGAAGAAACCACTCGTGCAGATATGTTTACTTTAATAAATGTCCTGAAGTGTACATGTGTCTTTTTCCACATCTTGTCGGTACCACCATACCATTTCTCAGTTGTCAAGACACAGTACTAGTGATGAACGTTTTATACAAAGACTATCTTACTCTCCTGAAGGCGCACAGCTTCAAGAACCGTTCTTCCTTAATACGAGACTGCATCAAAAAAATGGTCGCGCCTAGATCCACTATGCACCATCTCGAGGATTCTAAACATCCCTTCTCTCCCGAGACTTACCACTACCTACGAAAGAGTATGGAAGGTCTATCAGCTTGCTCCAAAGACTTATTCCATAGTGCTCACCTTGTTTTCGCTTCCCTTCCTGTTCCTAAGAGACACATATCCGAAATAAAGTTACCACTGCCATCGTAGAAGCTACGGCTCTCTAGGATGGGTGTGTGTGGGAAACAAATTAGTTACATTACGAAGGATGAAAGCGGCAATAATTGTCTGGATTCCAAAAAGATATGTTCAAAAGGCATTGTTCATTATAAAGTTTCAATAAAAACAATGGAACTGGTCAACAAACAGAAGAGTAGAAGGAAAGCAAAATTCCTAATGCATCTAGATACGAAAATGTTGCTAAGGGGAGATACACAACACATCATGGAAATACCTTAACAAAACAACCAAGTTACTGCCCCTGATTTTTGTTTGGTCGATTTCATAATGACTGCAGAATTACCGGGGTGAGGTGCAATGGTGTGATAAGAACATAAGAAAGTAGGAGCACTGCAACAGGTCTACTGCCCCATGCGGAGCAGGTCCATGTCCCCCCCCGGATTAGCCCAATGACCCACCCCCAGATTAGCCCAATGACTCACCTCCCCGGATTACCCCAAATGACCCCCCCCCCGGATTAGCCCAAGACCCACCCAGTCTGGTCCCCTCCCCTCAAGGAAGGAGCACGGCACCAGACCCAGCAACACATGCTAGCAGGTCCAACTCACACCAGCCCACACCCAAATCATGTATTTATCTAACCTATTTTTAAAACTACACAACGTTTTAGCCTCAATAACTGTATTCGGGAGTTTGTTCCACTCATCTACAACTCTATTACCAAACCAGTGCTTTCCTATAATCCTCCTAATCTGAATTTTTCCAACTTGAAACCATTGCTGCGAGTCCTGTCTTGGGTGGAAATTTTTAGCACGCTATTTACATTTCCCCTTTATTTATTCCTGTTTTCCATTTATACACCTCGATCATATCCCCCCCTAAATCTACGCCTTTCTAGAGAGTGCAGATTTTATGGCCCTCAGTCTATCCTCATAGGGAAGTTTCTGATACATGGGATCATCATTGTCATCCTCCTCTGTACGTTTTCCAGGGCATTTAATCCTTCTGTAATATGGTGACCAAACTGAGCAGCATAGTCTAATGAAAGGGCCCAACCAAGGATATATAGAGTTGAAGAACAACCTGAGGACTTCTATTATTTATAAATTCTAGATATGAAGCCAAGAATTCTGGTCATTATCGTGTGAGTCATGTAGGCGGTGATGGTTGGGCAAAAATAACATTCCTCAAAGAATAGGTCAAGCTGTTCTTATGCTCCAAATAGGAGAAATTAGATCTAGCAAAAATGACTAAATCAGAGTTTCCCAAACTGGTCAATATCGACACATAAGGGACGAAGGGGTCGATAAATGGCTGCGGGTCACAAGGGGGTATCAGTAAATGTCTGGGGACGTGCTTTGATTGTGTATTTATTACCTTCCACCCTCCTCCTCGTCTCTCTCATCTCTCCTGTCTTGGGTACATACGTATAATATTTCTGTTAGAGAGTCAGTATATTCTCGACGCCCAGTGATAGGAATGGTACCAAAAAAGTGATTACTGTGTATTTACTATAAATCCAGGATTGGGAAACACTCAGGCCCGTGGCCGGGTAAAATCTCTTGCCTCACACGCCGAGGACCCAGATTCAGTTCCCCGGGGTGGAGAAATTTTCTCCAGGAGGGGGGCATCAGCCCCTTTCAGCCCTGAGGGGCCCAGCCCTCTCAGAAAAAGGGGAAACATCTTGTTTACTGCTATAGCAAGTAATTGATCCCAGATACAGTACAAGTCTGTGACGGGTCAAGTGACCGCCGCTCCTTGCAAGAGTCCAGTGTTGGGAAAGTGTAGTTTAATAAGAGATAATCCATCTCTTACCTTAGCAGGACAATTAAGGAAAACCTGCTTCCACTTTATTACCAAGGTAAAAAATAGAGTACATTGTTGTCTATGCTTAAACAGCAAGAATCAAGCATTCTGCTTTGCTTCATGAGGAATTTTTGGGAAGGAAGCAAAAAGTACTAGGTCAGCTTTTCCTTTATTTCTAGGGGCATTGCAGCGGCGTAGGACGCTGTGAGGTCAGATTACTTTTGACTCTGAGAGAGAGACATTGACCTGCCGGGATAAACCAACAAAGAATACTGTTTTCCCCGCGTTTTGCACAAAAGAAACTCGATAAACACTTACAGAGAAGTGTGATCAGCTTCTTTAGTGACGTTATGTGTGAACAATTATTGATGAACAGTGTAACAATGAGTGTTTTCGATCCCACAAAGTGTAGTGCGAAATTCTTCCAGAACACTATTCTTCAATCAAAACATCGGATATCCGGCATAACATGGGTCAGATACATATACCCAGGTAAGTGTACTAACTCGTGATTTTACTACTATTGACTATGCAGTTGAGTATAAAGTTGCGAGTTAGTCACTTATCATAAACCCCGGTGATATGTGGACCTTTGAGTCCACACAAGTAAGTGTTTCAGCAATCAGTGTCTGATATATGCTGACATAACATCCCCTAGGGGTAAATTATTATTAATGTATTTACTTTAAAGCCTGTTGCGAAGTGGATATGACAGCTTTCAAGACCTCGCCTGCGGGGGCGGCTGTGCAGGCGATGAGCTGTTTTTCCCCAAGCTAATTTCCCCCTTATTAATTTTTAAACCCTTTTGGGGTAAACCTTTTCTCAACACCGGGGCGGGGGTTTAGAAACATTGGGGGTGTTTCCTTATACGGTTTTTTTATGTTCACCCATCATTTAATAATGGGTACCTGGGTTTATTTCAAATGGTGGTGTCAACCCCGGGAAAAAAATTTGACCAAAAATTTGCCAAAAAAAATCCCTCTACATAACAAGGGCCCTTTCTATAAATATTTAGGGTCTTTGATGTCAGCTCCCCCAAAAAAAACCTTGTAATGTACTTGTAAAAAAAAATTTATGTTATATTATTATTAAAAAAGACAGCTTTTTAATACCTTTTTTTGTTTACTAATAAAAATAATGCATATTATTGAAAAGTCTTTCAGTAAGGGTTGCCATGATCCCCTTGAAAGTCCACCTTAAAAGGGGTTTCACCTTAAAAAAAAAAAAAGCCCTTGATTTTTTTTAACCCTTTCACGTAAAACCCCCAAAATTTTAAAAATTTCGCCCCATTTTCCCCAAGAATTTTCAAAAAAAAATTTTTGTTTTTTTTTTTATGAAAGGGTTTAGAAAATCTTTTTCGACGGTAATAAAAAAAAAAGTCGAAAATTTGAGGGAAAAAATTGACGAAATTTTGCCTAAAACAAAATTTTTGCGGTGTCATGATATTTAAGCATCATGTTTTTGGCTGATTTGGACTCCCATTTTGGGCCCAAATTACTTTATTCCAGTTACCAAATTATAGTTTTTCCCAATTTTAAAATTACATAAAATTCCCCATCAAATGAGCACAAAATCGCAAAATTTCCGGGCTGTTTCAACACAAAAAAAAATTGATGGGAAAATTTGGTAAATTTGGCCAATTTAATTAATGCAAAGTTAAAAAAAATTCCAATTTCAAAATGGGGGTCCAAAATAAACAATGCGAAATCCCGGAAACTAAAAAAATTTTTTTCTCTGTTCTTTGTTATTTTTTTCAGGCTTTACAAATTAATTCCATTTTTGTTTTTTTTTATTCACAAAATTGAATTTTTATTCAAACCCCAAAAAATAGTTTTTAACTGTTATGCAATATTGAAAATAATTTTTTAAGAAATTATCAGCACATTTTTTAAGTATTTTAGACCCCCAGCGGGCGTGCTTTTAGACGTGTGAGGGCCATTTGTTTACTCTTGAAAACGGCAAAAAATTTAACATTTCTGAAACTTTGAGCTCGGTTAAAACCATTTTTCAGTATTTAAAACCAAATAAAAACATCCCAAATTTTGTAAGGGGAACCAAAAAATTCTATCAAATGGGGCCCAAAAAATTTCGAAAATATTTGCTATAAAAAAAAACGAAAAAAACACGGGAAAAGGGTTTCGGGGTTTTAATAAAAAATTACGGTTTTTTTTCTCTCTTTATGCACTTGGCTTCAGGATATGTTTTTTGGTACCAATCCCAATAGATGTATTCTCTCATATCTGGGCCCCAGTATCTCCCTATTTTTTAAATAAAAACTTTTATAAAACGCTACCAAAATCTTTACAGCATATTTTCCCAAATCTTTTGCCATTTTTTTTTTTTATCTTTTTTTTTTTATTATTATTTTGCTCCCTTAATTTTTTGTATTTTATCCTGTCAATTTAAATCTAATTTTACTCTAATTCTTTTTAAACAAAAATTTTTAGAAGGGCCAGTGCAAATTTTCAAATTTGGGGTCTTGTTCCTTTATTTTTAAAAATTAGATAAACCAGTTTTAAATCTGTCATTCTTGGGTCAATACATGTCAATACCAAAAATTTACTATACTGACCAAAAGTGCAATTATAGTGAGGACTGGTACTATTTTAATTTTATTTTTATAAATATTAGACTAAACCTAGTTGTCTATTTGCTCTTTCCCAGCTCAATACATAGTCAATACCAAAAATTTACTATATTTGACCCCAAATGCAATTTTCTAGTGAGGACTAGTGCTTTTTTTAATTTTTTACTTTTATATTATTAGATTAAAACCTTTGTCTTTAGCTAAATCTTTGCTCAAAAAATTTGACTCCACAAAAAGAAATTTTTAACCCTTAAATGCAATTACAAGTGAGAGTCCCCTTTTTTATTTTTAATTTTTTATTTTTATATTACTAGTTTTTACCTAAATTGTACTTTAGTTTATTCCAGCCAACACTAGACAACTCAACTTCATTATGTGGGGTAGTGACTATAACCCCACATGACCAAAATACTCTAGCTATAACTTGTCCCCAAAATTCCCACCCCCTACAGATATCGTAGTTTTGAAATCAACCCCAAAAACCCCGGGAAAAAATAAAACCAAAAATTTTTAAACCCAGAAGAGGGTGATCACGGTTTAACCCCGGGTTTTAAACCTCCTAATCTGGAACCCCCCCCAATCAAAACCTTTTTGGAAGTAAAACTGCCCTTTAAAATTTTCCAAAAAAGCATCACAAGCCACCACTTCCTAAACAATGGGGTTAAAAAAAAATTCTACCCGTACTTAACAAAAACAACAGGTCCCTTAAACAAAAAAACTAAAGTGGGCCTCCCAGCACTCCCCTTTAAACAAATAAAGAACCCCTTTTCCTGCATTATTCTTACTGAGACCTGGCTTAAGCAGGGGGGACAATAGATATCTTAAACCCTTTTTCCAAGGGAAAAAAAGCAAAACACAACTGCAGAAAAAAACCAAGTTTGGGGGGGGTATTGCCAAAAATTTTTACTCTAACCCCAAATTTTTTGTCTTAGCAAACCCCTTGCCTTAGTGATGAATATGGGGGAAAACATTTTTTTTCTAAAATTTTTCTGTAAAAAAAATTAAGCGGCCCCAAACAATCCCGGGGCCATTTACCCGGGTACCCCCAAACAAAATCCCAAATTTTAGTAAAAAAAATTAAAGTCACTAATAACAAAAAAAACCAAAAGAAAAAAGCCCCCCCCCCACCTTCTCTTAGCCCGGGGACTTTTAACATCAACCTTGGGTTACTAATGATCACCTGTAACTGATTTCATCAAAATATGAAAAAAACACACTTTCATACCAATAATTAACTTTCCCAACCAGGGCCCACTGGAAACAAGTGCCCAAACCCTAATAGAAACCAAAATATGGACCAATTTTAAATACCCCCCTTTTAAAAAGGGATAATCACAGATAGCACTACAGAACCCTACCCTACCTTTCCCCCTGACAAAATTAGTAAACCCACCACTTGAAAAACAACAAAAAACTTATTTAACCCATGACGGGCCTCAGTAAGGGAAATTCACAGCTGACCTAAGGGCTGTTTTTTGGCCCCACCCGAATTTTTTCCCAAGGGGCCCAAAGGGATTGGGTGACCCCCCCGGACCGACATTTTTCTTAACAAATTTTCTTAGACTATACAACAAAAATTTTTCCAAAAAAAAACAAAAAGATCACAAACAAACGGCTTTTTTTGCCCTGGCTAACCGGGACCATTTTTGAAATCCTTGACAAGAAAAACCAAAGAAAAACAATATAGCGCGGCCCCGAAATTAAGAAAACGTAATGACAAAAGATTGCAAATAAAACCCTAAACCCCCGGGCCCGGGGTTGAACCCGCGGGCATAGGGGTCCAAAAAAAATTTTCCTATTGGGTGAATCTTATTGTGGCTACTGGGCAAATGGCCCACGCGAGGGTGGGGTTTTGAGGGCTCTATGACCGCGGGTTTAATTTCCCCGGGCCCGGGGGGAAAGGTTTTTTTGCAATGTTTTCCAATTACGATTTTTAAGTATGTTGGGCAAATGAAGGGACCTTTAGCAAAAGTTTTGTCACGGCCACGCTAGCTGGAGATTTTGTCTGAAAAAAATTGCATTTGTGGTCAAAGAGGGGCCCGTGCTAACTTTCCTATGGTGTAGAAATATACCTAGTTGGATGAATCTTATTGTGGCTAGTTGGTCTAGTGGCTAGCGCGACGGGCTGGAGTTTTGAGACTCTATGACCGCGGGTTCAATCCCGGCCGGGGTATGGTTTATTTGCAATCGTGTCATTACGATTTCTTAAGTCATGTTGACGGCAGTGAAGGGACTTGAGCTAGAGTTCGTCACGGCCACGCTAGCTGGAGATTCGTCTGTAAAAACTTGCATTTGTGGTCACAGAGGTGCCTGTGCTAACTTTCCTATGGTGTAGAAATATACCTAGTTGGATGAATCTTATTGTGGCTAGCTGGTCTAGTGGCTAGCGCGACGGGCTGGAGTTTTGAGACTATGACCGGCGTTCAATCCCGGCCGGGGGTATGGTTTATTTGCAATCGTGTCATTACGATTTCTTAAGTCATGTTGACGGCAGTGAAGGGACTTGAGCTAGAGTTCGTCACGGCCACGCTAGCTGGAGATTCGTCTGTAAAAACTTGCATTTGTGGTCACAGAGGTGCCTGTGCTAACTTTCCTATGGTGTAGAAATATACCTAGTTGGATGAATCTTATTGTGGCTAGCTGGTCTAGTGGCTAGCGCGACGGGCTGGAGTTTTGAGACTCTATGACCGCGGGTTCAATCCCGGCCGGGGGTATGGTTTTTTAGACAGGGCTTAATACACAAAGATACTCTTAAACACTATTCATCAGCTCTCACCAAAGTGATAAAAAAAGCCAAACAACTATACTACTCCAGTAGATTCACAGACACTAGAGGAGATATAAAAAATACCTGGAAAACACTCTCTCAGATTCTAGGGACCCACAAACTGAAAAAAACCAAGAATATTATCCTAACTAAACCTAATGAAACACCACTACATCCCACTGACACAGCTAACAAGATAAACGACTTCTTCTCAGACATAGGATCTAATCTCGCCAGTAAAATCCCACATACCAATGCCCATGCCGGGGACTACCTAGATGGAAATTTCCCTAATTCCTTCTATCTTGCACCAACTGAGCCCACGGAAGTCATTGAGATCATAAAGTTACTTAAAAATAACTCGGGGACTCTGTCTCATGTCCCACCATTACTGTACAAGCGAGCGGCCCATGTCCTTTCACATGCTATTTCATTACTTTTAACAAGTCAATAGAGACTAGCACCTTCCCGAAACTACTCAAGATGGCAAGGGTTCCACCAATACATAAAGGTGGTGACCCTACAGACTTAAACAACTATAGGCCAATATCTAACTTACCATTGCTATCCAAAATCTTTGAGAAACTCGTGCACAGGAGACTGTATTCATTTATATACGGCTCAAAACATACTCAACCCCTGCCAGTTTGGATTCAGGAAAAATAAAAGCACTAATGATGCAATCATAAAAATGCTAGATCTGCTTTACACAGCATTGGAAAATAAGGAATATCCACTAGGAATTTTTATTGACCTAGAAAAGCTTTTGACACAGTAGACCACGACATCCTACTCCACAAACTTGATCACTACGGTATAAGAGGCCATGCGCTTGCATATTTCAAATCTTACATTACTAATAGGTATCAGTACGTCACCATTAAAGACACAGCATCAGCAACACGGCCACATTGATACTGGAGTTCCGCAGGGAAGTGTCCTTGGTCCCCTGCTCTTCCTCATATACATCAATGACCTTCCAAACGTATCCAACACCTGGAAACCATTCTCTTTGCTGATGACACGACTTATGTCATCTCTCACCTAATCTTGCCACCCTCAACACCATTGTGAATGAGGAGCTGATTAAAATATCGACTTGGATGACAGCCAATAAACTTACTCTTAACACTGACAAAACCTACTATATTATGTTTGGTAGCAGAGCAGGAGATGCACAAATTAACATTAAGATTGACAACACTCTAATTACCAGAAATAATGGGGAAAATTCCTAGGCTTATACCTTGACAACAACCTGAATTTCAGCACCATATCCAGCATATAGCCAAAAAAGTATCCAAAACGGTTGGGATCCTCTCCAAGATACGATACTACGTGTCGCAAAATGCCCTTCTCACACTATACCACTCACTTATTTATCCATACCCTCACTATGCCATTTGTGCTTGGGGATCAACTGCAGCAACACACCTAAAGCCAATAATAACCCAACAAAAAGCTGCAGTAAGAATAATCACTAAATCCATCCCTGGCAACACACCCCCCCTCTCTTCATAGATCTAAACTTACTCCCAGTTCAGTACATCCACACTTACTACTGTGCAATCTACCTCTACAGGGCCTTAAACTCTAATATCAACCTTGACCTAAAACGCTTTCTTGATAGTTGTGACAGAACCCACAGGCATAACACCAGACACAAACATCTCTACGACATTCCCCGTGTCCGACTAAACCTTTACAAAAATTCAATGTATGTCAAAGGCCCTAAAATCTGGAATACCCAACTGAGAACCAATAAAACTGCAGACACATTCATCACCTTCAAAACTACCCTAGAAAACTCTTATCTCCTCTGAATATCAACGCCGTCAACTAACTACATCGAATACCACCTGGTGGGTTCACACCTTACACTCGCTCACTCATTTGACCATAAACAGAATATTAATCCTCATCTTAAAAGAATGAATCCTGTGATACTCCAATACTGAACTATATACTGTCTCAAAACAAAAGCATTCACATTGCTAAACTCACAAACTAGTATTAGCACTTAGTAACCATAATACCAACTATACCTCATAATATGTAATATTTTAACCAATTAAGACTAAAACTAAGTATGCCCGAAATGCCTACCATGCTAAGCGTTCTAGTGTACACTCTGTAATCACTATTTTACAACATGTAAACCAAAGAGGTCATTGGTTCCGTTTCCCTGAACAATATGAAGTTGAAGTGAACAGAATGGCCTTATATATGCCAGTAGGTGAGACGTAAGGCTGCTTTGGGAGGGCAGGTTCCCTCTCAAACCCAGCCGTGTCTCACTAGTAGAGGTTGTCGAAGTTGATGTGTCTGTACCAAGATACCTTCTTCTCCAAACTGAGGGACTGACCACCTCAAAACTTTAAGGGTGATGGACTGATTACATCGTCTTCAGTATCTTCTGCTTCTATCAACTTTTCTGTACGCGGGGACGGGGGGGGGATTGAAGCACTACTGTGTAGGCGAAACGTTTCGAATAAAAGATACCTAAACTGGTGCATATGTGTCTTACCTAACAATCTGTCGGTAATTTATACCATTTAAATGTTTCATTCTGTCAGACACTGCAACACAAGGGTTATACTTGGTACAGACCATGCAACTTCGACAACCTCTACTAAGTGAGAACGGCTGGGTTTGAGAGGGACCTGCCCTCCCAAAGCAACCTGGCTCTCGACCTCCTGGCACTATCTAAGGCCCCATTCTGTCACTTCAACTTCATATTGTTTCAGACAACGGAACAATGCTCTTCTCACAGACTGAGGGACTGACCACTCAAAACTTTAAGGGTGATGGACTGATTACATCGTCTGTCAAGTATCTTCTGCTTCTATCAACCTTTTCTGTACTCGACTGAAGAAGCCTACTGTGTAGGCGAAACGTTTCGAAATAAAGATACCTAACTGTTGCATATGTGTCTTACCTAACAATCTGTCGTATTTTAATAAACATTAAATGTTCATTGTAATCCTTATAGAGAATAAACTTTGAATCCATCCTGTCATTTTTCTAGCAGATGCTAGTGATACACCGTTGTGGTGTTTAAAGGTGAGATACTCTGACATAATCACTCCCAGGTCTTTTATATTAGTTTTTCGCTATATTGTGTAGTTGGAATTTGTTTTATAATCTGTTATGTTTTAATTTCTCACATTTTCCATATCGGATAATTGAAATTTCTCCATCATTGAATTTTATATTCCAGCTAGAGAGAACAAGCGATTTGAAGAGATCATCAGTGGCTTGGTATCACTAGCTTGAAGGTTCTATTATCCTTCTATCGTTTTTCCCAGCATATGTGGTAGACACATTGTTGTGGTCTTGAAAGTGAGATTCTCTGGTCATCACTCTCAGTTCTTCACATTATTTTTTTCGCTCTATAATTTGGTTTGAATTTGTTTTAATACTTCAATCCCCTTTATTTTCATTCGAATTTTCCATACGAGTAATTTAAATTTGTCTTCATTGAACTTCATATTGTTTTTCTGACTAAGTTAATGTCCAACTGGTATTTGCAGTGTCCTCGATGGATGCCACTTGTCAATGCAAATTCGATACCATCACAAAGGAGGATACGGTAGGTGCTTACATCCCTGTCCTTTGGTCAGATATGAGGATGAGGAACAGGATGGGAGTGAGTACTGTGTCTTTTGTGGAACCGAGGCTTTTTCACAGTAATTGCCTCAGACTTTACTTTGCTTACTTACTACTTTTGTGTTGTTCTAGTAGGAAATTATAGATCCATCTACCAACTTTTCCTGTTTTCTTAATCACGCATTTTTGGGAGCGCTATTACACACCATGGTCACACTTATGTCGAAGGCATTTGCAAAGTCTGTGTATACTACACTGCATTTTGTTTGTCCTTTCTAGAGCATTCAAACCTTGTCTTATTGGTCCAGTAGTTGGACAGGCAGGAGCGACCTGCTCTAATGTTTTTGTTTCTGAAGTTGAATTTGGGGAAGTCTCCCTCTTACTGATCACATTTTGTGTTTTATTTATTTATTTATAATTTGAGCACACATACAGAGGTACAAAAAAATCCAGAATAAGAGCAGCATGCCAAAGCCACTTATACTATGCATAGCATTACGGGTCTGAACCTCTATTAGTGTGATCTGAGTATGTTTGTATTTGATAAGTAAAATAATTTCGTATCAGAATCATCATTGTTAGTGAATAGAGGTCCGTGTAATCCAAATCTTGTTTGACTCCTATTATATCTGAGGTTTAAAGTGAATCTGATTGCAGAGATTTTAAAAGCTCGAGTGTGTGCGATGTTTTCATCTGAGTTACGGCCTCGTGGTGCGATCCTGCACAGTATTATTTGCTAAACATTCCTCCTCTTCAGGTGCTTAGGTTGAAATCCCCCAGGAGCAAGATGTTGGGGGCAGGAGCTGAGAGATTTTTCCAGATAGTGATCAATTTTCCTAAAGGCTGCTCCCCAGGAATTGTTTGGAAGTTGCATCCAGAGGCTATGTATACAGCCCCAAGAGAGGTTCGTTTTTTCGATCTCTAGTGTCAAAACTTCAACTACATCATAAGAGTCAATTTAGTAGTTCCCAAGAATATCAGTGACTCAGTGATGACAGGACAACCCTTCCTCCTCTTTTGCCTGTTCACATCTGTCGCATCGAGTATAGCCTGTAACCTGGGATCCATATTTTATGTGGGTCGCCTGTGAAAACCGCGAGCATTGCGTTTTGACTCTGTAAGCTGTCCACGGATGAAAGTATTTAGATTGTTCGTTGCTGGCTTTAGACCCTATATTTGCAAAGATGAATGTTGTCGGATTAGGGGTGGTATTGGTGGGTATGGTTGATGTTTTTTTTCCCCAGCACTAATATCCTGTTTGTTGGAGTGAGCCATCGACTTTGATCCACTCCAGACATTATAGGAGTTCGGTGTACGATTTCAGGTCAGAGCTGCCAGTTTTTTTTTTCCTTCCTGGCGCTAAAGCCCTATCTGAGTGGCTGTGGCTACCTAGGTTTTCCATGGTCAGGATGTTTTGTAATCTTCTTGTCTCCTTTTAGGTGGTGTGCTGACAATATAATTACACACTGTCTTCCTGAGACTGACGGAAGTGACACATTTCAAGGGTGAAAAGCGTACAAAAGTTGGTGCATTTTTCCTGCTGTCATATAGTTTTTCCCCAGCATTTTCTGGGGTGGTCAAAGTTGCACGTCCCATCTGTTTTTCCCAGATATTCCATGCCTGCAGTACCAAGTGTCACAGAATTACATAGGCCTGGTTTCTGCTTGCCTTGTTTTTTTGTGACTGTATCCCTACTGTGCATGTTTTCCTGTCTCATTACTATTTTCAGCACTTGTACTAACACTGGAGCCTTCATCCAGTTTATTTCTGTAAAATTTAATTTCCCTATTTCTGGGGAATCCCCTGGTTTACTATCTCCCATGGTTTGCTAGTTTGTAACACTATTTTGCATGGCCCTTGTCTACAACCCTGTTCTTCCCACTAGAGCTCCTGGTCTCCCTTTTAGGTCCCACTACATTCATTTTCCTGTTTCTCCATTTCTTACAGTTACTGTCTACCAGGCCACTAACATTCATTTCTCCAGTCTTCAGTTACTGTCTACCAGGCCACTAACATTCATTTCTCCCATTCTTACAGTTACTGTCTACCAGGGCCACTAACATTCAATTCTCCCATTCTACGTTACTGTCTAGCCAGGCCACTAACATGCATTTCCCCATTCCTTATAGTTACTGTCTACCAGGACGCATTGCACGAGGGGCAATAGCACCATCTGGCCCAGACTTTTCATTTCCATCTGTATAGAATGCTGTCAGGTTTCTATGAAGGCCGATTTGCTGTTACGTCTTTTAATACCAGTGTGGATTTTTATTCCACTAGTTTCGACTCATTTTTGGGTAAAAAATTTTTTTAAAAAAACAAAATGAAATATTATATCCAAAACACTTCCCTGGTTTTAATATGCTCTGTAGATGATTCCTGAATATCTGCACATGGTGCATGGGCCCATTTCCACAAATTTGCACGAAATCCATGTAACCCGTTTGTTTGTTTGGTTGCAGACTCACACAAGGATTTCAAGATGTGATTTTATTGGTTGTTTTACTGTATATTCCTACTAATAGCCTCCTTATTTGTATTTATCTATTTGTTTGTATGTGTATGTGTTTGGGACAGTCTTACCGCTCCAGTAGTTATTGTTGGGTGTTTGATAAGAGTATGTAGAAATGCCCTCAGCTTATGAATCCGGTCAGAGGAATAAACCTTATTTTTTCAACGAATCCATTTGGGTGTTAAGGGCGCTAGAACTCTTTCAGTCTTGGACCCATGATACCTTATGTGTTTGTCCTATTAGTGCACACCTGACACCTTGCTTTTCATTGGAGATATTGCATCGCTGCTGAGGTCTTTTGTTTTCGTAGGGAGTGATTTCCATGTGCAGATTTGGGACTAGTTTCCTCTAGGATTTACCAAGTGTATATTATGATGCATCTTTCTCACCAGCATTCCAAGGAGAACAAGTAAAGGTACTTCAACTGTTCCAGTAATTTTGGTGCTCATTTGCTCGAATTACTAAACACCACTAAAATAATGTAGTTTGAAGTTCTACAGTAAAAGAATAGAAAATCAAAACACCCTTGTTATTGTGTTGTATCCACCATCTGATACCAACTTCTCAACAATTCAAGAACTTCTTTTGAAATTGAACTACTGTCTGAAAAATTTCCCAACCTCCACCCCAAATATCTTGTTGCTCTGGAGATTCACTTAAGACGCCTAAAATGGATATATGTGGTAAATAATGTTTTGAGCAGTTATCAACCCCAGGAGGCAGCTCACATGAAAATTCACACACATGAGAGCTAATAAATCTCCTCTGCAACATATTCACCTAAGCCAGCAAATAGTGGAGCCAACAAGACTGGAAAATACACCTGACCTTGTCTTTCAGTATTAACAATGAGCAGTACGAAATATAACAGTTTAAAAGACAATAACACCAGTTCACAACATAACAGAAGTACAGACATGTATTGCTAGTGGCTCTCCTGACCAGCAAGATGAAATAAGTTATGAGGAGCTTTCCAACCAAATTCACTTCATAACAGAAAAATACAGTGGGATCAAATAACCATGTCCTAAATAAAACAAGCTGGAATGATAGCCAAAACAAGCACAGATCCGAACTATGCTTAGAAAAAAATAACTTGTTGACATTTGAAGTATTTCAAGGCACATTTCCGTTAGAAACAAGAAAAGTAGATGTAAACTAAAAAGAGAGATGAAACCCTATACAGGAGAAGGCGAAGAATCACAGACTACTAAAAGGGGCCATATATCTGAATTATGAAAAGTGCACTGGAAAGAGAAATAGAAAATATCAACTAAACTTAAGGATCGTACAGGAGCCAAGAAAACACAAGAACTTAAAAGTCGTGAAATGAAACTGGAAAAAAAATCTCCCCTGTGAAAAATCTATGGCAAAAAACCCCAACCACTAATTGAGCCGCTGCTTAAATGAGATGGGACTTAGATGATAGAAAAAAAAATGAGTGAGATACTGAAGGACCAAATGACTGCGTTTAGTGAGCCAATAATCAGACCAAAGGTCATACAATTTAAATGATTTTTTATGACCGAGAACCCAAAATTTGCTAATTCAGAATTTCTGAATATAGATCCTAAAC
>NC_069438.1:39345070-39364338 GCF_026875155.1 Cherax quadricarinatus | reverse complement strand
TTTTCCCAAGAAAGGGAAAGTAGAAGTACGTATATGGAATTTATGCTACTAACAGATGGCAGAGCTAACGGAGTCCTCGTCCGCTGTCACTGTCAGACAATAAGTACAATCCATTGTCCCTATCAGCTGATAGGTTAGCAACCTCACAATATTCTCTGGACATAACCCAAGTAACAAATTTTATTGGGAAGAGCTCGAGTCGTATGAAGGCTTACTCAGCCCTGTAACAATTTCAGTAAGTATTATCAAGGCTGGCTTCTCATCAGGAAAATTAATGAATAGAAAAAGAATAATAACAATCAAATATAAACAATATTATTTAGAAATGAAAATATAAAAAAAAATAAATATGAATTTTTGTACTACATGAAAGAGAAATGAAAAATGAAATATAAAAATATCTGAATTCAACGCTTAGACTGGGGTGTCCGATGTTGTTGACACCGCGTGTTTGTAAAAATTGTAGCCGTTGCTGATGATGGCGGGGGGAGGAGGGGCATCACAGATGTTGAGTGACAACCCAACGACTAGTTCTTCACAGAGTCTCTAGCTTGGAATAGTCCGTCAAGATGATAGGAACGCAGGTTTTTCACCATTGCAAAGATGAGAGGTAGTTGCCTGGGGTTGACTACACTTAGGTATGCAGATAAAATGGTGACGTCTCAGAATTTAGGTAAAGTTCGTCTCTTTCAACACCGTTTCTTTAGTTGCCAGATGACCCGAGCTGACATTCCAAGCTAGAAAGAGGAAAAAAGGTTACTACTGCTTAAAAAATCACTCTCCATGATAAGTACAATATTTAAAAGGGAAATGGTGATTATCTAAAAGCATAACATGGAAATCAAGGCTGAAAGGACTAAGTTTATTATTGGTCAAAAGTGAAGCTTTCAACCAATATATCCACTAGAATAGGAACAAAGGCTTTTACTTACAGTTGTGCTGGGAGCTGTGAGTCAAGTGATTACTGTTTGGTCTGAGCCCCACACGTCACCTTCCGGGTGGAGAAAAAGGGGGGGATAGTGGGAGCTAGACTGACCCAACCTTAACAAGCAGCTGGGCAATCAAACTATCGTCACCCATATACTCGCTCGCTACTCCTATCTGTTGAACTTTTCCCTCACACTCCCCCATACCAAGACTTATAGTCAAGGAGTATAAGAAGAATAGGCGAGGAAAAAGTTCTAACACGTGGAAGTCGCGTAAGGCAACAAATCTTCTACTGACTCTCACAACTTAACCAGTCAGAGAAATAATTGGATGAACAATTAATATGCACAATATGAAACTTAAAAGCTTGGAGTGCCAATGTCCACCTCAAGAAGCGACTGTTGGTTCCCTTAAAAGTTTCTAGGTATAGCAAAGGTTTATGATCCATCTCTAAAATGAATTCTTTTCACACTAAATAAAATTTAAGCTTGGAGATACCCCACACAAGGGCCAAACATTCCTTTTCTATGGTGGAGTATCTCGTTTCTGCAGGAAGAAGTTTCCGGCTTAAGAAGCATACAGGGAAGGGTGTACCATCATGGTACTGTAGTAACACTGCACCTAAGCCAGTATTGGAGGCATCAATTCTTAAACAAAATGGTTTATTAATATCTGAAATCTTGAGTATAGGGTCTTTTGAGATGTTTTTAATCTCATTAAACTTTTTTCGAGCTACGTCGGAAAGTTTTAAAAGGTTCTTTACAGATTTTTAAGGTAATGGATAAGATGCCAGTAAGATCGGGAATGTTGGGGATTAAAACCGTGCATAAAAATTTACAGAACCAAGAAAGCTACGAATGAGCTTCTTGGTTTTGGGGAATTTAAACTTAATAAGCTTTGATCTTACTGGGGAGAGGCTGCAAAGAATTTTTTTGAAAAAATCAGTCCAAGATCCCTAATTTTGTTTTTACCAAGGAAAGATTTTTGGGGGGGCTTTTGGCAGTGGGGCCATGTGGCGTAACTACGCAAACTGAGTTAATGTTTGGATATGCTTCCCCCACGGGATGTCATTATGTAATGTTGTCAAAATAAATTGAAATATTTGACATTTCCAAGACCTTTTTCCAGTCTCACTAGGTAGCAGAGGCAGTTACCAAACCGAAGGGATAGTTTATACTGCTCGGCTTGGTGTGTGGAAAACGGTGTATGTTAGAGAAGGTTAACTTACTTGTGATATGCTTGTGCAATATTATTTTGAAAAGAAAAAAGGTCATAAAATTTTATGTAGACCCACTATTTTTTTAAAGGGCTAAGCTCAGCTCCCACTGGTTTTAGCTTAAAGGCCCTTTCTAAGTCAATAGCAAGTTTTGAAATTGTCTTTTCTTAACCATGCTCTGGGAGCAATATGCAGATACTGAGGTTCAATATTTTATTTTTAAAAATTTCTACTCTGGTCAAAATGCATCCAAAGGTGAACTGGAACGGGGTAAAATTTTCCCGTTTGATGAATTGCCCGTGACTAAGTCAATCTTATGGTACCTGGAGGAAAAACACCTGGAAACCCCGTAAAAACATCTGAGAATTTCCCCACACATTGAAGTAGTTCTGTTTTTATGGTCATCAAAGACTCATTGAAAATAATGTTTGTCTCCTGAGTAGCAAGAGTCACAAGTCTGTGTACTCTGTTAGTCTACGTTAGAGGTGTCAATTTACGCCCCCCTTACACCCCTCGTTTCTTAAAAGTTTGTGGGGAAAAAAACAAAAATCAAAGTTTAGGAAGTTAACCGAATTCCTTCGGAAATATTTTTAAAGGGTGTTGATATGGTAAAGCTTAGGCCCCCGACTTTATGAGGAAAATAATTTTCCCCACAAATTTTCAATCCCCTTATCGGACTTTTCCATGCTATAATAATTTGACTTTTTTGGGAAAAAAGTCCCAAAAACTTTCCCCCTATTTTAAAAAACTTTTCTCTGACTTTTTGTATCAAAATGGTTTTGTTGGTCCATTGATAAGCTTAAGTTTTTCGAAAATTGTCAAGGTCTCCCCAAGTTTGGATCTAAGGCAAGGAGAAACTGGTAAGAAGACTGAACCCAGCTTCCCTATTAGCCCCTATGTATGAAGGAGGACAATGGACCCCTGGCCTGTTACCTAGGAGGTTCAAAAGGTGAAAACCCCAAAATCTCTGTGAAATTCCCCCAAGGCCCCCAAAAAAAAAAACCCCGGGTAGGAACGATGCCACTCCTTAGGGTTTAAGGGGAAAGTTTCCTTAAAATGGATTTGAGAATTGAATGCTGGCGCTCAAATCCTCCCATTACAGTGGGGTGATTTGGTGTTTTGATGAGAGGCTTAACTCCCAGAAGTTGGTAGGATGTTGCATTAAAGTGAATTGTTTTCCCCGGTCAGAAAAAATCTCTGGAAAGCCAACTTGAAGAAGATGAACAAAAAAGGTTCAGCCCCCTCGTGTGTTTGGGGCTTTAAAGGGGCGCTTTTAGGGAAATAAAAAACATAACAATAATGTTAATATATATCTATGTCCCCCAGTGAAAGTGGTGATAAAGGGGCCCAACGTGTCAATAGTATCTTTCAAAGGTTTACCGTAAAGATTGGTTTTGCCCATGGGTCTGTCGGGTACTGGGAGGTGCGTTGGAAAACTTTCACGATCTCAATGGGCAGTGATATCTGAGGCTTTTTGGGCAAAAATAGGTTTTTTAAATTTTATTTGGTTTTTTCGATCGGGGAAATGCCCGGCCACGGGCGGGTATGACCCTTTTTAAAGAACATCTCTCTGCTTTGGGATTTGGAAAAAAACTAAGATGGAATATTTATCTCATCTGAATTTAATTTAAATATGTTTTTTCAGGTACCTTTATATATTCAAATTTACATTAAAAAATTTTTCCTTTGGATCCCTTTTGATTTTGTCTAGCTGCTTTTGGCAATTCTGAAGGAAGGGCAATAGTTGTAAATTGAAAAAGGAGTCCTTCGATATATCTAAATGCTTAAAATCAGGGAAAATCAAAGGGTGGACGTAGGAGAAGCCCGGGCTTTTGGGCTGAGCCCTTGTCAAGCTTTTTTGTATCGGGGGCGTTCCTCCTTTTTAACAAAATGAACCGGTGATCCTATTCCTCGTTTCGAGGTAGTTCACTGGTTTTTTAATCCCACATGAATTCCCGAAACATTGTCTCATCTGAAGTCGGGGGGTTTTCTGCTTTTGGTGATGAAAGGGCAACCCCCAGAAGGGGAAAAATGGCCCTTTTCATTTAACATAGTATGGGAAAAAAAAGTGATGGGAGCTAGTACGGCTTAGACCAACCTTGAACCATTTGACCTTGAACAAGGATGGTAGGAAAAAATGTTTTACGGCCCAAGTAGTCTGAAAGAAAAGCAGGGAATAGTTTCGTAAGGTTAGGGAACAGCTTATCAGAAAAAGACTAGCTTTGATCCCGTGTCCCCCTAAAAAGGTAGACACATTAAGTCCCTTAACTGTTCCTGAAAGAAGGTGCCTGGTCATTAAATCTTTAAACATCTTCCAACTTTTTGACTTTTTGAAGGACAATCGGGACGTTTATTCCCCTTAACACCACATAATGACAAACCCGGAAAAAAAAGAAGTCAGTTTTTTTCTATAGGGGTTTTGTTTCTTTAAGATTGGTAAACCCCTTGCCCTTAGGGTTCGATCCTTTAGGTTTTATGGAATTGTGGCCTCAGGCAAGCGCGGCCTCAGCAATTCCCTCAGGTTGTTCTAAAAATTTTTGTTCTGGTGAGGAAATTTCGGGAAATGGTCAGAACCCATGAAGTCTCAAAGAGACGAAAATGTGATCATTCCTGAGCTCTTATCCAAAAGTCGAACAAAGAAGGTGTTTGTAATGCTGAAAGTTTTGGCCCTGCTGTAAATGGATACCTGAAATCTTTCCCATGAGAATTTGGGTCTTTTGGTATACTTTAAGAATTGCTTAAGTAGGTTATAATTACATATGATATCCTGGGACAAAGTTGCACACATATTCAAAGCTGTACCAGAAAATAACATACCTAACCTGGTAGCCCAGGTGTCAGCAGGCCATTCGCAGAGGGTAGTGGTATTTTCAAACCTAATTATGTATGAAATTATGTCTTCACCCTCTGTGAAGGGAGGTAAATTAGGTGTTGCACTATGTGCACTAGCTGCATGATGTTCAATTACTCCTTCGTCTAACTTTTTATTTTCTAATTCAAGGCAAGATTTCTCTACCTTGCGATCTTTTTCTCTTTCTCTTAACTCATGTTCTTTAGCTCTTTCTTCAACTTCTCTCTATCTTTTGCTCTTTTCTCAAGTTCTCTTAATTTAACTTGTTCCTTACGTATTTTAGCTCTCTCCTCACGATCAAGTCCATCACGCTCTTTTTTGTCTTCTATCTCTCTTTCTTGATTTTCTCTTTCAATTCGATCTCTCTCCTTTTTCTCCTCTCTTTCTCTTTCTGTCTTTCTTGGTTTTCTCTTTCAGTTCTCTCTCTCTCTCCTTTTTCTCCTCTCTCTCAGCTCTCTCTCTCTCCTTTTTCTCTTCTCTCTCAAGGTTCTCTTTCTCCTTTCTTTCTCTTTCCTGGATCTTGGAGCTAATGAAAGCTTCTAATTTTTTGCCCATTATTCCTAACTTACTGGGAGTGTTCATCCAAAACTGGTATTCCTCCATACTTGCAAGAATTACTTAAACTACCATGGGAAAATGAAATGGATATATCAAAGAAAACAGAGGGTTAAATTCCTGCTCCACTCAAACTGTAAATAAATCGGAGGGTTCGATCCCTGCTTCGATTAAACAGTATGTGTGAAATAAAATGGAGGGTTCTATGCCGGCTCCCACCAAACAGCAAGTAGAATGGGGTCCCTTGACCATCCAATCTTCTCACCAACAAATCAAGAGTGTCCTACAACAGTTCCCTTGATATAATAAATAGAGCTCAATGAAACAACTTGTCACTGGAAAATCTAGGGTCCCTAGAGTCTATTCCTCCAAATCGTTTCAAGCTCAAGAATAAAGGTGACAAAACTAGCATATCCTGCCTTGACTCGACTTACAATAAATTGAGACTATAACAATCACCAAATCTTTTAAATACCTCTGCTGTACTCCTACCATAGAGAATGATTACTCATGGCTGGTGGTAACCGTGTGTGGTATGCGGCGTTGAAGTTCCAATGGTAGATTCAAGATGGAGTTGAATCTTCGTTCAGTAGAGTGATCCTGGCAAGGTCGCCACTTGTGAAGGCTTACTCAGCCCTGTAACAACTTCAGTAAGTATTATCAAGGCTGGCTCATCAGGAAAATTAATGAATAGAAAAAGAATAATAGTCAAATATAAACACTATTATTTAGAAATGAAAATATAAAAAAAAATAAATATGAATTTTTGTCCTGCTTGAAAGAGAAATAAAAAATGAAATATAAAAATATCTGAATTCAACGCTAATATATACAGTTAGACCGGGGTGTCCGATGTTGTTGACACCGCGTGTTTGTAGAAACTGTAGCCGTTGCTGATGATGATGGGGTGGGGGTCACAGATGTTGAGTGACAACCCAACAGCTAGTTCTTCACAGAGTCTCTAGCCTTGAATAGTCCGTCAAGATGATAGGAACGCAGGTCTTTCACCATTGCAAAGATGAGAGGTAGTTGCCTGGGGTTGACTACACTTAGGTATGCAGATAAAATGGTGACGTCTCAGAACTTAGGTAAAGTTCGTCTCCTTCAACACTGTTTCTTTAGTTGCCAGATGACCCGAGCTGACATTCCAAGCTAGAAAGAGACAAAGGTTACCTACTGCTTAAGAAATCACTCTCCATGATAAGTTCAATATTTAAAAGAAATGGTGATTATCTAAATGCGTAACATGGAAATCAAGGCTGAAATGACTAAGTTTATTATTGGTCAAAAGTGAAGCTTTCAACCAATATATCCACTAGAATAGGAACAGAGGCTTTTACTTACAGTTGTGCTGGGAGCTGTGAGTCAAGTGATTACTGTTTGGTCTGAACCCCACACGTCACCTTTCCGGGTGGGGAAAAAGGAGGGGGGATAGCGGAAGCTATCAAACTATAGCCGGGCAATCAAACTATCGTCACCCATATATTCGCTCGCTACTCCTATCTGTTGAACTTTTCCCTCACAAGTAGAAAGTACTAACATATCATTACCAGTGCGCAGCTGATCATCCTTCAGGAATAACCTCACTTGATAACTCCATTTATAAATACCCTTCAATATAGCTGCTCTTCACAAAGGTTTTACGTAAAGAAGCTGATATTATAACTCCCCATATACTTCCAATAAAGTCCTGTTGATGGGTCACTTTCCCCAAACAACGAACAGTATGTGTCTACCTTACCATCACTGGGGCATCTCTCTCACTCAGACACTTTACTCTTGATACAGACAGCGCAGATCTCTCCTGGGACTATGAGAGATCTGCTGTTATGAGACTTAAAAAGACTTAAGCTGATGGTATTTAAGACCGACCAGCCAAGGTGACCATGGAAAACGTAGTGGTAGAATAATTATATAATTTGATATACTTACACTGGAGAGATACATGATTATATACACTTGGAAAATTCGAGAGGGATTAGTACCAAACTTGCACACGAAAATCACTCACTATGAAAGCAAAATACTCGACAGATGATCCAACATTCCCACCAATGAAAAGCAGGGGTGTCACTAGCACGATAAGAGACAACACAATAAGTATCAGGGGCCCAAGACTGTTCAACTGCTTCCCTGCACACATAAGGGAGATTACCAATAGACCCCTGGTTGTTTTCAACAAGGCACCTAAAGTCAGTACCTGACCAGCCGGGCTGTGCTTCGTGTGGCCAACAGAAACAGCCTGGTTGATCAGGCACTGATCCACCATGAGGCCTGGTCACAGACCGGGCTGCGGGGCACTGACCCCCGAAACCTTCTCCAGTTATACTCCAGGTATACACTGCCCAAGCAACACACCCCAAGTATTCAGTCACACTGTTACTGCTACAAGAGTCACTCAACACTTCCTTTCTCCTTAAATCTTAATGCTATCACCATAGTACATAATTCACACTTCCTCCCACTTTCTAAATTCACTGTTAGCTCCAAGAATTCATCAACACTTCTTTGCACCTTCATCCTTAATATTATAACAACAATAATATTATTATTATAATTATTATTATAATTATTTCTACAAGTACATGTACAAGGTATACAGACCATAGCTGATATCAGTGACATGCTACTGTATAGACAGTCACTTCTTATGCAGAGCATTTCGAGGAAATTAGGTCAGTTTTGTCCCAGGATGCGACCCACACCAGTCGACTAACACCCAGGTACCCATTTTTACTGATGGTGAACATGGACAACCGGTGTAAGGAAACACGCCCAATGTTTACACCCTTTGCCGGGAATCGACCCCAGACCCTCATCTTATGAAGAAAGAGCGTTTGCCACCAGGGCACGGGCTACCCCTATAACCTACCATGCATCTTTCGCCATCCTTTGCACCTTGAACTTCTCTTGCATCTTAAAACCTTGCTTCATATACAACAATCCTTTTATCCTCAACCTCCCACTAACGCAACAAATCACCAAACACTGTTCTCACTGACATCATTTATTGCTAAATTTTGACGTACAAACAAGTATTCTCTCGCACCAACCCAAAAAAACACGATAGTAGTAGCAGTAGTTTAGCCAGTTGAATAAAAGACCTGATAAAATTTGATGAAGCTTTACTAAAAGTGTATAGTCGTCAAAATATAAGCTTGTTTCTCGTATACATCTAATACGTCATCCTGTCGCTATCTTCTCCTTGTATCCTGTTTTGTCACTGAAAAGTTTAGCTGCTTTGAAATTAATTTATAAAGAAAATATGTTACTCAAATTATTTTTTCTTTCTCGCGTTTTTGGTTTCCTTTCTTCTGCCTTGAATGTTTTGTCCTTCCTATTTCCTTAGCTCTCCTGCAGTGCTACTCTTTCTTGGCCTTTGACTGACTCCATTACAAGTACTACTACTACTGAACATTAAAATGGTATAAAATACCGACAGGTTGTTAGGTAAGACACATATGCAACAGTTAGGTATCTTTATTATGAAACGTTTCGCCTACACAGTAGGCTTCTTCAGTCAAGTACAGAAAAGTTGATAGAAGCAGAAGATACTTGAAGACGATGTAATCAGTCCATCACCCTTAAAGTTTTGAGGTGGTCAGTCCCTCAGTCTGGAGAAGAGCATTGTTCCATAGTACTACTACTACTTCTACTACTACTACTTCTACTACTACTACTTCCTTTCCTACTACTTTCTGCTGCTACCTTCACTTTTGCCTCCTTTTTCTCTCCCCTTTTCTGTTCTTGTCCCACTAACCCCTCTCCCCACTTGTCACTACCACTACTTCTACGACAATTTCCACTACCACCCATACCTCTACCACTACTACTTTTACTACTACTTCCGCTATTTGCCTTGCATCTACTACTGCTGCTAATACCACCTCTTTTGTCTCTTCTCTGTCAGCTGGCCTATATATACTGGCTCATTCTAGCCTTTCTGTTAGCCGGGTCACCATATGGAGAAAACCCGGGCCTGTTAGTATGGCTTTGTAAATGGTCCAAGACGGACTCAAACGTCGTCGTAAGTTCCTCTCTTCTATGTGCGGGTTATTTGTGTAAAAGCATTTACCCTTTTTCAGTGTATTTTTCGTGCCAAAGAGTATGGCTTATGTTGTCCCGAGGAGTAACGATAGTTTTATTTCCCAGTAAGCATTTGCTGCAGGATCTAGTTCTAGTGATAATATATTGCCTATATTTTGTGGGTCTTTAACTGAGTCTACCAGTGCACTGTCGTCTACATACAGCAGAATCTTATACTTGACTCTGATGAGCATGTCGTTCACTTAACATAAAAAAGTGAGGGACCCAGAATTTTATCTTGGGGAACCTCACGTGCTATCGGCAGGGGTTCTGATCCTGTATTACTGATCTTGACAGTTTGTTTCTTGTTGATCAAGTAGTACTTAAACCAGTCTACAGAGCCTATGCGGATATCTTGCTGTTTCTTAGGGTCACCATAACCAGGAGATTCCCTAATGACATCTTAGTTCATAAAGAACAGATTAATTAAGGAGTTGCCGGTCGAGTAAGATCTTCATAAACCTGATTGGTAACTACAGAAAATATACCATACCCCCGGCCGGGATTGAACCCGCGGTCATAGAGTCTCAAAACTCCAGCCCGTCGCGCTAGCCACTAGACCAGCTAGCCACAATAAGATTCATCCAACTAGGTATATTTCTACACCATAGGAAAGTTAGCACAGGCTAACTTTCGTGTCATTACGATTTCTTAAGTCATGTTGACGGCAGTGAAGGGACTTGAGCTAGAGTTCGTCACGGCCACGCTAGCTGGAGATTCGTCTGTAAAAACTTGCATTTGTGGTCACAGAGGTGCCTGTGCTAACTTTCCTATGGTGTAGAAATATACCTAGTTGGATGAATCTTATTGTGGCTAGCTGGTCTAGTGGCTAACGCGACGGGCTGGAGTTTTGAGACTATGACCGCGGGTTCAATCCCGGCCGGGGGTATGGTTTATTTGCAATCGTGTCATTACGATTTCTTAAGTTACAGAAAATATTTCTGACGTCAGATCTACTCTTTTTTTTTTTTGAAGATTGGAGTAACTCTGGCCTTCCTGAACCCCGAAGGACTGTATTGACGGTTATGAACAAATTTATTATGTGAGCAAAGGGGTCTGGCTTAGAAATTTGGTTTGGATGTATTTTATCTGGTCCTGTGCTCTCATATGCGTTTTACTTACTTCTTTTCGCACGAAGTCATAAGATTCACGTAATAACCGAAATCTGTTTATGGTGACACTTATTACTGTAGTAAGTTTTAACTTATTGGATTCTGTGTTCAAGGTATTTGATGTAACTAGCAGTTTACCGACTAATATTGACGTAACAGTTGTGTAAAATGAACTGAAACAATTTGCTACTTAGTTGTTTCATATTATTATTGTTATTATTATTATTATAATCAAGGGGGAAACGCTAAACCCGTAGGATTATATAGCGCCTGGGAGGATGTGGAAGGCATTCAGGCTTTTCGGGGAACTGGAGCACAGATCCAATTCCCTAAATCAAGAGCTCCTCACCAACATCAGGGAACCTTCCCTGAGGGGAGTTGTTTTATAGCATACCCAGTTATCAGTATTTTGCACTATGTTAAATGTATCGACGGGTTTATTGCTATACCCCAGCGCTTTTAGTTGATGACAAAGTTTTCTAGGATTGTTCTTGTATTCTTTGATTTTTGAATAATAGTGCCTCGCCTTTGGTTCTTTCATAGGCTACTCTGTTCCTGACTTTGTGAAATTTCATTTAGCACTGCAACTTCTTATTTATTTGCTCTAAATCATTTTAACAACTGATCCCTGAATCTGATACTAGATAATATCTCAACAGTTATCTAGGGTTCAGTTCTTCGTTCAGTCCTAAACTCCAGAAAATTCGTGATTTTTCGTTACTTTATAAGTCTTAGGAAGAGTGAGAAGACATTAGAAGACGGGCCTTTAACATAATTCTGGTGGGCATACACTTCTGATACATCTTTACTATTAAACTCTTAATGGTAGACTAATGTAGTTGTATAACTTTAATCAGCTTATGTAGCGTCCTGAAAGAAAAGGACGCCATAATTGCTTTTTCCTCTAATATTATATTGCTGATGCATTTCGTTAGTAGCTGAAGCGAAAATATCTTGCTTTATAATATTATCATTTGATTTATTCATTTACCTTATCTCCTCGGTTCATATTATTTAGACTTTTTTTTGTAGAGTATGTCTCTGTTGGTGAGCCGGGACATACATCTCATAACTCTGTGCAACTCAGTTCACAGAGCATTGACTTGGTGACATTTGATGTTTCCAGAGGTTGTGTGTAGTGAGACACTATATCTCTGCTTCTTAGCTCATCTTTCGACCTACGTTGTTTTGGCATCTACGCACTGCCATTGTCGGGAATTTGAAACTGCTGAACTCAGTTTCAGTAAAAAGGGAGTTAAGCCATTCTGGGAAGATCTGCCGAAAGTCCACAGTTAGGGTCGTTTTGGACTAATTTCTTGTCCAGTGCTGTGCTGTTCATGGCTGCTTTGCTTCGAACATTGTTGCTGTTTGATGAATGGGTCATCATATTGTTCAAGCAAGCTGTTTGATTGCCTAGATGGTCTAAAAGTTAGTTTATTTAGGGATTTGTTTTTGTCAGCCACATTCTAAGTCGAGTCATACCGACCACATACCGAGAACACACCCACACTTTTGTAATTATGAACACATCTCATCATAACAACATACCAGATGGGACATATTAAGCGTATTATAGTGTACAATATCTCATTCAAGAATTGTGTAAGAGCTTATCTCCCTAAACATTCAAGTTATATTAAATGTAAATATTACCACCTTGACACATTTGTAAATGACGCCAATAACTGTTATAATTAACTAATAGACGCCACCGTTTGATTCCGAGTGGTGACATTAAGTTCCTCTGTGGAGCTGGGTCAAACACAGAATGTGGTGCCATCTAGCACCAGCCGCCTGTCTAGCAGTCAGAACGTAGGTGACCAAGTACTATATTTGTTTGGCTACACTGACCGACATTTATTAGACAGGGAGTAGCTCACAAAGCTGTGTATTGTTTATCACCGCACAATAGCGATAGTCTTTGCTGACTCGTAAGTTACATGATTACATTTGGTAACTACGCACTCAGCCTTCCCAAGAAACAGTCTCTCGTTACAAGAGTCATTAGTGCATGTGAGTCAATTATCCAAGATTATCCAGTTGATTACCTGGAGTTTACCTGGAGAGAGTTCCGGGGGTCAACGCCCCCGCGGCCCGGTCTGAGACCAGGCCTCCTCCTGATTATGCAGAATTAGAAGCCAACTAAAAATTAAGGAAGACTACACTAGCTTATGAACAATCTGACGAGTCCCCGATGAGTTCAGAATATGGTACTGAACTAAGAGAAATTCAGGAACATTATGCTGAAATGGAGGAATTAGTCCTTCAGGCTAGCTGTCTCTTTAAAAGAGTCCTTGGTTAGAGAAAGATCACTCTCGGTAAGCAGTATAAGTGAGGTACGTGGTACCAGGGTCATAACCCCCCCCCCCCAACCCCAGTTGTTATTATGTCTGCCATAAATATAACTGTCCACATGTGTCGGTAAGAATATGAGTAGTTTCTAACAAGTTTCTGGTCACTGATTAATAGCCGGACAGAAATAGACAACTTGACCAACTTGAATTACTTTATAACCAAGCTCATGGAAGAAGCTTGAAACCTCACGAAGGGGCTTGACTTAACTGGTGCTAATTATACACAAGTTATTCAGTTCCTAGAAACTAATTGTGATAAGAACTGAATCGCTGGCAAACATGTCTACAAGCTTGGTGATCTTGCACCTTCTCAGTGCTTGCAGGAATTTTTTTTTTATATTTTATTTAAAACATTATAAATTACAAGGTAGTATAAAATATTAAATAACACCACAATACAGGATCTGGACAAGATTACTAAAAATCATATCACAAGTGCAAGAGAAATTTTTTTTGAAAACCCAATACAAAAGAGGCATGTGTAACAAGCATCGATCACCATGCCTAACCCTTCGTAGGGTAGGATAGGTGCCTGTAGCCCAAGCCTTTACAGATCATAGATGTCATTCCCATTAGCACTCCTTGGGTGGGATGCAGACCAAAGAGGAAACTTAGCTTGTGTAGGCCTGGGTACAGTTGGTCCAAAGATGAGGAGGACTTGTGCCTCCTCCATGGATAACTGTAGGTCTCAGTACACTCCCTAAGATGGGAGCAAGCCGGGCCACCAGAGTGACAAGCCCGGCACGGAAATTACGGCTATATCTGTTTCCTAACCTTACCAAAGTACTGTGTAACAACACGCAAAATCATCACCACCATTTCACTGACAACATACTAAATGATATATTATAATCTGACACATACAAAGCAAACAAACCTGTTGGATGGGACCACCCACTGAAACACCTATCATATAAAATATCACCCACATCATTCCCACAACGTATTGGGATCCCGCAGTGATCAAACCATTAATATACTGAACTTTAATATATAACATGCAACTTATTTATGATATTTATACTTTTAAAAACAAAAATCCTGGTATATTATCCGAAACATTACTTTATAACAAAAATAAGCATTACACAAATTGCATAAGCGTATAAAACATCAACAACTGCAAGATTTTTACAGCATACGTTGCCTCAGCAACGAAACTTAATAACATTACAACAGTGATGGAAAACAAACTATGTAAAACCAAATATAAAAGCCATCTAAGAGGAAAAGAAAATTCCCTACAAAATTACAATAAATACTACGAAAATACATACCAGAAAAATTATCTTTGCAAAAACTGGTAGACCAACATGGACAGTGACTTCTGTAACTCCCTTTTTAATCACAAGGCCCTAATTTATACAAATCTTGGGCTTATCAAAACCTTTCACACAAAACTTACATGACAACACAGCACCACGCAGTACATACCTTCCCAACCCTCACATTCCTTCGAAAAAACTTTACCTCATACACTCCCCCTCCGAAAAACTAATGTCAACCCGATATAAGGAAACCAGTCCTTTACGTATAATTAGCTCGCCAAATAAATGAGGCCATTGACCGTAATTTTGCAGTAGGTCTCCGGAAAACGTGCCCTCCACTGTCCCCCGTAAATAAGTTTGTTCCTGCAAACCGTTCTATATTTGCCCGCCGCAATTGCCCTAATTCTAATTCTCCCCCCTCCCGTGTCCCTCATCCCCCAGGAAATATGCAGAAAATCCGCCACTACATACATAATGGCCCTTTTCACTTCTCTGGAGACCCCGCGTACTTCTAATGTTAAGGCTCGCAGGGTCTCTACATTACCCCTCCCCCTCAACCTAAAAACCTTCGCTAACCACACCCTTACCTCCCTCAACTCTTCGCAGAAATAAACTGCACGAAAAGCTGTTTCCTGTTCTCCACAGTGATCGCAGGTCTGTTCCCTCACCAATCCCATTGAACACAAAACAGTTTCGGTGCTAATATCCCCATCATAAATCTATATACAAACTCCCATACTCTCGGCATTAACTTAAGCTTTCGAAAGTTCCATTCCATTCCCCCCAACGTATGCTATATAATCCTATGGGTTTAGCACTCCCCCATGGTATACATCTCCATCTTCAGGTTCTCCAGCTTACCCTCCAGGCTGATCTTGGTATCTTGAGTCTCTCTCAGCTGAGACTGCATCTTCATTATATGTTCCAGTTCTTTTTCCTCGCAGATTTGTTTTTCAGCACTTGCCAGTTTCAGTTGAAGAATTTTCTTTTTAGATTTCTGGATCTTGGTGAACATCTGACATTCAGCTTCCTTATTGTCTGTCTCTGTCTGAATACTGGCAATGTTTTCAGAGTAGTCATTTAATTTATAGTAAAATTCTGCAATTACTCAAAAAACCTTTTGGTTTTCTCTGGTTTGGGATTAATAAGATCAGCAGACTCAAAGGAATCACCATCATATATACAGTGGTACCCTGACTTTAATTCGTTTCGTGACCGAGCTCATAACTCAATTTGCTCGTATGTCAAATAAATTTTCCTCGTTGAAATTAATTGAAATCCCATTAATCTGTTCCAGCCCTCCAAAAACCACCCCAGGGACAGGAGAAAATACTTCAATATAATAATAATAATAACCCTACAGCTTATTTATCTATCAGTATTGACTGAACATGACATACGTAACAGAAACATGATATATACTCTAGAATGAATAAAATAGGCCATAATATGTTGAGTGTCAAGGACCAGTCTGAGCATATAAAATCATTACTGCTCTCTTCTATAACATGTTCTTTGATCCTGGGTAAGAGAAAACTGAGTTTTTGAGAGGATAACTGCTGTATAGTCCTTGTGGCTCAGCGCTTCTTTTTGATTATAATAATAATGAGGCTAACTGCACTAGATCACTAGTGTAGTAATACATGAATATCTTGGAAGTAAATTATTGACTTATTTCATGAATCCCACCATTTATTATTGAAGTAAATGCAATAATATTGACAGGAATCATGAAAAAAATGATTGTTTTACAATTGGCTTGTGGAATATTGGAAATATTCAAAATATTTTGGAATTTGTTTGGGAGTAAAGGGCAAGATATTTTGCAAATGTCAAAAACTTAGTAACTTTATTTTTTTTTGTAGAATAACTAATGATAATTACACGATTATCTCCAGTGTGAACGCCGCACTAGCATTGTTTCTTGGGTGGCATTGAAAATTGGGTTGGGCAAATGTTTTGTAAGTGGGATGAATTGTAAAGGACCTGCCTAGTATGGGCCAACAGGCCTCCTGCAGTGTTTCTCCTTTCTTATGTTTTATGTTCTTATATCATCCCCAAATCATACAAGGGATAAACCGATACCCCCTGTATGATTTCCGGCCTCCAGCTCATCATCACCAAACGCCCCACCCTAAGTTTTTCCACCTCCCTAATCAATAACAGTAACCTCAGCATATCCTCTCATTCAATTAATTCTTTTCCACTCCATCATCTCCGCACATCCTCCATCACTTTCCCCACTCTAACCCCTCTTTCCCCTCCCCCTCCCTAACAAACCTCTGTTTCACATATAGGGCCTTTACTCTCTGCCCCAATGCTAAAAGCCCTATTCCTCCACTGCGTACATTCGACATCACCACCTCCTTACTTAGCCATGCCCTCCCGAAACCCCAAACATAACGTAATGCCCTCCTCTGAATCTCATGTACGTCTTGAGTCCGCAGTGGATACACCACAGCCATACTCCACACTTTACTATAAACTAATGAATTTACGATTATCGCCCGCTGTTGTAAGGTGACGTCCCCCGCCCGTAAACTCCTTAACCTTTTTACTGCCTTCTTCACCACCACCTCCGAATTCACCTGCCTAGCCTCCCGCACATCTGTCATGTATATAACTCCACAAATTTTTAGCCTAGCCACCACTTCCCACCTAAACTCCAACCCCAAGACCCCCCACCAAGGCACCCACCTCCAGCAAACTTGATTTTGCTCTGTTCACCCGCATTCCAGATGCCCTACCGAAAAGCTCCAACACACTTTCCACCGTACACAATCCCTCCACTCCGGCTATCAGAACAGTGGTATCGTCCACATACCCCACCACATCTATACACCCATCCTTCTCCCCATTTAAAATCCCCCTCCCCTCAACGAGCCCATAAAATGGATGCTGCATACACGCAAACAATATTTGAGATGGGACACCCCTGTCTCAAACCCCTCTCCATCCTTACAGGCCTTCCCATCCTGCCATTAATTTGTACACACACCATTGCAGATGAATACATTGTATCAACCCACCTCACCACTCCCATGCCAAAACCGAGATGCAACAAACTAGCCCTCAGAAAGTTTCTATCAACACAGTCGTATGCATTTTCCCAATCAATACCCAAAAGCCCTCCCCCATTGCAACCCTCCAAAAAATCCCTAATGCGGCCATGCCCATATCTCAAACTTCTGCCTGGAATACCCATCTGTCCCTTATGAATAACCCCACCTAACACCTTGTAGTCGGCACACATTAGCGAAATAGCTCTGTACGCACTCAATACTCTTCCCTCTTGCTTTTTGCGTACTAATACGACTACACCCGTTCGCTGAGTCTGTCCTAACTGTCCCTCCCATTGCATATAATTCATGATCCTCACCAGACAGTATTTAATGTGCTCCCATTGAATTCTATAAAAATCATTTGAAATCCCATCTATACCCGGTGCCTTGCCAGTACTCATGTTGAACATAGCCTCCTCAACTTCCCCCATGCTAATCTCACCTCCCATCCCCATGCCCTCCTCTCCACATGACCCTAACCCTCTCCCCCCCACACCTCCTCAATAGCATCGCCCTCCTCCCCCTTCCCCCACTTCCTTTGGAACCAGAAATCAGCATAATTTCTGTAGTATTCAGTACCTATCCCTTATGATATCCACCCATATCCTCACTTACCTCCAAGTTTAAAATAGTCGAATCCTTCTGCCTTACCGTAAAACATCGCAAAACACTTCCCGAAGGTTTATACCCCCACAGCACAGCCTCCATTCCCGCCCTTACACGTACCGCATCAAATCTACCATTATGTAACTCTGCCAACCTGTCCTTGAGTTGCACCATGTTTCCGTACTGCCGCCTCCCTTCCTCATAACACCCATTTAGCTGATATTCCAAATAATTTTGCAACCCATACCTCCACCCTGCCTCTTCCCTTCCCTTCCTTTTATAAAAACCTGCTATACCCGGCTTAGTGTGCCTTTCACACCATTCTAAGACACATGACTCCACCTCACTAGAATCCCAAAAAGTTTGCCACCATTCCCCAAATGCCATACTCACCTCCTCACTCCTCACGAGTCTTGCATTTAATTTCCAAAAACCCGATTGTATCCTAACCATACCCTCCCAACCAAGATCTGCTTTAACTGCCCTATGATCAGAAAACCCCACATCAAAAGTCTTGACTCCCAACACGCGTACAGCTTCCGTTGCATAGATCCTATCTAATCTTGCAGCATAACCCCATCTGACAAACGTATACTCAACCCGCCAACCACCTGTCCCCACAACATCCAAAACCCCCACGTCTCCCAACACATTGCGTAACATGCCCAACATACACCCCACCCCCCTCGGTTCCACATCCCCTTAAATAGTACATCAAACCCCTTAAATAGTACATCAAAAAATCCCTCACAAAGTTCTCCTTGACTCGTGTGTTGCCATCCGCCGGCATATATATTCCTATAAAACAAAACCTCGTTGCACCCCCCTCCCCCTCAACCACACGACCCTCCCCACTCCTCCCCCCCAAAAATACGCAATGGAAAGGTTTTCCCCTACAGCCACAGCAAACCCCCCCTTTCAACCTCAACGAGCCAAATCACATACAACTTATTCCTTTCAAGACATCTCACAACCAACTTATAATTTTGCTTCTGAATGAAAAAATATATTACATTAAATCTCCTTAAAAACCATTCCACCCATACTCTTTTAACCTCGGCTTCAGGCCATTATCATTGATTGTTACAACTTGAATTATGACAGTAAAGGCGGCTTGCCCTTTCCCCCTTGTAATGGCACCCCCTTGACTGGCTGCGACTAGAGCCCCGTTTTTCACCCTGTCTGTCCCTCCCCCCCCCCTTGTCCTTTGAATTTCAGTACTTCAGTACCG
>NC_069438.1:39327534-39344570 GCF_026875155.1 Cherax quadricarinatus | reverse complement strand
TTCAACTTACTTTCCCCCCTAATGTTTAACTTACTCCCCCGTAATGTTCAACTTACTCCCCCTAATGTTCAGCTTACTCCCCCAATAATGTTCAACTTCTCCCCCGTAATGTTCAACTTACTCCCCGTAATGTTCACTTACTCCCCAATAATGTTCAAATTATCCCCGTAATTTCAATTACTCCCCCGTATTGTTCAACTTACTCCCCCCAAAAATGTTTTAACTTACTCCCCCGTAAGTTCAACTTACTCCCCCATAATGTTCAACTTACTCCCCCGTAATGTTCAGCTTACTCCCCCATAATGTTCAACTTTTCTCCCCCGTAATGTTCAAATTACTCCCCCTTTAAAATTCAACTTACTTTCCCCGTAATGTTCAACTTACTCCCCCGTAATGTTCAATTACTCCCCCGTAATGTTCAACTTACTCCCCGTAATGTTCAACTTACTCCCCCGTAATATTCAACTTAATCCCCCGTAATGTTCCACTTACTCCCCCAATAATGTTCAACTTTCTCCCTCGTAATGTTCAACTTACTCCCCCGTAATGTTCAACTTACTCCCCCGTAATGTTCAACTTACTCCCCCATAATGTTCAACTTACTCCCCCGTAATGTTCAAATTATTTCCCCGTAATGTTCAACTTACTCCCCTAATAATGTTCAACTTATTTCCGTAATGTTCAACTTACTCCCTTAATAATGTTCAACTTACTCCCTCGTAATGTTCAACTTACTCCACCATAATGCTCAACTTACTCCCCCGTAATGTTCAACTTACTACCCAGTATTGTTCAACTTACTCCCCCAATAATGTTCAACTTACTCCCCCGTAATGTTCAACTTACTCGCCCGTAATGTTCAACTTACTCCCCCGTAATGTTCAACTTACTCCCCCAATAATGTTCAACTTACTCCCCCGTAATATTCAACTTACTCCCCCAATAATGTTCAACTTACTCCCCCGTAATGTTCAGGTACTCCCCCAATAATGTCAACTTACCTCCCTATGTTCAACTACTACCCCGTAATGTCAACTTACTCCCCAATAATGTTCAACTTACTCCCCCGTAATGTTGAACTTACTCCTCCGTAATGTTCAACTTACTCCCCCGTAATGTTCAGCTTACTCCCCCAATAATGTTCAACTTACTCCCCGTAATGTTTCAACTTACTCCCCCGTAATGTTCAGCTTACTCCCCCAATAATGTTCAACTTACTCCCCGTAATGTTCAACTTACTCCCCGTATTGTTCAACTTACTCCCCCAATAATGTTCAACTACTACCCCCGTAATGTTCAACTTACTCCCCCGTAATGTTCAACTTACTACCCCCGTAATGTTCAGCTTACTCCCCCAATAATGTTCAACTTACTCCCCCGTAATGTTCAACTTACTCCCCCGTAATATTCAACTTACTCCCCCGTAATGTTCAACTTACTCCCCCGTAATGTTCAATTTACTCCCCCGTAATGTTCAACTTACTCCCCCGTAATGTTCAACTTACTCCCCCGTAATGTTCAACTTACTCCCCCTATATTCACCTTACTCCCCCAATAATGTTCAACTTACTCCCCCTAATGTTCACCTTACTCCCCCAATAATGTTCATTTACTCCCCCGTAATGTTCAACTCACTCCCCCGTAATATTAAACTTACTCCCCCATAATGTTCAACTTACTCCCCCAATAATGTTCAACTTACTCCCCCATAATGTTCAACTTACTCCCCCATAATGTTCAACTTACTCCCCCAATAATGTTCAACTTACTCCCCCGTAATGTTCAACTTACTCCCCCGTAATGTTCAACTTACTCCCCCGTAATGTTCAACTTACTCCCCCGTAATGTTCAACTTACTCCCCCGTAATGTTCAACTTACTCCCCCAATAATGTTCAACTTTCTCCCCCGTAATGTTCAACTTACTCCCCCGTAATGTTCAACTTACTCCCCCTAATGTTCAACTTACTCCCCCAATAATGTTTAACTTACTCCCCCGTAATATTCAACTTACTCCCCAGTAATGTTCAACTTATCCCCCAATTATTGTTAACTTACTCCCCCAATAATGTTCATATACTCCTCCGTAATGTTCAACTTCATCCCCCGTAATGTTCAACTTACTCCCCCAATAATGTTCAATTATCTCCCGACATGTTCAACTTACTCTCCGTAATTTTAACTTACTCCCCAGTAATGTTCAGCTTTACTCCCCCAATAATGTTTCAAACTTAACTCCCACGTAAGTCAACTTACTCCAGTAATGTTCGCTTTTCCCAATAATGTTCAACTTACTCCCCCGTAATGTTCAACTTACTCCCCCGTAATGTCAACTTACTCCCCCAATAAGTTCAAACTTATCCCCCGTAATGTTCAACTTACTCCCCCGTAATGTTCAACTTACCCCACCGTAATGTTCGCTACTCCCCTAATGTTGCATTACTCCCCCGTAAATGTTCACTTACTCCCTAAATGTCACTTACTCCTTCGTAATGTTACAATTACTCACCAGTAATGTAACTTTACTCCCCCGTAAGTGTTCAACTTACTCACGCGAGTAATGTTAACTTACTCCCCCGTAATGTTCAACTTTATCCCCCGTAATATTCATTACTCCCAATAATGTTCACTTACTCCCCCGTAATGTTCACTTACTCCCCCTAATAATGTTCAATTACTCCCCCGTAATATTCAACTTACTCCCCCAATAATGTTCAACTTACTCCCCCAATAATGTTCAACTTACTCCCCCAATAATGTTCAACTTACTCCCCCAATAATGTTCAACTTACTCCCCGTAATGTTGAATTACTCCTCCGTAATGTTCAACTTACTCCCCCGTAATGTTCAGCTTACTCCCCCAATAATGTTCAACTTACTCCCCCGTAAATTCAACTTACTCCCCCGTAATGTTCAGCTTACTCCCCCAATAATGTTCAACTTACCCCGGTAATGTTCAACTTACTCCCTCCGTATGTTCAACTTACTCCCCCATAATGTTCAACTTACTCCCCCGTAATGTTCAACTTACTCCCCTAATGTTCAACTTACTCCCCCGTAATGTTCACTTACTCCCCCAATAATGTTCAACTTACTCCCCGTAATGTTCAACTTACTCCCCCGTATATTCAACTTACTCCTACGTAATGTTCTAACTTACTCCCCCGTAATGTTCAATACTCCCCCGTAATGTTCAACTTACTCCCGTAATGTCAACTTAACGTCCCACCGTAATATTCAACTTAAATCCCCGTAATGTATTCAACTTACTCCCCAATAATGTTCAACTTTCTCCTCGTAATGTTAACTTACTCCAGCCGTAAGTTCAAACTTACTCCCCGTAATGTTCCACGTACACCCCCATAATGTTCAAACTTACTCCCGTAATGTAATATTATTCCCCGTAATGTTCAACTTACTCCCTTAAAATGTTCAACTATACTCCCCCGTAATGTAATTCGTTACTCTCGCAATAATGTGTCAACTTACTCCCGCGTAATGTTCAACTTACTCCCCCGTAATATTCAACTTACTCCCCCGTAATGTTCAACTTACTCCCCCAATAATGTTTAACTTACTCCCCCGTAATATTCACCTTACTCCCCCAATAATGTTCAACTTCCAATAATTTTTATAACTTGACTGAACCCCCCTGACAGAACACCTCTCATGTGATGATATCCTGATGATATCTTTGACCAGCGTCATCACTGACAGCATCAAGACTGATGAAAATAAAAGGTCCAGGCATGAATTAAGAAATTGTATTATCATGGACATACGTCAACCAATGTTGTATCATGTTGTGTACTAACTCGGCATGATTGTCTGCTGTGTCTTCCTAGGAAGTTCTGGACAACACTGGAAGCTTCCCACGCAGCCACCTCCAGTGAGGTCGGTTTTCATAGGGGAGACGGAGTTGCATAACTCACGAAATCGTAATGATACGATTGCAACCAAACCATACCCCGGCCGGGATTGAACCCGCGGTCAGAGAGTATCAAAACTCCATACCCCGGCCGGGGTATGGTTTGTTTGCAATCGTGTCATTACGATTTCGTGAGTCATGTTGACGGCAGTGAGGGGACTTGAGCTAGAGTTCGTCACGGCCACGCTAGCTGGAGATTCGTCTGTAAAAACTTGCACTTGTGGTCACAGTGGTGCCTATGCTAACCTTCTTATGGTGTAGAAATATACCTAGTTGGATGAATCTTATTGTGGCTAGCTGGTCTAGTGGCTAACGCGACGGGCTGGAGTTTTGAGACTCTCTGACCGCGGGTTCAATCCCGGCCGTGGTATGGTTTGCGGAGTTGTATAACAATTTAAGTATTTGTAACCCAACAAATACTTTGGCCTTGAGTTTTACGTCACTTAATGTCCTTCAAACTTTCCCTTAGGCTTAAGGTAAAAAAAATCCTGCATCTTCACAATCCGTAGCCTTTTCAAAGTTTTTCAAAGTTTTTCAAAGTTTTTCATTGCACTCTCTTTTGAGAGTGCAACAGTGGCATATTTTTAATACCTTTAATCTTGTAGTGGTCAGCATCGTCACGACTGCCCGAAATGCCTAGCCATGCTAAGCGTTCTAGTGGTACACTCTGTAATCACTATTTTACTACATGTAAACCACACAATAACCAAACTTCTTTAAACTCAGCATTGTAATCCTTATAGAGAATAAACTTTGAATTTGAATTTGACTATTCCACAAAGGAAGAACATGTGTTTTTTTTTTTTTTTTTTTTTTTTTTTTTTTACACAGGGTTTGACAAGGTTAAGGATCCCTAGCTTTATTGACAGCTATATTACAGGTTAAGGATTCCTAATTTTATTGGCAAGCTAAGAGCTGTTACCTACATCAGCTCATTTGAAAGCATTTTTATTGTTATGAGATATACAAGTACGGGACAGGATGAAGTTGGAGCCATCTGTGGGCCAGCATCAAGTATTAACCCTATCACCACTATATACCACTTGTGGTCGTTGGTGTGTTTTGTTAGTCTGAGTAGAATTTCCATTAACTCGACTCACGAAATCGTAATGACAACGATTGCAAACAAACTATACCATGGGTGAGGTTAGAACCCTCAATCAGAGAGTCTCAAACTCCATTAATTCGTACGTTTCCATTAATTCCACAGCATGAACAGCTGGCACAGATGTCTTTTCATTGTTGTTGTGAAGGAGCATTGCTTTTAAAATGTCCTTGTTGGAATCAATGGTTAGTCTCCAGTTGCTCCATTAGACTATTCACACCAGCGCAAAAACACACACCATTCACCATTCCATAGAATGCCGCCAAATTCGTAATGGCGTGCAAAAAATTCATATATTTTATTCCTTCTGCTAGAAGCATGATCGAAGCAGTACTGCTTTCTGCTGCGAGAGGTCAAGGTCTCTCTGACAAGGTCATTTAACTTCCGTAAAGTAATTTAGTGAGGTTGTTTCAAAGTCTCAGATTCTAGTGATTCATAACGATTAGTGTTACGAGTTTCTTCATTATTATTATTATTATAATCAAGGGGGAAGCGCTAAACCCGGAGGATTATACAGCGCCTGGGGGGGGGATGTGGAAGGCATTCAGGCTTAATTCGGGGAACTGGAGCACAGATCCAATTCCCTAAATCAAGAGCCCCTCACCAACATCAAGGAACCTTCCTTGAGGGGTACGAGTTTCTTCAGAAGTAACGTGTTTGATTCCTTCAAATTCATAACAATAAACATTTGTATGGAGTCCATGTGCTATCTAGTATGTAATCTTGACATGATTTGTTATGTGTTCAGCCTACATGTGTTGTTGTCTTACAGCAAAAATGTTGTCTACGAGAGTTGTTGTCTTACAGCAAAAATGTTGTCTACGAGAGTTGTTGTCTTACAGCAAAAATGTTGTCTACGAGAGTTGTTGTCTTACAGCAAAATTTTGTCTACGAGAGTTGTTGTCTTACAGCAAAAATGTTGTCTACGAGAGTTGTTGTCTTACAGCAAAAATGTTGTCTACGAGAGTTGTTGTCTTACAGCAAAAATGTTGTCTACGAGAGTTGTTGTCTTACAGCAAAAATGTTGTCTACAAGAGTTGTTGTCTTACAGCAAAAATGTTGTCTACGAGAGTTGTTGTCTTACAGCAAAAATGTTGTCTACGAGAGTTGATGTCTTACAGCAAAAATGTTGTCTACGAGAGTTGTTGTCTTTCAGCAAAAATGTTGTCACTACGAGAGTTGTTGTCTTACAGCAAAAATGTTGTCTACGAGAGTTGTTGTCTTACAGCAAAAATGTTGTCTACGAGAGTTGTTGTCTTACAGCAAAAATGTTGTCTACGAGAGTTGTTGTCTTACAGCAAAAATGTTGTCTACGAGAGTTGTTGTCTTACAGCAAAAATGTTGCCCTACAAGAGTTGTTTGTCTTACAGCAAAAATGTTGTCTACGGGAGTTGTTGTCTTACAGCAAAATTTGTCTACGAGAGTTGTTGTCTTACAGAAAAAAATGTTGTCTACGAGAGTTGTTGTCTTACGAAAAAATTTTGTCTACAAGAGTTGTTGTCTTACAGCAAAAATGTTGTCTACAAGAGTTGTTGTCTTACAGCAAAAATGTTGTCTACAAGAGTTGTTGTCTTACAGCAAAATGTTGTCTACGAGAGTTGTTGTCTTACAGCAAAAATGTTGTCTACAAAGTTTGTTGTCTTACAGCAAATGTTGTCTACGAGAGTTGTTGTCTTACAGCAAAAATGTTGTCTACGAGAGTTGTTGTCTTACAGCAAAAATGTTGTCTACAAGAGTTGTTGTCTTACAGCAAAATGTTGTCTACGAGAGTTGTTGTCTTACAGCAAAAATGTTGTCTACAAGAGTTTTTCTTTACAGCAAAAATGTTGTCTACAAGAGTTGTTTTACAGCAAAAATGTTTCTACAGAGTTGTCTTAAAAGCAAAAATGTTGTCTACAAGAGTTGTCTTACAGCAAAAATGTTGTCTACAAAGTTGTCTTACAGCAAAAATTTTGTCTACGAGAGTTGTCTTCCCAGAAAAAAAATTGTTGTCTACAAGAGTTGTCTTACAGAAAAAATGTTGTCTACAGAGTTGTCTTACAAAAAAAATGTTGTCTACGAGAGTTGTCTTACAGCAAAAATGTTGTCTACAAGAGTTGTCTTACAGCAAAAATGTTGTCTACAAGAGTTGTCTTACAGCAAAAATGTTGTCTACGAGAGTTGTCTTACAGCAAAATGTTGTCTACGAGAGTTGTTGTCTTACAGCAAAAACGTTGTCTACACGAGTCGATTATCTTCATCTCTACAACAAAAACCTCAACCGGTTTTGGAGAATCTGTAGAGACGAGGGAGGAAACACCATCAACTCTAACCACTTTACGTGGGGAAATGAATAAAAAAAATGGCCTTATGGGCGGCGGGGTGGGTGGCCCCGCAACAGTGTGGGCGGCGGGGTGGGTGGCCCGTGGACACCAGGGAGTCATGGCCACACAAAACCCCCACACCCAGATGCCTCAATAATAAAGACAACGCTTGAAAAAAAACCCACAAAAATGACGTGGCGGCTACAGAAGCATCATCATCTCCCGCTTCAACGACCCTCAGACCTGACTGAAGCTCTGAAGCTTTTTGCAGTGTTTTCATGGTGTAGATTTGTACCACATCTCTTCGGCAGGTAAAGTTAGTTTGGAGCCGTGTACTGTACAGCGATATGTATCAGCTGGGTATTGTATGGAGTGGCGGGTTAAGAAAGCTTGGAGAGCGGGGTGGGTTTAAGATAGCTTGGGGAGGGGGTGGGTTATGTTAACTTGGGGAGGGGGTAGGTTAGAAGCCTGAACATGGTGGGCGGTCACAGGAGGCATGTGATAGTCGAGGGTTTGTGGCTTTTCTCCTTTGTTGAGCGGAAATGAATGAGGGGAAGGAGAGGGGTGGGAGTGAGAGGGGGGTAGGGAGGTGATAGAGGGGGAGGAGTTGAGTAAATGGGGGCAGGGACGGGGAAGGGGATAGAGAGTGAATGGGGGCAGGGAGCCAGGGTGGTCTGCCCTGAGTGGGCACGCAGCCATGACCCCGACAGGGAGGATATGATGGTGCGAGCTGCCCTTGTCCTGGGTCTATTGGCCAAGTAAATAGCTCTTAGCAGAGACGTTACCACGGCCTTATTATTGCGATACCACCCCCCGCCCTGCCCGAGTTACAATACCAGAGTGTCTGATGACTGAGTCTGGCCCAGGGCTGACAGTGCGCCCAGGGCTGACAGTACGCCCAGGGCTGACACTACGCCCAGGGCTGACACTACGCCCAGGGCTGACAGTAAGGCATGGATGGTAGTAGAGGGAGGATTCATCTCCCCCTCCCAAAGCTTTTTAACTTTACTCCTGATAGAATTAAAAGACTAAGTGCCTTGTCTAGAAAGATTCTTAAGGTTCCTATATATATATATATATATATATATATATATATATATATATATATATATATATATATATATATATATATGCAGGACAACCCACGGGACGGGGTGGAAATCCGCCCCCCGTGGCTTGTCCTGCATGTTTAAGATCGCCCGTCTGCGATTGTTTGGAGTAAAATAAAGGTTGGATGTGAAAAGTGGGTTATAGTAAGCGTATATCCCCCTGGAGAAGAGAGAAGTGTAGAGGAAAGAGAGAGATTTTGGGAAATGTTGAGTGAATGCGTGGGGAGTTTTGAACCCAGTGTGAGAGTAATGGTGGTTGGGGATTTCAATGCTAAAGTGGGCAAAAATGTTGTGGACGGAGTAGTAGGGTAAATTTGGGGGTACAGGGGTAAATGAAAATGGGGAGCCTTTAATTGAGCTATGTGTAGAAAGAAATTTGGTAATAACTAATACATATTTTATGAAAAATAGGATAAATAAATATACAAGGTATGATGTAGCACGTAATGAAAGTAGTTTGTTAGATTATGTATTGGTGGATAAAATGTTGATGGTAGGCTCCAGGATGTACATGTTTATAGAGGGGCAACTGATATAATCGGATCATTATTTAGTTGTAGCTACAGTTAGAGTAAGAGGTAGATGGGACAAGAGGAAGGTGGCAACAACAAGTAAGAGGGAGGTGGAAGTGTATAAACTAAAGGAGGAGGAAGTTCGGGTGAGTATATAAGCGACATATTGGCAGAAAGGTGGGCTAGTGCAAAGATGAGTAGTGGGGGGTTGAAGAGGGTTGGAATAGTTTTAAAAATGCAGTATTAGAATGTGGGGCAGAAGTTTGTGGTTATAGGAGGGTGGGGGCAGGAGGAAAGAGGAGTGATTGGTGGAATAGAAGTAAAGGGGTGTGATAAAAAGAAAAAGATGCTTACGAGAGGTTTTTTTAAAAGCAGAGTGTTATAAGAAGAGTAGAGTATATGGAGAAAAAAAAAGGGTAAGAGAGTGGTGAGAAGTGAAAAAGGAGAGCAGAGATAAGTGGGAAGGCACTTAAAAATTTTTAATAAAAATAAAAAAAAAATTGGAGTGAGTTAAAAAAGTTAAAAAAAGTTAAGAATGAATCGATTATGGATTTTCAGTTAAAACAGAGGGGGGGGTTTGGGTTTTGGGGGAGAGGGGGTTTTTTGGGTAAGGGGCGAGAATACTTGAAAAACTTTTAAATGTCGACGAAGAAAGGAGGGTAATTTCATGCAGGGCCGGGAGTTCCCATCTTTTAGGAGTGAAGAAGAACGGGATTGAGGTGGGGTAGGTGCGTGGGAAATTAGTAGTAAAAGGGGAGTAAAGCAGCTGGAACGACGGGATCATGAAGAAATGTTAAAAGCAGGGGGGATATAGTGTTGGAGTGCTTGGTATTTTGTTTAAAAAATTTTTGAAAGGGGGAAGGTACCTAGGATTGGCAGAAGAAGTTAGCCCTTTTTAAAAGGGGGGGGGGAAAAAAGAGATTAAAAAAATATATAGGAATAAGTTTACTGAGTATACCGGGAAAAGTGTCGGTAGGGTTTAATTGAAAAAATTTAAGGTAAGACAGAATGCAGGATTCGGATGAGCAAGGAGGTTTTAGAGGGGGTGGGGGATGTGTAGATCAAGTTTTCATTGAGCATATATGTAAATTTAAAATTAGAAAAAGGCAGAGAATTTTTTAATTGCTTTTATGGTTTTAAAAAGGCATATGATAGAGTGGTAGGGGGAGCAATGGAATGTTGAAAGTATAGGGAATAGGTGGTAAGTTACAAAAATGCTGAAAACAGTTTTTATGGGATAGTGGGGTTCAGGTTGGGGTGTGTAGAAGAGAGGGAGAATACCCCCGGGAAAAGTATTCTTAGACAGGGATGTGTAATGTCCAAATAGGTTGTTTAATATATTTTTAGATGGGGCTGTAAAAGAAGAAAAATGTAGGTGTTGGGGGAGAGGGGGGTTTAAATTAGGGGGAATAAAATAAAAAAATGGAATTGACACAGTTGCTTTTTGCTGATGATAGGGGTGCTTATGGGAATTCAAAAGAAAAACGCAAAGGTTAGTGGATATTTTGGGAGGTTTTAAAGGGTAGAAAGTTGAAAGTAAACATAGAAAAGATAAGGTATAGGGTATCAAATGATTTTAAAAAAAATTGGATACAAATTGGGGAGGAGGAGTTTGGAAGAAGTGAATTTTTCAGATACTTGGGTTGCGTGTCGGGGGATGGATTTTATGAAGGATAGGTTAACATAGAATTGATAGGGAAAAAGGTGAGTGGGCGTTGAGGTATTGTGGAACAAAAAACGTATCTATGGAGGCAAAGAAGGGAATGTTTGAAAGTAAAGTAGTACCAACACTCTTATGGGTGTGAAGCTTGGTTTTTTTGAATGCAGCAGCGAAGGCGGTTGGGGCAGTGGGGATGTCCTGTCAAGGGGAATGTGTGTGTAAAAAATTAGCAGAAAATTCGGAGTGTGGAAATTAGGAGAAGGGGGTGGGGTTAATAAAAGTATTAGCCAAGGGGGTGAAGAGGGGTTTTTTTTAGGGGATTTAGAGAGAATGGTCAAAGTAGAAGACATGGGGAAACGTAAAAATCTTAGGGAAAGGAAGGGGGGGGGGGTCGTCGTCGAAAAGGTTGGGGGAGGGAGAAAAAGGGAAATTTGGGGGGAGGGCTTGGGCTTCCAAAAGTTTCGGGGCGTGTTAGATAGGGGTGAATGAAAACGAATGGTTTTTGGGGGTCTGATATCTGGTTTTTGGGTGTGAGCAGGGAAATTTTGTGAAGGGATTCAGGAAACCGGTTATTTTTATTGCAGGGCTTAGTCCTGGAAATGGGAATCAATGCCTCACTTTAAAGGGGGGGTTTGGGGTATTGGCAGTTTGGGGGGATATTTGGTATCTTTATTCCCTATATGCTTCTAAACTGTTGTATTTGACACCTCTGCAAAAACAGGATTAGTGTGAGTGTGGGGAAAGTGTTGAAAAGATAGGGAAAGTATTTTCTTTTTTTGGGGGGTTTTTCTTTCTTTTTTGGGTCACCCTGCTCGGTGGAGACGGCCGACTTGTTAAAAACAATTATTTAAAATTATATAATATATATAATAATATATTATATATATATATATTGTGGCCGGTTTTGTAAAACTGGTCAATTTCAAAACTCATTTAAATTAAGTCCTTTCTAAAATTTTTTTTCTTTTACGTTTACTTATATATTTTTTTTCATTAATGTTAATGTAAAAAAATTTAAATTTTCTCCCAAAAAAATCTTAGAAAACCACCTAACCTTAGATAACAAGAAAATTTTTTTTAGCCTAACCCAATATATATATTTTAGATTTGTTTTTTCACTAAAATTTTAAAACTAAACAAAAAACCCGTGAAAATTTTTTTTTTGTTAGGTTCAGAATGATTTTGGCGAAAAATTGAACACAAAATTTTTATTGTCCTATAGGCAAAGAACGTTGCTATTTAAGCCAAGATCGCAAGTTCTGCCTATTCGGGCCCACATATATATAAAATATATAATATAATTTTTATAAAAATATATATGAAAATATATATATGGGGTGAATCATAAATTGTGGGGGAAAAAAAGAGTGAGTGGTGCAAAATAGGGGGCGGGGAAAACAAAAAAAACTTTGTCCTTGGGGGCAAAGGGGGGGAATGTAGGGGAGTATTTTTATTTTACCAACCCTATATGGGGTGTAAAAGGCGTGGTGTTTAAAATGTTGGGGGGGGGGCGAGGAAAAAGGCCCCCCCCTGGAGGCAGGGGGAGATGTAAAGGTTTTGGGGGCAATGGTGGTTTTGAATATAATGCAGAGAATTCGTATTTTTGGAAGTTAGGGGGAGGTTGGGGGATTCCCAAAAACTTTTGCCCAGGGGGCCTGGGGAAAGGGGTTTTGTTAAAGGTGGTTCGGACAGGGTAGAGAGAATGGGGGCGAAACAAAATTTGATTTTCAAGAGTGTATCGGGGTTTCGGGTAGTGGAAGGAAGGCGGGGTGGGGGTTGGGCCCTAAAAAGGGGGGGAAAGGGAGGGGGAAAAGGGAGGTTTTGTTTTGCGGGGGGCGGGATTTCCGCGGGCCCCCATGCGTGACCCGGTTTTTTGATAGGTTTGAATGGAACAAAAGGGGTTTTTAAATTTCTTGACGTGCTTTTGGGAGTGTGAGCAAATAACATTTATAAAGGGGGATTCGGGGAAAACCCCGGGGGGGCCGGGAAACTTGGGCCCCCGGGAAAGAGGGGGAGGTAAAAGTGCCTGCGCCTGAAGGAGGGGTTTAATTTGTTGCTTTTTAAAAACGAAATGAAAGGGCCCCCTTTTCTGGCAAAAAAGGTGATGGTAAAATAAGGTGAAAGTTTTTTTTTTTCGGGCCACCCGGGCCTTGGGGGGAAATTTGGGCCGGTTTTGATAATAAAAAATATATATATAAATAATATATATAAATATTTAAAATTTATATATTTATATAATATATATATATATATATATATATATAAAGGAAAAATACATTGACAAAGTTTTTCAAAAAAAATACAATGAAAGTAAAACAACATAGGTAACTCAGAGCAAACATCTCAAATTTACTTCCCCCAGCTCCCCGCGGGGGGGGCTGCGTGCCCAGAAATGCTGCAGGCATTTCCCCCTCTGGATCGAAACCCAAGAGTCTCTGAAAGAGGAAGCTGGTCGCCCTTTGGTCCTTGGTTTTTAAAGAAGAGCTTTTCCCCCCCAGCCTTTGAAGAACTTTTGAGCACACTTCCCCAATCCAAGGGGCCCCGACCCTAAATTTGGGGTAAAGGGTTTTAGCAAGGGGGAAAAGGGCTTTTATAATTTTCGGATCTTCTGGGTCCCCCCCGTGGCTGCCCCTTTCCACCCCCTTCCACTTTCGGAGGGATGGCAAGTAATGTCCCCCAATGTTTGGGGGCACAGGTGTACCCAGGCAACTGCTTTCCATCCTTTCCCCGGGGAGCATAGTGGGGGCTCCAACGGATTATTCCGTCAGACCTCTGCACCTGGGGTTTTCCCCTTGAGCTGGGCAACGGGCGGGGGAAGGGTTCTCTTTAAGGAAAGTCCCCTGACCCCCTCATTCTGGGATACTTCCCCTTTTTGCTGTGTGACACATGAGGGCCATGAAAATCCGAACTGAAACCCTTTTCGTCCTGCCGCAAATTTCAAACCATGTTCGGTGGGGGTGGGGGCGGCTAGGCGAAGAGCAACACCAATCGGAATGGCCTGTGGGTCGAGTCCCCAGTGCCCAAAGGGGGAATTGGGAAAAAGCTAACAGAAAATCCCCTATGTTGTGCTTTCACTGCCAGGAAACAAGCTTTTTTTCCCCTTTTCCTTTAGGCGTTTTGGGGAGCATTGGGGGTTTGGGGATTTTTTTCCCAAAGATCGATTTGTTCCCAGTTTGGGACTGTTTTTTGTTTTTTTGGGAGGGGCTTGGGCTACTGGAGGAATCTGTAAGGGTTCCCCACCGAATCGCTGCTTTAGTAAAAACCCGGGGTCTTGAGCTCCTCCATGTCTTTCAACCCCTCGGGAACAATCTTCTTGACTAAATTTCCTGGGAACCAAACACGAAGACAGAAAAACAGGGGAAAGCAACCCGCCCTTGCTTTGCGCACCCCTTACCCCCAGTCTATGGAGGGTTTTCCTGATCCCCCTTGCTGATCCTTTTAGTGACCAGGTTTAATGCCTTCCCAAAAAAGGTTTTACCTCAAAGGGGTTTTCATTTATATTCATTGAGGTTGGGGTTTTTCAAAAAAAGGGTGCATACCTCAGGAATTAAAATGAGTCGACATAGTAAGGCACCTTGTGGAAATAAAAGAGCATCATGGGCATCAAGATCGCTTATTCCTCCTCCATTTTCCCCCAGCCTTCAATTTGTCCTTGAGGGTGGTTCCAAAGGGCCCGATGACCCAGCATTTCTCCCAAGAGGGGGACGGGTTTGGGCGGGTGATAGTAGAGACTTCGGGGAGGATTCTTCGCACAGCATTAATTATTTCCTGGTTTGCTGTGATGATTTCACACTTGGAGGGATAGAGGATGAGTCCCAAGTCTTCTCCCTGTGTTTTCACCATTTCACCAGTTGTAGGTCCCTTACCAGGGACTCTTCAGTACCTGCCAGAGTGCCATCATCCAGGTACCAGATGTTGAGCTCGCTGCATAGGCTGGAGGTTAGTTCTCTTACTACCAAGCAGAAGAAAAGTGGAGCTAGTGGGTCACCCTGCTGAACACCCTCTGATGAGAGAATTTCATGTTCTCCCCTGACATGACATTACAGCCGTTCCATTATGATACTGGTGGGATGGTCCAGAACTTGTCAAACACAACTTAAAAGTCGTTCCAAATTTTATCATAAATGAATCTAACATGTATAACCCTAAACTAATATTTATTTTAAAATCAAAACTATTTCTATGAAGCTTGAATCATTTATATTTCTCTCAACCATCGACTTGTTTGATACAACTTTCTTGGCCTTTTGAAAATTAATTGGCTGTTTAAAATCTCTCACATGAATAAACAGATTATTAGACTCTTATTCAATTCTAACGCTATATTTATGTTGTAATTAGTTCAAGACTTTACCCAGTCTGACCATAATAAACTTTATTACATATTTTGCAGGGAATCTCGTAGACACAGCCTTTGTTGGGGAATTTTTAATCAAAAGTATTTTACTGTATCAATATTTTTAAATTCAAGCCAGCCACTTGTAAGTGTAAGAGGAAAGTCAGTGCCTAGAGGGGTATGGTGTTCCCGACAGTATATAGAAATAAGTATTCTTAACAGCACAACAACACTACAGAGTAAAAATCAGCTTAATATATTACTCTGCCTGTGAACAATGCAGCTTCAGACGTCTCCCTGACATTGAGAGTCAGTCAGTTTAAAATAGCTGCAAACTCTTTGACCTCTGTCAGAGATTTAGTAAGAAAGAGAAACTGACAACACACCCACTTTAGATTTAGCCGCCGTAGAGGCTATTTTATTCTGCATCATATATTAATCCTAAGGACGGTAATGCATGGTTATAATTATGACTATAATTTTGAAAGGGGTGGACCGGTAGGTCAGTGGAAGGCCTCGGTCAGATGACCAAAGGCCCCAACAGCGGGTCATCATCTAAGACCCGCGTCAGGAAACACTTGTCTTGTTTCCTGATGAACGGTAGAGCTGAGCATTTGGGCTCACAAAAGGCCTTGGAACAAGGCATCAAACGGGTGAATATGCCAAACCAGTAAAAGCTTTTATTTACACACACGAAGCAAAATACAAATATATAGTACAGAGTTTCTGATATGTATAAGTTTTCAGAAATGTATAAGTATAAGTTTCTGATATGTATAAGTTTTCAGAAATGTATAAGTATAAGTTTCTGATATGTATAAGTTTTCAGAAATGTATAAGTATAAGTTTCTGATATGTATAAGTTTTCAGAAATGTATGAGTATAAGTTTCTGATATACTTATACATTTCTGAAAACTTATACATAAGTTTCTGATATGTATAAGTTTTCAGAAATGTATAAGTATAAGTTTCTGATATGTATAAGTTTTCAGAAATGTATAATAATAGAGTTTCTGATATGTATAATTTTCAGAAATACATTTCTGAAAACTTATACATATCAGAAACTTATACATTTTTGAAAACTTATACATATCAGAAACTTATACTTATACATTTCTGAAAACTTATACATATCAGAAACTTATACATTTTGAAACTTATACATATCAGAAACTTATACTTATACATTTCTGAAAACTTATATATATCAGAAACTTATACATTTCTGAAAACTTATACATATCAGAAACTTATACTTATACATTTCTGAAAACTTATACATATCAGAAACTTATACTTATACATTTCTGAAAACTTATACATATCAGAAACTTATACTTATACATTTCTGAAAACTTATATATATCAGAAACTTATACTTATACATTTTCTGAAAACTTATACATAAGTTTCTGATATATATAAGTTTTCAGAAATGTATAAGTATAAGTTTCTGATATGTATAAGTTTTCAGAAATGTATAAGTATAAGTTTCTGATATGTATAAGTTTTCAGAAATGTATAAGTATAAGTTTCTGATATGTATAAGTTATTCAGAAATGTATAAGTTTCTGATATAATAAGTTATTCAGAAATGTATAAGTATAAGTTTCTGATATGTAAAAGTTTTCAGAAATGTATAAGTATAAGTTTCTGATATGTATAAGTTTTCAGAAATGTATAAGTATAAGTTTCTGATATGCATAAGTTTTCAGAAATGTATAAGTTTCTGATATATATAAGTTTTCAGAAATGTATAAGTATAAGTTTCTGATATGTATAAGTTTTCAAAAATGTATAAGTTTCTGATATGTATAAGTTTTCAGAAATGTATAAGTATAAGTTTCTGATATACTTATACATTTTTGAAAACTTATACATATCAGAAACTTATACTTATACATTTCTGAAAACTTATACATATCAGAAACTTTATCTTATACATTTTTGAAACTTATACATAAGTTTCTGATATGTAAAAAGTTTTTCCCGAAATGTATAAGTAAAAAGTTTCTGATATGTATAAGTTTTCAGAAATGTATAAGTTTCTGATATGTATAAGTTTTCAGATTTTATTTTAG
>NC_069438.1:39258129-39327034 GCF_026875155.1 Cherax quadricarinatus | reverse complement strand
CCCTTGGGGGACCCAAACACAGGCATTATTTATGAGTACAGCGCTGTATAGCCCTTGGGGTTAGCGCTTCTTTTTGATTTAATAAAAAATATTTATAGAGTGGATTTTCATTTTGAAAGGGTTTTGGTTCCTGGAACTCTGTTACTTGTGAAATGGCAACTTATGTTGTAAATAATCTGTGGTAAAAAAAAAGGCTGATTCATAATACATTCCCCTCAACTCTCTTCCTCCCCCCAAAAACATTATTTTGCCAGTAATAAAAGGTTTTTGATGCCTTAGGATGTCATTATTTGATCATCTAGAAATGGCTAAAGATGTTGCCCTGCTAACCTAGTTGTATGTAGTTAGCCCTCAAGGGAGGTTCCTTGACGCTGGTGAGGGGCGCTTGATCTAGGAAATTGGATTTGTGCCCCGGGTTCTCTGAATTGAGCCTGTATACCTTCAAATCCCCTCCACATGTTGCTGTATAACCTACGGGTTTAGCGCTCCCCCATGATTATAATAATAATTTTATATGTAGTTAACTTTGACAGTTATAAACCAACTTTTTTTTTTTTATTTTGTGTGCACACTACCTAATTTTCACAAGGGTTTTTGGGGGACACATTTATATAAGATAAACTTAGGTAACCCAATAAAGGCGAACAATATGACTGTAACATGTAGCAAAATGTAAGTTACGGGTATGAAAACATTTTTTTTTACATTAAATTTCGATATAGACAGTCTGAAGATGTGCGCGGGGAAAAATTATGTAAAAATATTTTTGCCAACTTACCCCCTCAAGGAAGGGTTTCCTTTTATGTTGGTGAGGGGCTCTTGATTTAGGAATTGGATCTGTGCTCCAGTTCCCTGAATTAAGCCTGAATGCCTTCCACATCCCCCCCCCCCAGGCGCTGTTAAAACCTCCAGGTTTAGCGCTCCCCCCCTTGATTATAATAATAATAATGCCAACTGTACCTTGAATTCTGTTTCTGAAGCACACTGACCATAACAGTAGAGAGGGTTGTGGCCCAGTGCCTCTTCAAGGGGGGTCCTTGGGGTGAAGAGGCTCTTGGTCTGAGGAATTAGACCTGTCGGTCTCCTTTCCTCAGACCGAACCTAATTACCCCCCAATCCCCCCGTTCCCTATCCCATCCTCCCCATCCTCCCCTTTTTCCTTTCCTCCCCTCCCTTTTCCCCCCCCTTCCCTTTTGCCCTTTCCTTTTTTGGGCCCTTTGGGATTTTTTTTTTTTTCCCCACAGACACGCTAGTTCCAGGGAGGGAAAGGGTACCAGGGTCCATCCCATTCCGTTGAGGTTCTTGGGGGTGGCGAGTTTGCCGTGGAATCTGGATTGCCCGGGGATGTCCCGATCCCTCTCCGTATCCCGGAGGGTTTCTTTGGGTGCTCTCGGGCGATGGGTGTATCTCTGGAAGCCACCTTCGGTTCCGGGGGGGGTGGCCGAAGGAGGTATGCTTTGTGGCGGATTTCCGGCCGCCCTCTTTTGTCCACCGAGGTAGCTCGGCAGATGTGAGGTTGCTATTCCGGGTTGCCGGTTTACCCGGCATGATGGGTAGGGTTGGCACGGGTTCCATGCTGCATCTGCGCTACTTGCGGTGCTGAGGTCCTCTTGGGCACGGAGGGAGATTTCTGGCCCTTTCATCCCTCCTAGGAACTATCCCTCCCTGGTCCCCCTTTTTTTTATTCTTTTTTTATTTTTATTTTCTTCTTTCTTTTTTTTTTCTTAAAAACAAAAAGAAAGAAGTAACCTAACCATGGCAGCCCTAGTCCATGAACCTGCTACCCCCAGGCCCCTTCTTGATACCGCACCCCGTTCTGAACCCGCCTCGTCTTTGGACCACTCTTCGGACACTCCTCATGCCTCTGTACCTCTTGCCGGTGCTGTTTCCTCACCCGCTTCAGGTACTGAGGCCTCGACTGACTCCTTCGATTTATCTGACCTTCGCTCTCCTCTGACTATGCTTCCGGCCTCTCCCTCTGTGGTGCAGCAATTTTTGAATTGCCGGCCCATTCCACATCGGACCAACTCTGGTCCACGCCTAAACGCCAACGACATTACCTGCTGATGATACTTCTCCACCTTCTCGTTCTTCTCAGAAAAGATCGACACGTCCTTCACTACCTTTCCACGCTCAGTTTCAGACTGCACAATGGACTAAATTCTTCACTTTACGACCGACTTCCTCTACTGCCTATCTTTCTGACCACAGTATTGGCAAGGCACTCCTACGCCATGTTGGTAAAGATATTCTTTTTTATGCTCTTAAGAGCGGTACGCGCATCATCACCATACAGAATGCTACCCAGGCTCATGAGCTTTCTCGTCTTTCCCATATCAATACTGTTCCTGTCACTATTGAAAAACATCATTCCCTCAATTCTTGTAGTGGTACCGTCATTCTGCCCCCATACCATAGTTCAACAAAATTTCCAGACATGTGGCACTGACATTCTTGAACAGCTAGAACTCCAAGATCTCCCAATCCTCAAGGTAGACACTTATGTTCTTCCTGCCCACGGGCGGAGACGATACCCTAGCAATGTGGCTCGTTTAACTTTTGACAGCCGTGAACTCCCATCCTCAGTTTATGTAGCAGGACATCGGTTACAAGCTCGAAAGGTGATCCCTACACCGCAACAGTGTAGAAATTGCTGGCGATTTGGCCATCCAGCGAAATATTGCAGATCTATCGTCGAATGCCCGGTCTGTGGTACCGATGACCATTCTAATATGTCTTGCAATCGACCTCCCTCTTGCCTTAATTGTCATGAGGCTCACGCTTCGTACTCTCGCCATTGTCAAGTCTACTTAAACGAGCGGGAAATCCGTTACCTCAAAGAGGCAGAAGGTCTCCCTTATGCCATGGCAGTTTCTCATCTCTGCCTCGAAGGGAGACTACCTCGTGTTTCTTATTCCCGTGTTTCAAACCCCCCCACTTCTGGGATCCCATCTTCTGCAACCACCTCTGTGGTTACCTCTCCCATAGTCACTCCTGTATCTAATTCTTTTGCTGTCCTAGGCTCAGACGTCCCTACTTCAACGCCTCAGTCTGATCTCCCTTCTTGGTGTTCTCCCTCGCAAGCCTCAGTAGTGACGAGATCTCGTATGACATCTCCTAATCATCCCTCTACTTCTCAAAACCCCTCAAGGAAGGTTCCTTGATGTTGGTGAGGGGCTCTTGATTTAGGGAATTGGGATCTGTGCTCCAGTTCCCCGAATTAAGCCTGAATGCCTTCCACATTCCCCCCCCCCCCAGGCGCTGTATAATCCTCCGGGTTTAGCGCTTCCCCCCCTTGATTATAATAATAATAATAATAATACTTCTCAAAGTCAAAAAAAGTCCGTTAACACCCCCTACCCATCTATCCACCTCCTCATTTTACCTTCCCTGTCTCTGTACCTGATTCTTCCCCTCTCACTGGCTCTGTTACAAGTGTAGAGGTTCACCTTCCTCCTCATACTGTACCTTCCTTCCCTGTTTCCTCCCAAGTTTCTTCCTCTTCTGCCACCTCCCAGGTTTCTGCCTCTTCTGTCCCCTTCCACACTTCTCCAGTTCCCTCCACCCTTTTGACATCCCTACCTTGGTACAGTCCATTTCAGTTTCCCAAACTTCACTCATCCTCCCCCTACCATTTCCAATATTGTCTCCCAAACGACGTCTCTGAATTCCGAAACACTTTAAGCAAACTCTGAATATATTCAGAGACCAAACCATCAATGACACTGATCCACCCTCCGTTCCTTCTTTCTCCTCTGCTCCATCTGCGCAACTCCTTTCTTCACAGCGCACCTTCCTTCGCTGCTTGAACGTTTTCCACTGCCTCAGCATGTGGACTTTTCTAACCCCTCTAGTCCATAGGAACCCTTACCTGCGGATTTCAGGGATCTTTATCATTGCCAATCATGGCCTATTTACAGTGGAATATACTCTGCCTCAGGGGGAATCGGGGGAGCTTCAGATGTTACTCTCCCAGTTTTCCCCTGTTGGGTTTGCTTACCGGAACCAAATTACACTCTGCTGTATCTCTCCCATCTCAGCAAATTTATTGTATTCTCAGACCTTTTCCTGATGGACCTTAATGAAAGTGCCCTTCTTCCACGCACTGATATCCATACCATCAGCTATTTGTTTGTACTTCGCATTACACAGCAGCCCTATCCACTTGCCATAAGTGGTATATGCTCTGTTTCTTTAATCTCTCTCCTTCTCGCATTATCTAATTCCAGAATATTGCCTTTCTTTTGTTTCGTCATTACCGCCACCGATTCTGTTACTTGGCGATTTTAATGGGCCCCCCAAATTTTTTCGGGGGTCTCACTGTGATTCCCGTGGCATTCAGTTAGAGGCTTTTCTTACCACCCCACCCCTCCATGTTTTAAATACAGTACTCACACCCATTTTGATCCTCGGACTCACAACTCTCTCTTGCATCGATCTCTCATCTGCTCTTCCTCCACCGCATTAGACTTCACTTGGCTTTCTCCCGGACTTATATGACAGCAATCATTTCCCAATCATTCTTACTTCCCCTTCATATTCACCACCTCTTCGCATCCCACGCTGGTAATTGATCAGGCAAATTGGAACCTTTACTCACACCTAACTGTTTTTAGAGAGGTTCCTTCTTCGTCCTCCATCGATGAGCTTTTACACTTCTTCTCGTCCTCCTTTTAACCGCAGCTTCTAATTGTATACCCCAAACTTCGGGCAGGCATTCTCAGAAATGCATGCCTTGGTGGACTCCTGCTTGTGCTCGTGCAGTACATTTGAAACGCGCTGCATGAGGCAGGTACCGGTACAATAGAACCACAGAGAGACTTCTTGATTTTAAGCAGAAGCGTGCGATCGCTCGCCGTGTCATCCATGACGCTAAACGCACTTGCTGGCGAGATTATGTCTCCACCATCACCTCTGCTTCCTCTATGAGTGCAGTCTGGAAAAAAGTACGAAAACTGAGTGGTAAATATTCTCTCCTGACCCGGCTCCTGTTCTGCGGGTTGCCGGTGTTGATATAGCAAACCCACTAGATGTTGCCAATGAAATTGGCAATCATCTGGTCCGTATTTCTCAGGGACTCTATCTATGCCCCTCATTTCTTTCCTCAAAGTCTGCCAGAGAGTTAGCACTCTTGGACTTTTCTTCTCTCAGAGAAGAACAGTGTGTGAGGGAAAAGTTCAATAGATAGGAGTAGCGAGGGAATAATATAGTAACAATAGTTTGATTGCCGGCTGCTTGTTAACGTAGGGTCAGTCTAGCTCCCACTATCCCTTCCCCTCCCTCTTTCCCCCCCCCTGAAAGGTGACGTGTGGGCTCTGGTCAAACAGTAAACACTCGACTCACAGCTCCCAACACTACTGTAAGTACATGCCTGCCTTGTATTCTAGTGGATTTATTGGTTGAAAGCTTCACTTTGGACCAATAATATACTTAGTCTTTTCAGCCTTGCTCTAGGATGACTGTTGTAATAATCACCACGTCTTTTAGGTATTGTACTTATTATGGAGAGTGATTATTTAAGCAGTGGTAGCCTGTCTATCTTTTCAGCTTGGATGACAGAGAGGGGCGCCTGTCAATGAAAAACTGAAGGAGATGGACTAACGTCCTGGAGACGTCCCATGTTGGATTTACTTGCCTGTGCACTTGTATGAAGAATCAGGACATAACCCCTCATCATTACAGCAGTCAAGAACCTGATCTCCTGTCATCGGGAAAGATTACTTACGGCCACTAGAACGAGCCAACAACTGCGACCCCCCCTCCCCCCCCCCCCCCCACATCATCAGCAACGGCTTCTATTGCCAACATACGCAGTGTCACCAACTCCAGACACCCAAAGTTTTTAGTAGTTGAATTCAGAATCATTTATATTTTATATTTTTCATTTTTTTCATGTTAGTGATCAGTATTTCATATTTACAGTTTTTTATATTTTAATATTTCCTAAATAATAAAATGTTATATTTGTCAGTTTTTGTTCTTTTTCTATCTCATTAATTTTACTGAGGAGCCAGCCTTAGTATACTGACTAAAGTTGTTACAGGGCTGAGTAGCCTCTTCACAAGTGGCGACCTTGCCAGGATCAACTCCGATGAATTAAGATTCTATTTCCATCTCGAAGTCTACCATTGAATCCTTCAACGCCCTGCATACCTCAGACGGTTACACAGCCGTTGAGTAATCAATTCTCCGTATAGGTAGGACTACAGTAAGGTATTTAAAAGTTTTGGTGATTGGTTATAGTCTCAATTTATTGTAAGTCAAGTCAGCAGGATATAATATTTAATTCTGCCACCTTTTTTGTGTGAGCTTTGAAACACCTTGAGGATTGACTCTAGGGACCGCAGATTTTCAGTGACAATTTAGTTCATTGAGCTCTTGATTATATTTTAAGGGAACTGCTCGTAGGACACTTGATTTGTGGTGAGAAGATTGTTTGTTTCAAGGGAAACCCACATTCTACTTATGTTTGCTCGGAGCCGGCAATTTTTATTAAAGGAACCCTTCGTTTTATTAATACATATTGTTTAATTGATGTAGGGAATCGAGCCCTCTGAATTTATAATGTACAGTTTGAGCGGAGCAGGAAGTGAAACCCTCTGTTTTCTTTAATACAATTTCAATTTTCCCCTGGTGAGTTTATGTTATTATGACAAATATCGAGAGGAAACAGTTTTGGATAATGGCTGCGATGTATGTTAGGAATAACAGGGAAAAATTTAGAATCTTTAATTAGTGCTAAAATCTGGAAAGAATTGAAATGGAGAGAGTGAGAATCGAAAAGAAGACAAAAAAGAGGGTGATAGACTTGATCGTGAGGACAAGAAGCTAAAGTATGTGAGGTAAAAGTTAAATTAAGGAATTGAGAAAGAGCAAAGGATAGAGGAATTGAGTTAAAGGAGAGAGAAAAGGATCGTGAACCTCGAACAAGACTCGCCTTGAATTAGAGAATAAAAAGTAAACTTTCTCTACAACAGCAATTAGATGGTGTATTGGAACAACGTGCAGCTAGTGCACATATTCCAACCACTAATTACTCCCTCACAGAGGGGGAAGGACACTAACTTACATCCACTTTATCAAGTCTTGGAATACCGTTCCTCTGTGAATGGCCTGCTGACACCTGGCTACCAGGTTAGGAATGGCTTATTTTTGGTATCAGCCTGAATATCTATGTAACTTTGTTGCAGGCGATATCATATCGTATTATAAACCTATGAAGAAGCAATCTTAAAGCATATCAGAAAACCACTAATTCTTACAGGAAGATTTTAGGTATGCCACCTTTACAGCCTGGCCGAACTTTTAGCAGTTACAGGTAACACCTCCTTATCGTTTGTTCGATTTTGGATAGGAGCGTTCAGGAACTGATCGCCAGTTGTGAAATCTCTTAGAGACTTCATGGTGCTGGCAGTTCCTCACAGCTTTCCCCATCAGATACGAACATTCATCAGAGAAACGTAAACCTGATTAAAGCTGAGGAAGTTGCTGAAGCTGCTGACTGTATGATGTGGCTCACCAATTCCTATAAAGACCTAAAGGGATGACCCCCCCCCAAGGGCAAGGGTTCATCAGGACCATAGAAATAAAAGGGCCTCTATGTGGAAAGTAAAAATGACTTCTTTTATTCCTGTTTATATTTGTGTGGTGTAAGGGACATAACGTTACAGATTGTCCTTCTAAGGAAGTCCAAAAAGTTGAAGATGTTTTATAAGGCACTGTAATGACCAAGCACCTTCTGTCAGGAACAGATAATGGACTTACTGTTATTACCATTTTACGAGGACCAACTGGATGCACCATGTATAGGTTCATTTCTGAGAAGCTTGTTCCCTAATCTTAAAAGAAACTCATTACTCTGCTATACTTCAGACTTATTGGGCCGTACAGGACACCTTTTCCTACCTTCCGTTGTTTACATTAGGTCTAAATGGTTCACAGGTTGGTCTGAAGCCGTACTCAGCTCCATAACTTCTTGATCCGTACTAACTCTGTAATGTAAAAGGTGCCACTTCTCCTCTGAGGTTGACCTTTCCATCACCAAGATGGATATATAAGTGTTTCAGATCATCTTCCTGTAGAGTCAGAGAAGCCCCCTCGAAAGTTCAGATGAGGACAATGTCTCGCGATATTTAAGGTGGGATTAAAAACCAGTAATGCGCTACTCTCGAAAGCGAGGAAGTAGGATCACCGGTTCACTTGTTAGATGAAAGTGAAGATATCACCTCCGATACGAAAATGTCTTGACTAGGCTCAGACCATAGCCAGGCTTCTATGTCAATCCTTTGATTTTCTTGACTTCAAGCCTTTAGATATATCATAGGACTTCTTTTGTTCAGATTTACAAATCTGTAATGCCCTTCTCTTCAGAATTGCATAATGCAGCTAAAACAAATCAAGTTATTCCAAGAACAAATTTTCATATAAATTTGAATATTATTAATAGGTATCTTGTACAGTCAGTATTCAAATAAAAATTCAGATGAGACAGACTATTCCATCTTAGTTCGTTCCACAGTCAATGCTCAGAGAGACTGGTCCTTAAAATGGCTAATGACCTGCAGTGGCCGGACATTTCCGCATCGTAAAACCTTAAATAAATTAGGGACCTATTTTTGGCCAAAAATGTCCTCAGATGTTATCACTTACCTATTGTAACTAGTGTTAAAGTTGCCAACTGTCATCCTCCCGATCGGTACCAGGCGAGTTACCTATGGTCAAATTGCTAGTCTTTTCGGTTAACCTTTTGGAAAGAGTAGCTATTGAACATCGTTGGTCCCTTTATTCCACTTTCATCTGGTGGGACTCTATTAACATTAGTTGATTATGTTGAGTTTCCTGAAGCCGTTCCCTTAAGACCATAACTACTAACAGAAGGTGGCTGAATCACTTGTGTCAATCTTTCTCCGGGAGTGGGCATCCTAGAGAAATAATTTATTTTTTTTTTTGTTTTTTGTCTGACGTGGGGGACCCAATTCACATCTAGACTTAAATGCAAAATCTCTATACCAACTTCTGCGAAGTGAAAGCCTCTCCCTTCACCACACCCTATCATCCCAGCTGTATTGGGAGGATTGAGTGCCCGCTTTCGATTCTCAAATGTCCATTTTTAGGAAACTTTGCTCACTTAAAACCTAAAGGAGTGGCATCGTTCCTACCCTGTGCTTTGTTTACATGAGGGAAGCCTTCCCAGTGACTTTTGGCGGTTTTCACCTTTGAACTTCTATGGTAGTACAGGCCAGAGGTCCATTGTCTATCCTTCATGACATTATGGGAACTCATGAGGAGGTAATTGCTGAGGTTCAGTCTTCTTATCAGTTCTCCTTGACCTTAGATCCAAACTTGAGGAGACCTCTGCATAGTTTCGGAAAAACTTAAGCTCGTCAATGGACCAGTACCAAAACGTATTTGATTCCTAAAGTCAGAAGTTTTAAAGTAGGGATGAACAGTTCTGGTACTTTTGCCTTAAAGTCAAATGCTCTCTCTCGCGCTATATTAGTAGCATGAAGTCCATATAAAGCTATTAAATTTGTGCGAAAGTTGGACTATTCTTAGAAGTCCAGGGGAACTAAGCTTTTTCATATCAACATCCTTAAGAAATAATACCGAAGAAATTCGGTTAAGTGCCTTAATAAACTTTGACTTAGTTTTTCCATCACGAAACTTGATAAGACAACTGAAATTGTAATAGTGTGTGCGTAATTGACACCTCTAACTCAGACATATGATAAATGAACTACATGACTTGGTGAACTTTGACCACTCGGACGCAACCAGCTTAATATTAATGTAATTTTGGATTGACCATAAGAGACATGAACTACTTTCAATGTGTGAGTAACTTTTCAGACGTCTTTACTGATATTCCAGCGTGTTACCGCCACGGTCAGTCCCATAAGTTTGACTTAGTGACGGAAAAATCCTATCAAACGAAATTATACCCGTTCCAGTGCACCTTAGGGAAGCATTTGACCCCAAGCTGGGAGACAACTTATTAAAAACTAAAGATATTGAACCTTCAGTATTCTTTCATATTGTAACCAGTAGTTCATGGCTTAAGGAGGAGGATAATTCATATAGACTTGCTATTCGACTTCAGGAGGCCTTAATGCCTATAACTCGGTGGGATGCTGAGCCTATGCCCTTAATAGATAGCGTTTCTTACACAAAATTTTACTGACCCTTAATTTCAGAGATTGATATTGTGCAGGCATATCATCAAAGTAATGTTAGAATCCTGTTTCCTAAGCAGTGCACCGCTTTTCCTACCCACCAAGGACTGATGCAATATAGATCTATGCCCCTTCGGTTTGGTAATGCCTGTGCTCCTACGTGAGATGATGAGAAAGGTCTTGGGTAGTAAGCCAAATGTTTGTTTATTTTGATAACATTTACGTAATGACATCCACGTGGGGGCGAAACATATCCAAGAACATTAAAAACATCAGTTTTGCGTTAGGGTACACCGCTCGACTGGCCTCACTGCCAAGCCGAAGACGCTTCCTAGGGTATAACAAGATTAGATATTTTGGCACTGATACTTTCTAATAACACTCTGCAGCCTCTCCCCAGTAAGATCAAAGATTTATTGGAATTTAAATTCCCAAAACCAAGATGCTCATGACGTAGTTTCTTGCGGTTTCTGTAAATTTTTATGCACGGTTTATCCTGAACCTTATGATCTTACAGGCATCTTTTCTGACTATCCTTAAAAAGTCTATGAAGGAACCTCTTAACTTTCCGACGTAGCTCCGGAAAGGTTTAGTGAGATTAAACAAAATCTTGTCGAAAAGACCTATACTTAAGAATTCCTGATATTAATAAAACATTTTTTGTTTAAGAATGATGCTCCTCACAATAGGCTTTGGTGCAGTGTTACTACAATACCATGATGGTCTCCCTTCTCTGTATGCTTCCTAAGCAGAGGAAACTCCTTCCCCGCAGAAATGAGATACTCACAATAGAAAAGAAGGCATTCGCTGCTGACCACGGTAGTGTGCGGTTGTGCTCTGCACCCTACTGCTGTGTGTTGGCGCAGGCCCCTTGTCCACTTTACCTGGCTGCCAGTGGTGTGACTGTGCTGTCACCACTCGGCTAACATCAACTAGGGCACTGTGATCGTCAAGATGCGGGTTAGTCTGAGACGATGGAAAAAATTAAATACTGTAGGCATCGAGCTACTTAAAGGACGATAACACCAGTTTTGCGCAAGTCTTATTGCCCAAAGATCACTACGGGTGACTTATTGGAGTACAAGATTGTGTACTGGGATGGTGTAGCATTGAAGGAGGACAACGAATTTTCGTCAAACTGCTATCTGCAACGGTTTATGAATCGTATAATCACAGGTTTTCCAGGAAAGTGAGTCTTAACGTCACACCAGCTGTTCACTGGATGAATTGAGAGTGTTTCCGGTTTATACGTGGATCAAGTTACGCAAGTCCTTTGAGCGGGACGAGGAGAAATAAGAGAAAGTTTTTGAGAAGTATGGGACGGTGCATTATGCTCTAACATGGTAAGTGGGCGGCAGGCGCCTATGCTGGTTTTCCAGAGGGTTCATTTCAACCTCAAATGAATTGACGGCACCAAAACCATATATGTGTACTCTACAAGATTCAGGACGCAGGTAATGGTAATGTACCCATGGACAAACCGACGTACGTGCCGCCTATGTGGTGAGTATGTTCACATAGCGGCGGACCTGTGACAAGCGCAAGACATGTGCCTGGAATGTGGTGACGTCGCAGCCCCTGCCTTCAACGGTGGCATGTGAGAGAACCAAACCATTTGGAAGGAGGGCGTGGTGTTTTGTGGAGTGAGACTAGTGGAATCGGGAACACATGACTGGTGGTGAGTTGGAGTCCGCCCCCAACTGCCTGATCAGGTGCGTCTCCTGTGGATAAGGAGAGCAGCATGTACAAGAGAAGGTTCATGAGATTGAGGAGGTATTGGGTGGAGGTGTTGATAGACGTTGTCACCACCAGAGAGGGTTGTTACATCTGAGCGTGGTGTCATTGGAGAATCGTCGCTTCCAGAAACGTCTGAGAACATGTTACTTTGGGACGTGATGGTGGTTTGGAGTCATCCATTGCTCATTAACACCATTCAGGTGGAGGTGGAGGTTCATTCGAGAGGTAACTTCTGATCAAGATATGTGTAACATGACTGTCACGATAAAGAGGGCCGGCTACATCAGATTATGATTGACGTCCTTACGCCTGCACAAAGGTCCTGGGAAAGACTGAGGTCAAGAGTGTGTGGTAGCTGGTGTAGGTGGTGGTAGCATGATAGGAGGCACCGGAAGACGGGGGGAGGGAAGAGAGCATTGCTGAAGGTGTCAAACGTAAATTCAAGCTTGGAGTTGTTAAAGAGTGATGAGAGGAAGCAGGGGTGGAAAACTTTAATAGGCTTAGGTATGTCTGTAAATGTAATGGGTTATGTAGCGGTAGGAAGAAGAGGGAATGGGTTCTCGTAATTTTGAATAAATCTAGAGCGGATGTTGTCGTTCTGCAGGAGCACAATTTCAAGAGCGGTAGGGTGTTGGAGGTGGGCAGGATTTCGGGTAGTTACCTGCCCATCTCCCGTCTAAAAATGGGGTGTGGGAATTTTATAAGGGAGCCGAGCACGTTTGTTTTGCAGAGAAGGCGTGGGAGGAGGGGGAGGGCGGGTGTTGGTGTGGATGGTGGTGGATGGGTAAGCGTGTGGTCTTTTGAGAGTGTGTATGCGCCGGGCAGAAAATAACATAAAGGTAAAGAATGTTTTTGTGTGCGCGGATCTGTGTTTTTTCTTAAGTGCACATGCAGAGGTGGCGATAGTTGGTGGGGACTGCGAATAGTGTAAATCAGGCGTGGCTGATTGTGCGAACCCAAGAGGTTTGAGGGGAGGCTGGATATATGTCTGTGGCCTTTAGGATTTATTAAGGCGATGTTAGTTACGTGATGCCTTTGGGGGAGCGGGGTGGGAGACTGAATTAGTTTGTTAGGTGTGGTTATGCTGCGAGAACTAAGATAGAGTGTACCTTTCTCAGGGAGTGACAACGTGAAATCTTTCCGTACTGTGGAGGACTACAATGTTAGATCATAGGGCTGTGGTGGTGGAGGTTGGGTGGGGGACGCTCACGGACATTATAGAAGTTTTTGAAATTGAATATAAGTGTGTTAGGAGATGAGGAGGGGTTGGAGGGGTTTTCAGTTGTCTATGGAGGGAGCTTAGTGTGGATGAACAGGGAGTGGATTGACATTGTGACATGGTGGGATTAGTGTCGCAAAGGAAAGGATTAGGAAAGTTTTATGTGAGAGAAGGAATACGTATTAATAATTTAAAATATGGACTGGTAACTATTTAGAGATAGCTAAGAGCTTGCTATGGGAGGGGGGTGGTGGGAAAATACAAAATACCAAATCAATTATCAATACAAACAAAAAAAAAAAACAAATAAAATAATAAAAACAAAAAGAAAATAAAAAAAGCAATAAAAATAAATAAAAATAAAAAAAAAAAATAAAAAAAAAATATATAAAAAAAAAAACAAACAAAAAAACCAAAACAAACAAAATTTATAATAAACACTATCATTAATTTTCCTATGCGATGAAATGCTGAAAATAAAGGGAGGTGAGGGTGTTTGCAAAATGAAAGGTTTCAAGCTGAAAGGATGCAGCAGGGTGCGAGGAGTGCTTTGGGGCGACAAGCCGTTCAGCGTGTGTTTTGGGCATCAAAAGCAAAGGCAGGACGCTGTACCCGGCTATACATGTTTAGGGTAACGGAGATTGGTTGGGAATTATTGATTTGGGCAGGTTATACGAACCACGAAGGGGATGTGTGCGTATGCCCGAGGGCTTGGTACGGAAATTACTGGAACAGTGGGGGGGTGGGTGACGGGGCATTGGACAAGGTGTGTACATATGTGACCGTGTAATTTAGGAAAATAGTGATCGAAAGGCCTATAGGTGGGACGTTACGGCAAGGAAATAGAGAATGCGTTAAGGGGAATGAGGATGGGGAAACAGTCCGGCTACTTGATGGATCTCCCGGTAGAATTTTATATACTACATGTGGGCGTTGATATAGGAATTTATAGTTAGGTTATATATATGTATGAAGGAGAAGGGTAGTTGGGGGAAGAAGCAGAAACAGCAGTTGTATGTGTGTCCCGAAGGTCATATTCGGGCATGCACACCCTTAGGGAGTATCCGAGCCATATCAATGATGGGTGGCAGACTATAAGGTGTTTGCAAAAATTCTTAGGTAAGGTTCAAATGTGTAGTGGAGAGGGTGGTGTCAAAATTCAGTTCGGGTTGCGGAAGGTCGTGATTGAAGGACATGGCGATATGAGAAGTTTGTGGAAGCTAAGGGTGGGGGTGGAGGGCGGCTTTGTTGGCTCTAGGAATGGCAGGCGAGCATATTGGTTAGAGTGGAAAGGGGAGCTTTGCAGGTTATACTTAGGAGAAGGTTTTGGGGAGGAAATAGTCGAGTGGGTAATTACGTTGACAAGGGGGCGAAAATTTGAGGATCAGATAAATGGAGTTGTATGGGGGAGGGAAATTGCAATGGGAAGATGGCCTTAGACAGGGATGCTCCCATGTCCCAAAATATTGTTGCGCTGTTTCCTGGACCCCTTTTATAGAATGGTAGACCGTAGCTTATGTACGCCATGTGCGGGAAGTGTGGGGGGTGGGTGGGCCTGGCCCAGGGATAATTGGATTATGTTGACGACACCACTGGTCTCTTTCGTGCAGGGATGTCAATGAGAGTGTTGGACGAGGTGTGCAAATTATTTTGGAAGTGCACGGGTATGCAGGTAAATAGTGCGGAAGTCAAGGTGCATGGGGCTTGGGTTCTTGGGTGGGGGGCGTGTGGGGTCGGGAGAACGGCGAGGGTGCGGGCGGTCGCGCGGTGGGTGGGAAGCGGGCGAGGGGGGGTTGGTGGCCATAGGTCAGGGGGGCGGGGGGGAGGAGAGGGGGAGATGTAATGTTGTTAAAGAATGGGCGGATGTCTTAAGATTTGTGTATTAATTTATAGGGATGACAATGTTGCGGCGAGGGAGGAAAATTCGGTAGGTTTATTGGAAAGGTTCAGTGGGGCGTCTAGGTGTTATGAGACCCAGCACCTAACTTAGATACAGCGAGTGATCAGTCGTGAACATTTTATTGTATGTAAGGCTTTGGTATGTTGCACTGCTGTTCCCAATACCAGGGACAGCGATTGCGGGGATACTAAGACGGGTGTACAAATTTTATGGGGTTCAGAGTTGTGTGGTTACGGAGGGAGGTTGTATGTTACCTGTAAGTCAGGGTGGGTTGGGGGTTGTTGGATTTGAGACGGAAAAACGGCGCTAATGTGTGTTCATTAAATGGAAGTGTTGCGTGAGGGTGTGAACCGCGGGGCGTTTGGGAAGGTTACACGACAGGGCTGGGTATGTGGTATCGAGGCAATGGAGTTGAGGGAATGTGAAATGTTTTGAGGGCTGGTTTGTTGGTTAGGGAAACGGAGAAAGGTTCGTATAAGGGTTTTGTGTAGGTATACTTGTAGGTAGGTGCTCGTGTCCCAGTTGAGGGTTTGTTTCCCCATGTATTGCGTTGGAAGAGTATTTGGTTTAGATTTAGTAAATAGAAGTTAAAAACCTCGGGGCGTAGAGGTGATGTTTTCGTTTTCTGTCATGGGGATCCTTCCGTCTGGTGAGATATACGAACAGACAGGGTTGTAGAAGGGTAGGGGTGTGTATCTGTGGAGGGGATGAGACAGCGTACATGTAGTTTACTTTTGTGAAGGGTAGAGGAGGTTTGGTGTTGCTAAGTCAGGTTGGTACCGAGGGTGGGGGCCGTGGGGTGTCGGTTTTGCATATCTAAGTCTAGGATATGGGTGGGTTAGACGAGGTTGTCATAAGAAGCTTTAGATTATATCATGGTAGTTATATATATATGTACGTGGGTGATGAGGGGGACGAGGGATAGGAGGAGAGAAGAAAAGGATTCTTGCAGTACGTTCTATAGACGAGGTGGCGTAACAGAGATTTGTATGGGAGGAGGTGGGATCAGGCTTTCTCAGAGGGGTATTGCCTGCTACCGATGGGATTCTCGTAAATCTGAGATTGGATATGCGTGAATGAGGGGTTTTCCTAGGTTGGGGGGAGTTCATTTGTTTTGTTTTTTTTTATTTTTTTTTTTTTTTTTTTTGTGTTTTGTTGGTGGTATTTTTTTTTTTTCCCCTTTTGTTTTTGTGTGGGGGGGAACCGGGGGGGCGGCGCAACAGCGGCTCGCCTCCTGGGGGGGGGGTCGTGAGATGTGTTGTTGTATGTGGTTTGGAATGGTTTTCCTGTTTTTTGGGACTTTATGGCATCCAAGTTTGGATGTATGAGCTCAAGGTTCGTTATGGTAGATATAACATTTCAGAATGTAGGTATATTATAGTAGATTTTTTATGTATTACATTATGATGTGTATCAGTCTGTATAACATGATTCTTGAGAACTAAGTTATTTGGACATGCAGTGTGTTTTAGTTTGTATTTATGTTACGTTGCTGGGTTTTTGCACGATCGAGTGATACTTATATCCTGTTTTGCATTGTGACATACCTGTGACAATGATTAATGTGATTTTGTGAAAATTTTTGTGAACGTGTGGGTGTGTGTGTGGTTGTGGGTGTGGGGTGTGGTGTGTATGTGTATTATATATCAAAATATATATTCTTTCAATATGTATTGAGACTTTTGTCATGGGTAGACGTTATGTAATACTTTATATACGCATTGATTGATTTTTTTAAAAAGTTTATAATTAAGGTATGGACCTGATTACCGGTTTGGTGTTCTGCAAAGTTCTTGATGTTAAGTTTTAGTCTGTATGGTATACAGACATATCTAGACAGTTTAGTGACGTTGTCCATTGTCTGAAAGATTTATATGGGTGTTTGTAACAGTATAGAGCTTGTTATTGTGTTCTAAGCTGTTTCTTTTCTGTTTATTTGTATGTAGGGATAGTTCAGCCTGTATTGTTAGGGATAAGTATGTAGGATTATCTGTCAGATTATGTTGTTGGTTTGGTTTTTTGATTAATGTGAAGGATGGGATTTAACTGATATAACTTCTTTGTATATTTTATGTTCATGAGTATTGATCCTTTGTCAGATGCCATTTATTGTACAATTTATATATATGCAAGGTTTTGTATATATGTCAATTCATGACCTCTGTGACATGTAATTTTGTTTTTAGTTATTGTATTGATGTAAGTTTTTGTTTGTAATATCTTGCGAGCATGTAAGTTACAATCCGTTTGTCAGTTATTTGATTAGGTTCCATACTGTTTCTTTATTTTTATGTTAACACTGTATTGGTTCTTAATAAAATATTAAAGAAAAAAAAATAGAAAAGGAATTTTGGCCCTTGGGTGTGTAGCTCCATACTTAAACTTTTATTTGCTGGAAAAGAAATCTCATTTTAGAAACGGACCACAAACCTCGTGTCGGATATACCTAGAAACTTTTTATGGGAACCAACAGTCGCGCTGTGAGGTGGACATTGGCTCTCCAGGCTTTCATAGTTCCCATATGTGTATATCAATGGTTCATCCAATTATTTCTCTCGACTGGTTAAGTCGTGACAGTCAGGTAGAAGATTTTTTGCCTTGCGCGGCACTTCCCCCCCCACCCTGTTAGAACTTTTTACCTCGCCTGTTCTTATTATACTCCTGTACTATAAGTCTTGGGTATGGGAGAGTGTGAGGGAAAAGTTTCAATAGCATGGGAAGTACGCGAGGGAAGATATAGTGAATCAATAGTTTGGTTGCCAGGTCACTGCTTGTTAAGTAGGGTCAGTCTAGCTCCCACTATCCCTTCACCTTCCCTCTTCCCCCTCCCTGAAAGGTGACGTGTGGGGTTGGTCAAACAGTAAATCACTCGACTCACAGCTCCACAATACACTACTGCTAAGTACATGCCTGCCTTGTATTCTCGGGATTTATGGGGTGAAAGCTTCACTTTGGACAATAATAAACTGAGTCTTTTCGCCGTGCTCTAGGGTGAAGTTTGTAATATAATCACCACGTCTTTTAGGTTTTTGTACTTATTATGGGAGTGATTATTTATGCGTGGGTAACATGTCTATCTTTTCAGCTTTGTGGATGACAGAGGGCTCACCTGTAATCAAACGAGATTAAAAAAAATAAGGAGACGGACTAACGTCCTGGGAGACGTCCCTATTGGATTTACTTGCCTGTGCACTTGTATGAAGAATCAGGACATAACCCCTCATCATTACAGCAGTCAAGAACCTGATCTCCTGTCATCGGGAAAGAGTACTTACAGCCACTAGAACGAGCCAGTGGGTTGTCACCAACAACTGCGACCCCTCCCCCCCACATCATCAGCAACGGCTTCTATTGCAACAATACGCAGTGTCACCAACACCAGACACCCAAGTTTTTAGTGTTGAATTCAGATATCATTTATATTTTTAATTTTTAATTTTCTTTCATGTAGGATCAGTATTTCATATTTAAGTGTTTTATATTTCATATTTCCTAAATAATAAATTGTTTATATTTGTCAGTTTTTGTTCTTTTTCTATTCATTAATTTTCCTGAGGAGCCAGCCTTAGTAATACTGACTAAAGTTGTTACAGGGCTGAGTAAGCCTTCACACAGTGTAATGTGCCTTTTACACTTCAGCTTGCCGATCATCGGCAGCTGGACCCGACGACATTCATATTCGTATGCTGCAACATTTACATCAGTCAGCCCTTGCAGTCCTATTACGCCTTTACAATCTTATTTGGTCACAAGGAGTTCTTCCACAGCTGTGGAAATCCGTCGTTGTTCTCCCTTTCAGCAAACCAGGCACTACCGGACATGAAGCCTCCCACTATCGTCCCATTGCTCTTACCAGTGCAGTTTGCAAAGTGATGGAACGCCTAGTAAATAGACATTTTAATGTGGTATTTAGAGACACACAATAGTCTCTCCACTCGTCATATGGCTTTCGTAAAGGACGTTCTACCATAGACCCCTTACTACGCTTGGATACGTATGTTCGTAATGCCTTTGCGAATAACCACTCGGTTATTGCCATATTTTTTGACATTGAGAAGGCATATGACACAACTTGGAGGTATAATATTTTAGCCCAAGCCCACTCCTTAGGCCTTAGAGGCAATCTACCATCCTTCCTTAAGAACTTTTTAACTGACAGGCATTTCCGTGTTCGGGTTAATAATATGCTCTCCCCGGACTTTATCCAAGCTGAAGGTGTCCCCCAGGGATGTGTTCTGAGCACAACACTTTTTCTCCTTGGTATTAATGATTTGGCCTCTAGTCTTCCATCAAATATTTGGTCATCACTCTATGTTGATGACTTTGCTATTGCCTGTGCAGGCGCTGACTGTCACCTCATTACAGTTTCTCTCCAGCATGCAGTCGACCGTGTTTCCAATTGGGCCACCACACATGGGTTTAAATTTTCCAGCACTAAAACCCACCAAATTACTTTCACTAGACGATGTCATCTCCGATCATCCTTTGTACCTCTATGGCTCCCGTATCCCTGAACGTGATACAGTCAAGTTTCTGGGCCTCCTCTTTGACCGTAGGTTATCCTGGAAACCTCACATTACCTCTCTGAAGGCAACTTGTCACAGCCGGCTGAACCTTCTTAAAACCCTTGCTCATCTTTCATGGGGAGCTGATCGTCGAACCCTCCTTCGCCTACATTCCACTCTCATTTTATCGAAACTTGATTATGGTGACCAGATCTATTCAGCGGCATCTCCTGCTACTCTCTCTAGCCTTTACCCCATTCATCACCAAGGATTACGTTTATGCCTTGGTGCTTTTCGCTCTCCCTTGTCGAGAGCCTCTATGCAGAAGTGAACGTTCCATCCTTATCGATCGCCGTGATGCCCATTGCCTTCACTACTATGTACGCTCTCATGATCTCCGCAATCCTTCCATTTATAGAATGGTCAATGATTTAGTAGACATTATTTGTTCACCGCCCCTGTTTGCTCCGTCCCTTCTCTCTTCGCCTTCATTCGCTCTTGTCTTCTCTTCAATTACCACCTTTCTATGTTCATGTAGCATGTCACTTTTCCCTACCCCTCTGGGAAGTTCCATCTGTTCGAGTCTGTTCTTTCTCTCTCCCTTGCTCGAAAGCCCAACTGTCTACGGTCGCTTCCCGCTCTTTTTCTTGACCACTTTCACTCTCATTCTCATGCCATTGTTGTGTACACAGATGGCTCTAAGTCTTCTGACGGCATAGGATTCACAGCAATGTTTCCAGACAGCGTCGTACGAGGGCATTTACTATCTTCGGCTTGTATTTTTACTGCTGAATTGTATGCCATCCTTGCAGCACTTATCCGTATTGCATCTATGCCTGTGTCATCATTTGTGGTTGTCTCAGACTCCCTTAGTGCTTTAAAAGGCTATACAGAAATTGATACACCTCATCCCTTAGTCCCCCGTATCCCAAATTTTGGGTATGCCGCATCTCTACCAACATAAGTATTTTTTTTTGTTGGTCCCTGGTCCCTGTTGACGTACAGGGCAATGAACAGGCAGACACTACTGTGGGGGTCAGCAGTACATGACCTACAGTTTCATATAGAGGTATTCCCCTTTACGGACTATTTTGCTACCCAATATCTTCCCCCCTTCACACCCCTTGGCAACAACGTTTTGGGCTACTATGCTCGGCAACAAACTTCAATTTATTAAACAGAGTATAGGTTACTGGCCGTCTTCTTATCACCAGTGTCGAGGTTGGGAGACTACTCTCTCCTGTCTTTGCATTGGCCATACTCGCTTACTCTGAATCTCATGGAGGGCGCCCTGCTCCTCTGTGAGAATTGCCTAGCTCCATTATCAGTCAGCCACATTCTGTTGGACTGCCCACTTTATCAACGAGCACGCAGAATTTACCTCCGTCGTCGTCTTCGCTCTGCTGCTCTCTCTTTACCTTCCCTTCTCGCTGATGGACCCCCCTTTCATCCAGACTCTCTCATTGACTTTTTGACAACAACTGACTGACTTCACAAACTCTGATACCTTCAGCCTTTTCTACTTCAGTCTCTTGCTACCCTCTACCCCCGTACTATCCCCTGTCCCGCTGTTTTCTGTGACTTACTGATCATCCCTCCTCCCTTCTGCCGCCCAATACCCTCGCTTCCTTCCCTACCCTGCAGCGCTGTATAGCCCTTTTGTTGCTTAGTGCTTCTTTTTGATTATAATAATAAGGTGGCCCCAGTGGGTCAAAGTGGATGGCCTGGATGGTGGACTGAAGGCAACGCAGTTGTTACTGGGGTCCTCAAATATTCTGTGATGCGTATTTGCTGTTTTTTCTCTTCGGTTCAGTATACAGATAATGCATCAACTGTTTAGACCTTGTTTCATAGCAATGTTTCAAGATTTGATTTCTTAAATTATCCATTTCTCATTAGCTCTTGTAATTATGTTTGATAACCATTCGGTTACCTGGAGAGAGTTTACCTGGAGAGAGTTCCGGGGGTCAACGCCCCCGCGGCCCGGTCTGTGACCAGGCCTCCTGGTGGATCAGAGCCTGATCAACCAGGCTGTTGCTGCTGGCTGCAAGCAAACCAACGTACGAGCCACAGCCCGGCTGATCAGGAACTGACTTTAGCTGACTTCGGTGGCTTTAGATACGACTTAATTGTGTTGTACTGTATACTCTACTTATTTCAATTAGTAATCTAAAGATTTTTTCAACTAATGGTATTGGGTTTGTAGCAGTGTTTCAGGACAGCATAGCGCTAGGTCATTTATTAATAATATCTTTATTTACTACAAGTACATGTACATGGTATACAGGTCTAGCTGACATCAATAACATACTACTACTATATAGAAAGCCCCTTGTTATGCTGAACATTTCGGGCAAATTAGGTCAGTGTCCCAGGATGCGACCCACACCAGTCGACTAACATCCAGGTACCCATTTTACTGATGAGGAACATAGACAACAGGTGGAAAGAAACACGCCCAATGTTATTACTCTGGCTGGGAATCGAACCCAGGCCCTCGCTGTGTGAAGCGAGAGCATTAACCACCAGGCCAACAGAGTCAGTATTTTTACAGCTGAATTGTATGCCCTTCTCATTGTAATTATCCGTATTGCATCACTGCCTACTTCAGACTTCTTTAATGCTTTACAAGCCATTAAAAAATTTGATTTACCTCATCCTCTAGTTCTTCGTATACAAGTTTGGTTGTGCAGCATTACTAGCAAAAATAATGAAATCGTTTTCTGTTGGGTCCCTGGTCATGTTGATGTTCAGGGCAATGAGCAGGCAGACTCTGCTGTGCGATCTGCAGTACATGACCTACCAGTTTATTATAGAGGTATTCCATTCTCTGACTATTTTTCTGTAATCTTTACTCATCTTCGTAACCGTTGGCAACAATGTTGGTCTGATATGACTCATAACAAACTACATTTTATCCAACCAAGTTTGGGTTTCCGGCCTTCTTCTTGTCATCGATATCAAGATTGGGAGACACTCTCTCGTCTTCACATCTTACATCAGACAAACTCGTCTAACTCATGGGTATCTCATGGAGAGGCATCCTGTTCCTCTTTGTGAGAACTGTCTGGTTCCAATTTCAATTTCCCATATTCTATTGGACTGTCCCGTCTATCAACGAGCACACAGAATTTTCCTCTGACATCGTCACTGCTCTAACCCCCCCATACTTTATTTTCTCCCCCTCGCTGACGGACCCACCTTTGACACAGACTCCCTCTTTGATTCATCACACAAACTTTGATAATCCTTCCTTTAGCACTTCTCACAACCCCTCTTAACTTTGTTGTCATCTCCACCCTTACTTATCCTTAGATCCCGCATCAAACCATACCACGGGCGGGATTTTAACCCGCGGTCAGAGAGTCTCAAAACTCCAGACCGTCGCGTTAGCCACTGGACCAGCTAGCCACAATAAGATTCATCCAACTAGGTATACTTCTACACCATAGGAAGGTTAGCACAGGCACCACTGTGACCACAAATGCAAGTTTTTACAGACGAATCTCCAGCTAGCATGGCCGTGACGAACTCTAGCTCAAGTCCCCTCAAAGCCGTTAACATGACTCACGAAATCGTAATGACTCGATTGCAAACAAACCATACTACGTGTCATTACGATTTCGTGAGTCATATCCTGCATCACTCCCTACCCTGCAGTGCTGTATGAACCTAGTGGGTTTAGCGCTTCTTTTTTATTATTATAATGCGTAATAAATCCGTTGCTGTCAAAAAGTCAGAGGGAGTAAATGAGGATAGTGAATGTTGATGGGTAGAGTGAATAGTTAAGATAAGATAAGATTTCGTTCGGATTTTTAACCCGGAGGGTTAGCCACTCAGGATAACCCAAGAAAGTCAGTGCGTCATCGAGGACTGTCTAACTTATTTCCATTGGGGTCCTTAATCTTGTCCCCCAGGATGCGACCCACACCAGTCGACTAACACCCAGGTACCTATTTGCTGCTAGGTGAACAGGACAACAGGTGTAAGGAAACGTGTCGAAATGTTTCCACCCGCCGGGAATCGAACCCGGACCCTCCGTGCGTGAAGCGGGAGCTTTAGCCACCAGGCCACTGGGTATATTCAGGGTATAGTCAGGGTATAGTCAGGGCAGATAGGGTAAAAAAAGAAGAAAAAAAAACAGTAATGACTGTATGGTGAAGAGGATATTATAGAAAGAAAAAACTATACAAACTATACTTTATTAATCTCCATTTTAAAGATACGCTAAGCATTAAATACACAGATTAAATATACTCTAAACTTTCAGTACATAGCTGATAAAGACATTCTTAGCTTTAAAAATAACTCTGTACAATCACTGAATTTTAGAAAATAAACAAGACACACCTATCAAAATTGTTCCCTAAAACCAATTAAATAAAAACTTACAATCTCATATGTATATATATGTATATATATATATATATAATATATATATATATATATATATATATATATTATGTGTGTGTGTGTGGGTGTGTGTGTGTGTCTTCCTAATTTTATTGAAGACCGTACATCAGGCAATATTTAAATAACATTAAGGCCTGGAAATGTTCAGTGACTTATTTGAAGCCTTGGTAATATTTAGGTATTAATTTCTGTTAATATTTACGTATAAATTTCAGGTTTGGTGGTCAAGCTCTTCAGAGCTTCCAGTATACAGTGTCAGGTACAACAGCGCTTGCAGTAGTTAATAATTAAGTCCTTCAGCGTATTATATGTTGAGTTATTTACTTCCGTAATATTTCAGTAGGCAAGAATTTATTTAAGTGCTGGGTCATACCCAAGCGATTCTTTATTTATTTCAATTATATTAAAATAATTCTAAAAATAGATGGGGTCATTGAGGGATGAATGAAACAGACTTGCTGACGCTGGGGTAGTAAAGTATGGAGGGTGAGCAGATGGGAGACAGAAAGAAGCCACAGTTGATGCTAGAATCCAGTTTCAGCAAAGAATTCATACTTTGCATTACTGGTAACGCTTTCAGGACACCCAGAGTGCAGGCATCAATAAGTGAAGATATCAGAAATGACGACTACCCATTCTGATAACAGGACAAAGATATTTGGTGTTAGTATGCCATGACAGTCGTAAGGTAAGGTAGTATTGGAAGTGAAAACGTTATTTCTGACGTTTTCACTTCTTTGTGTGCAATACACGCCTATGAGAGCTTAGTTTGAAGAAGGTAGGACCGGATTTAAAGAGAGGGCAACAGGGATAATTGGTCAGGGGGGCTCTCACACATTAGGGAGTTCCACAAAGAAGTAATCTAAAATGTTTAATTAAAAACAATGTAAATCCTATGACGTTTGAATCAAATAATTACTAAGCTACTTGAATGTGTGTGGACGATGGTATGGGAGACAATGGTATGATGAACCACTACTATATAATGCAACCCTAAAGTATGATGAGCCACTAAGGTATGACAAGCCACTAAGTTAAAATGAGCCAGTAGGTGCCCAGGAGGCAGTGGTGCTCCCCACTTGAATAAATCCAGTCTTGGAGGGAAGAGGGTCCTAGAAATGAAACTTAACAGCATAAACTCTGCATTAGGAAGTGGATTCGAAGCGACAGAGGTGTATCTGGACCTCAGTAAGACTTTAGATAAAGTACCACATAGGTGACTAAGAATGTAGAGGCATATAGAACAGGAGAAAATATCTCCTGGGGTCGAGGCATGGTGACTAATTAACGAGGAGAAATCAGATTGGGGACCTGTTACTAGTGGTGTGCCACAGGTGACAGTGCTGGGACCCTTGTTGTTCATAATCTGTATAAACAATATTGATGAGGGAACGAAAAGTGATATAAAGTTTGCCGGTAACACTAAAATAAGCTGTCGGATAATGTCTGATATGGATGCTAAAGGGCTACAGGATGACCTGGATAGGTTGACGGTGTGGTCTGAAAAGTGTCAGATGCAGTTTGTTGAGGACAAGTGTAAGGTTTTTCATCCTGGGAAAAAGAAATAACTATGGCACTTACAAGCTGTTGTTTAAATAACTTATTAAACCGACAAGTTGACGAATGAGACATTTATGCAGTATTTGTGTTACACAAAGATACCTAAATATATAATTGTTTCACTCGTCAACTTGTCGGTTTTCTAAATCATTTTTACAATATCTGTCAAGCAGAGCAACATCTTGGGATCTTGATACAGGGAATTCTTCACTTGCCTTACCGACCTTTTTCCACTAGTGGATTTTTCCACTGGTGATTCCGCCTACAACTGCTTCACCTCACCTGTCTGCAGTATATAAACTTCTTCTCCGGACACATGCTTTACTTTTATCAAGAATAATGGAATGAACACATCTCCAGGCTGAGGGACTGATTACCTCAAACTACTCCTTGTCCTCCATTCTTCTCTGTATTGGACTGATGAAGCCACTGGCTTACAAAACGTTTCCTCCACAATAAAGATACCTAAACGTTGCACTAATTCACGTATAAGCTAAAAATGTACATCTTAGTCAAAGGGAATGCGAGAAAAATCTAGGAGTTCTGATTAACAGAAGTTTGAAGCCAAGACAAGAGTGTTTGAGTGTTTGTAATAAAGTTAATAGAATTCTTGGCTTCATATCAAGAAGCCTAAATATCTGGAGAGAGTTTCAGGGGTCAGCGCCCCCGGGGTCTGGTCCATGACTAGGCCTCGCAGTGAATCAGGGTCTGATCAAACAGGCTGTTACTGCTGGCCGCACGTAAACCGCTGTACGAACCACAGCACGGCTGATCAGGTACTGACCCCTGGCTGTCTTCAAGGTGCCTGTCCAGCGCCTGGAAGACAGCCAGGGGTCTCATGGTTAAATCTCATTTAGAATATATTGCTCATTTGTGGTCTCCATATTACAGGATGTACACAAATGCACTCGAAGATATACAGAGAATCATGACGACGGAGATTCCATGTATGTAAAACCTTTGCTACGAAAACAGACTAAGGCACTGAACTTGCACATTTGGAAAGTCGTAAAATTAGGAGAAATATGAATGAAGTGTACAAATGGAAAACAGGACTGAATGAGGTATACATATCGTGTTAAAATATTTTACCAAGACAAGACTAGGAGCAATTGATTCAAGTTCAAGAAATTTAGATTTTGAAAGAACATAGGGAAGTATTGGTTTGACAACAGAGTTGTAAATGAGTCGAACAAACTCTCAGGGAGCGTCACTGTGGCAAGGACTTCGTCTTGTACATGTATGGTGTACAGTATACCTGGAGTATACCTGGAGAGGGTTTCGGGGGGTCAACGCCCGCACGGCCCGGTCTGTGGCCAGGCCTCATGGTGGATCAGGGCCTGTTGCTGTTGGCAGCACGCAAACTGACGTACGAACAGCAGCCCGGATGATCGGGTAGTGACTTTAGGTGCTTGTCCAGTGCCTTCTTGAAGACAGCCAGGGGTCTATTGGTAATCCCTCTTATGTATGCTGGGAGGCAGTTGAACAATCTTGGGCCCCGGACACTTATTGTGTTGTCTCTTAACGTGCTAGTGACACCCCTGCTTTTCACTGGGGGATGTTCAATAGCCCAGTACCGACAAGATGAAGACACATGTGCAACATTTGGGAATCTTATTGTAGACGTTTCGCCATCCAGTGACTTTATCAAAACAAATACAATGATAAATGCATCAGACTCTTCACGACTACTGTAGTCATCACCAACTCCAAGACTGAGGGACTGATTACCTCACCTTTTGTAAATATTTCTACTGTCCTCCAATTATGTCCTTGAATTCGTATTGATAAAGCCAATGGATGGCGAAACGTCTACAATAAAGATACCCAGACGTTAGCCACTGGTCCAGTGACTAACGCGACGGTCTGGAGTTTTGAGACTCTCTGATCGCGGGTTCTATCCCCACCCGTGGTATGGTTTGTTTGCAATCGTGTCATTACGATTTCGTGAGTCGTGTAGTGCTTTGTTTTCAATACAAGCTGGACGGGTACACAAGTGTGAGCCTAGCATGGGCCAGTAGGCCTATGCTAGATGCGCATTGTGTTCCCACTCCACCACGTACTGTACGACCACATACAGGTTTAGCGCTCACCTAAATAGTATAAAGTGTACTATACATACCCCCTCATCGGAGGTGTTTTGAAGTCGGTGAGGGACTCTTTATCCAAGGAACTGGAGCGCCCTCCCTTGCAGTGAATCTACTTCTGCTGTATGTTCCCCTACCACGAATTATGTAGCACATACAACGACACATAGAATGGTAGCATTGTTGTAGCGTTGTAGCATAGAGCAGTAAGATGGCACCGCTTGTTATATATGGCACTTTGAGATCAGTACCAGCTACCGTAGTCTGAGGATATCAGTGCCAGCTACCCAAGTTTACGAGGATATCAATGCTAGCTACCCTAGTTTAATGATATCAGTGCCATCTACCCCTAGTTTGATGATATCAGTGCCAGGTACTGTAGTTTGAGAATATCAGTGCCAGATACAGCATTTAAGGAGGATATCAGTGCCAGCAACCCCTACTTTAATATCAGTGCCAGGTACTGCAGTTTGAGAATATCAGTGCCAGCTACCGCATTTAAGGAGGATATTAGTGCCGGTTACCCCTAGTTTAATATCAGTGCCAGGTACCGCAGTTTGAGAACATCAGTGCCAGGTACTGCATTTAAGGAGGATATTAGTGCCGGCTACCCCTAGTTTAATGATATTGCCAGGTACCGTAGTATGAGAACATCAGTGCCAGGTTCCGCAGTTTGAGAACATTAATGCCAGGTACCGCAGTTTGAGAACATTAGTGCCAGCTACCGCAGTTTGAGAACATCAGTGCCAGCTACCGCAGTTTGAGAACATCAGTGCCAGCTACCGCATTTAAGGAGGATATCAGTGCCAGCTACCACAGAGTGAGGGGACTGCACAGGTAATGAGACAACAGCATCACTGCTGCCACACCTGAGCATAGTGGAACTGCCACCTACAGCAGCGGCAGGGCTGAAACCTACAAGAGCAGCAGCAGCAGCAGCAGCAGCAGCAGCAGCAGCAGGACTACCACGTACAGCAGCAACAGCAGAACTGCCACCTACAGCAGCAGCAGCAGCAGCAGGACTGCTACAAGGGGCAGCAGAGATGCACTGGCCTTCCATTCGCTGGCTGAGGAGAGATAAGGAAATATAATTTATTTATCCCAGGAGGCAATCAGCGCTGCTCACCATCCTATTGTGATGTTCTCAGGAGGAAAACTTGAAAACGTTAATGAATCAGTTTTGGAGCTATGGTTAATTGACTTAATTACGGGACAATTCCAGTGGTGGAGTTTACAAGGACGAGAGGGAGGAAGATTAATTAAAGGTAGGTAGGTAGAGTGAGAGTTAGTGAGTGAATGTACTGGAAATATAAACACATACGCAGTATGTGAATGTATTCACCTGTTTGTGCTTTCAGGAGTCGAGACTCAGTCCCTGGCCCCCGCCTCTTCACTGGTCGCTACTATTCAATTCAATTCAATTCAAAGTTTATTCTCTATAAGGATTACAATGCTGAGTTTACAGAAATTTGGTTATTGTGTGGTTTACATGTAGTAAAATTGTGATTACAGAGTGTACCACTAGAACGCTTAGCATGGCTAGGCATTTCGGGCATACTTAGTTTTATTCTTAATTGTAAAATATTACAAATTATGAGGTTAAAATTGGGGATTATGGTAAGTGGGGGAAATATAGTTTTTTGAGTTTAGCAAGTGAATGCTTTTGTTTTGGCCCCAGTATATAGTTTCAGTATTGGGGTTTAAAAAGGATTCATTTTTTTTAAGATGAGATTAATATTTCTGTTTTTGGGCTAAAAAGAGTGGGGAGGGTAAGTGTCCACTCTCTCTCTGCCCATGAATTTTTTCAAAGCCTTACTTAAAGCTATGTATGGATCCCACCCCCAAAAATTTACTCTCAAGTTTTTTCCCCTTCCTGACAACCTGGGTGAAGAAATATTTTAAAATCCCCCGGGTTTTTCTGAGTTGTGTTGTGTTTCCCTTTTGGTGTTTTAAATAAAGTTAAGTAAAAAAATCTGTTCCCCATAAGGAGAGGGCCTATTTATGGTAGGTAAGGGCTCTCGATACAAGGAAATAGAGCTACTCTTCTCTTCCTAGGGGGCAAACGATTTCCCTTTCCCCCCCCCAAATACCCATGGGGTTTGGGGGGGTCCTCCCTTTGGGTTTTTGCACTCCCTGAAATGTAATTTTAAAAATTAAACCCCTGTGCGTCACGAGGCAAGTGAAGGGGTGATCCTCCGTCAGCATGCACGAAAACAGGGCAACCTCCCGAACAATGTTCAATAAGGAATGTGTTCAATGTTTACAAGGAATGTATGAAGTTCACAAGGAATGTTTGTGGGGAGTGTTCCCAAAAAGAAAAAAGTTAGGGTTCACTAAGGAAAAGTAGTGCAGTGTTCACTAAGGAAAGTTGTAGTGTTCACTATTTGGAAAAATAGTGCAGGGGTTTATTAAAATGTAGTTTTAGGTTCATATTTAATGTATGTAGTGTTCCCTATGGAAAGTAGTGCAGTTTTCACTATGGAAAATAAGGGACTGTTCCTTAAAATGTAGGGAGTGTTTACTATGGAAAGGAGGGATGTTCACTAAAGGAATGTTGTGTAGTGTTCCCATGGAATGTAGTGTATTTTTAATATGGAAAGTTTGTGTAGTGTTTTACTATGGGGAAAGTAGTGTAGTGTTTCACTATGGAATGTAGTGTAGTGTTCACTATGGGGAAATTTGTGTAGTGTTTTATATGGAAAGTAGTGTAGTGTTCCCTATGGAATGTAGTGTGTGTTTTACTATGGAATGTTGTAGTGTTCATATGGAAAGTAGTGTAGTGTTCACATGGAAGGGAGTTGTAGTGTTAACTTGGAATGGGTTCAGTGTTAAAATAGGAAAAGTAGTGCAGTGGTCCCCCTATGGAAAGTAGTGTAGTGTTTAAATATGGAAAGTAGTGTAGTGTTCACTATGGAAGGGAGTGTAGTGTTCACTATGGAAAAGTTGGGTAGTGTTCACTTTTGGAATGGTGTGTTTTCACAAAGGAATGTAGTGTAGTGTTTTTAAATTGGAATGTAAATGTATTTCATATGGAAGTAGTCGTGTTTTATATGGAAAATAGGCACTGTTCCTAAGATTTTAGGCAGTGTTCACCCATGGAATTTTTGTAGTGTTCACTATTTGGGAAATTTGTGGGAGTGTTCACTTTGGAATGTAGTGTAGTTTAACTATTTGGAAAGGGAGTGTGTGTTCACTAAGGAATGTTGTGTAGTGTTTTATATGGAATGTTAGGTAGGTTTTTCTATGGAAAAAAAGTAGTGTAGTTTCACTATGGAAGTAGTGTTTGTGTTCCCTATGGAATGTAGTGTAGTTTTTTTACTAGGAAAGGGAAATGTGTGTTTTTACTAAAGGGAAAGTAGGTATGTTTTTTATGGAATGTATTTTATTTTTAACTTTGGAATGTAAAAACAGTGTTAAATTGGAAAAGTGTGCCGTGGTCACTTGGAATGTAGTGTAGTGTAAACTATTTAAAGTAGTGTTTTGTTCCCTATGGAATGTAGGTAGGTTCACTATGGAAAATTTTTGTAGTGTTCACTATTAAATGTTGTAGTGTTCACTATTGGAATTAGTGGGATGTTCAATATGGAAAGTAGTGTGGGGTTCCCCTATGGAAAAGTAGTGATGTTTACTATGGAAAAGTAGGGTTGGGGTTTTACATGGAATGTAGTGTAGTGTTAACTATGGAATGTAGTGTAGTGTTAAAATATGGGGAAAGTAGTGCAGTGGTCATAAGGAATGTTTGTGTGGGGTTTTAATATGGAATTAATGTAGTGTTCACTATGGAAAGTAGTGGGAGTGTTCACTATGGAATTTAGTGTGTTTTTCCTATGGAATGTAGTGTAGTGTTTCCCCTATGGAAAAGTAGTGTAGTGGTTTAAATATTGGGAAAGGGAGTGCAGTGTTAACTAAGGAATGTTTGTGCAGTGTTCACTATGGAATTGTGTAGGGTTCACTATGGAATTTTAGTGTTTTGTTCACTATGGGAAAGTAGTGTTTGTGGTTTACTATGGAAAGTATGTAGTGTTCACTATGGAATGTAGTTTCGTGTTAAATATGGAATGGTGTAGTGTTTATATGGAAGGGAGTCCCGTTTTCACTATGGAATGGATGAGTGGGTTTTTTTATGGAAAAGTAGTGTTGTGTTCCTTTGTAATGTAGTTTCCGTGTTTATATGGGAAGTAGTGTAGTGGTTTTCCCATGGGAATTGTTTGTGTAGTGTTCACCCATGGAATTTTGTGTTGTGGTTTACTATGGAAAGTAGTGTAGGTCCCCTATGGAATGTAGTGTAGTGTTCATTTGGAATGTAGTGTAGTGTTAAATATTAATGTTAAAGTAGGTTAACTTGGAAAGTAGTGCAGTGTTCACTGAGATGTTTGTAGTGGGGGCCCATGGAATATTGTGTAGTGTTTTACTATGGGAATTTTAGGCAGTGGTTTACTAGGAATGAGGTGTCGTGTTCACTATGGAATGTAGTGCATTTTTCACTATGGAATGAGGTGTAGTGTTCATTTTGGAATGTAGTTTCAGTGTTCACTATGGAATGAGGTTTAAAGGGGTTTACTATGGAAAAGTAGTGAGTGTTTTACTATGGGAAGGGAGTGTAGTGTTCACTAGGAATGTAGTGCAGTGTTTTCCCCCTATGGAATGTGTGTTTGTGGGTTTACTATGGAATGTAGTGCATTTTTCACTATGGAATGAGGTGTAGTGTTCACTATGGGAAAGTAGTGCAGGGTTTACCCATGGGAAAGTAGTGCAAATGTTTTACTATGGTTTTAGTGTAGTGTTCAAAAATATGGGAAAGTAGTTTTAGTGTTTTACTATGGGAAAAAGTGTGTAGTGTTCATAAGGGGAAAGTATTTTAGTGTTCACTATGGAATGTATGAAATGTTCACTATGGAAGTACGCATTTTTTCCTAAATTTGGGGTGTGTTCACTAAGGAATGTTAAGTGTAGTGTTCAAATATGGAAGTGTGTAGTGTTCACTATGGAAAAATTTGTGCAGTGTTCACTAGGGGAAAGTAGTTTAAAGGGGTTTACTATGGAAAGAAATGGGGAGTGTTCACTATGGAATGTAGTGTAGTGTTTTATATGGAATGAGGGGTAGTGTTCAAATATGGAAAGTAGGTAGTGTTATATGGAAAAGTAGTGCAGTGTTCACTTTTGGGAAAGTAGTGGGAGTGTTCACTTGGAATGTAGTGTAGTGTTTTACTAGGAATGGGAGTGCATGTTCCTATGGGGTGAATTTCAGTGTTCACTATGGAAATTTGTGCAGTTTTTCATATGGAAAGTAGGCTGTTTACTATGGAAAAGTAGTGCAGTTTTCACATGGATTTTAGTGAAATGTTCACTAAGGAATGTAAAAGGGGAGTGTTCCCCGTGGAATGTTTGTGCAGTGTTCCTATGGAAAAGTTTGTTTTAGTGTTCACCCATGGAATGTATGGTTTGTGTTCCTATGGAATGTAGTGTAGTTCACTAAAGGAAAAGTAAATGTAGGGTTTACTATGGAATGTGTGTATGTTCACTAAGGATGTAGTGTAGTGGGGTTTCCCCATGGAATGTAGTGCATGTTCACTAAAGGAATGTAAATGGGAAAATTTTCCTATGGGGAAGTAGTGTTTGTGTTCATATGGAATGTAGTGTAAGGGGTTCATATGGAATTAGGGGTAGTGTTCACTAAGGGAAAGTAGGTGTGTTTCCCCTAGGAATGTATGTAGTGTTCACTATGGAAAGTAGGGGTAGTGTTCACTATGGGAAAGTAGGTATTTTTCCTAAGGAAAGTTTGTTTTAGGTTCACTATGGGGAAGTAAATGATTGTTCACTATGGAATGTAGTGGTGTGTTTTACTAATTGGGAAAAAAGTGTAGGTTCACTATGGAATGGGAGTGCAGTGTTCACTGGGGGAATTTTAGTGCAGTTTTCACTATGGAATGTGTGTAGTTTTTCCCCTAAAGGAATGTGTGTAGGTTCCCCCCCCATGGAATGTAGTGTAGTGTTCACTATGGAAAAGTAGTGTATTTTTCACTATGGAATTAGTGGAGTGTTTAAATATGGAAGGGAGTGTAGTGTTTTTACTAAAGGAAATTAAATGAAATGTTCACTATGGAATGTAGTGTTTTGTGTTTTACTATGGAAGGGAGTCCCCGGTGTTTTACTATGGAAAGTTGTGGGAGTGTTTTAAATATGGAATTTGTTAGTGTTCCTATGGAAAGTAGTGCGTGTTCACTATGGAATGTAGTGGGAGTGTTCACTATGGAATGTGTGTAGGTTTCCCCTAAAGGGGAAAAAAGTCCAGTTTTTACCCCTAAGGAAAGTAGTGCAGGTTCCCATGGAAATTAGTGCAGTGGTTTACTAAAAAAAAGTAGTTTCAGGGTCACTATGGAATGTAGTTCCCGTGGGCACTTGGAATGTAGTGCAGTGTTTTAATATGGAATGGGGAGTCCGTGTTCACCTTTTGGGAAATTTGTGCCCCGGGGTTCACTATGGAAAAGTAGTGCCCCCGTTCACTAAGGAATGTTTGTGATGGTTCCCCTATGGGAAAGTATCCCCTTGGGTTTTTCTAAGGAATGTTGCAGGGGGTTCAAATATGGAAAGTTGTTTTTTCATATGGAATGTAGTCCAGTGTTCACTATGGAAGGGAGTGCAGTGTTCACTATGGAATGTTTGGTTCACTATGGAATGTAGTCCAGTGTTCATAAAGGAATGTGTCCCGGTTTACTATGGAATGTAGTGGTTCCCCTATGGAATGTATCTAAATGTTCACTAAGGGGATTTGTCTAGTGTTCACTTTTGGATGTAGTGTAGTGTTCAATTTTGGAAAGTGTGTAGTTTTTCACTAAAAATGTAGTGTAAATTTTTCACTTTTTGGAAATTTTGTGGGAGTTTTTTTTAATATGGAATTTAGTGCAGTGTTCATACGGAAGTAGTGGGAGTGTTTACTGTGGGAAAAGTAGGTAGTGGGTTTACTATGGAAATTTTTTGTTGTGTTCCCCTATGGAGTGTAGTGAAATGTTCATATGGAATGTAGTGTAGTGTTCCTTTGGAATGTAGTGGGAGTGGGTTTACAAAGGGGTTAGTGCAGTGGGTTTACTATTGGGAAAGTAGTGGGATTTTTCACTATGGAAAGTAGGCCCGTGTTCACAAAGGAATGGGGCAGTGTTTCACTATGGAAAAGTAGTGTTTGTGTTCACTATGGAATGTATGCAGTGTTCCTATGGAATGTAGTGGTGTTTTACTTTGGGAAAAGTGGTGTAAATGTTCAAATTTTGGAATGAAATGGGAGTGGGCCCCTATGGGGAAAGTAGGTTTTAGTGTTCACTTGGAAAGGGGGTGGAGGGTTTACTTTTGGAAAAGTTTGGCAGTGTTTCCCCTATGGAATTTGTGTAATGTTCCCTTAAGATGTAGTTTCACTATGGAATGTGGTGAAATGTTCACTATTTGGGAAAGTAGTGTATGTTCACATGGAAAGCAGGGGCGTGTTCACTATGGAAAGTAACACTGCTCCTTTGGGAAAACACTCCCACAGGTGATCACTGGTTAAAAACTCCCCAAACATAAAAAATGAAAAACCCGCCCCTGGCAGACACTCAGCCCGGTGATCCTGGTTAATAACTCCCAAAAACATAAACATGAACCTGCTCCTGGCAGACACTCAGAGGGGATCACTGGGTTTAAAAACTTCCCCCGCATAAACAGTAACGGGTCCTCCTGGCAGACCCCTCAGCAGGGGTAAATTGGGTTTAAAAATCCCACAAAATGAAAAAGTAACGCTGCCCCTGGCAGACAGTCAGCATGTGACACTGGTTAATAACCCCCCCAACATAAACCCGTAACACTGCTCCGGCAGACACTCAGCAGGGGATCACTGGGGTTTAAAAACTTCCACAACCAAAAAACAGTAAAACCCCTGCTCCTTTGGGAACACTCAGCAGGTGATCATTGGTTTAAAAACTTCCCCCAAAAAAATGAACAGTAACGCTGCCCCGGCAGACATCACAGGTGATCACTGGGTTTAAAAACTTTTCCCCCAAAATAAACAGTAAAAAGGGTCCTTTGGCCAAACACTCAAACAGGTGATCACTGGTTTAAAAATCATACAACCCAAAAAGTAAAAAACTGCTCCTCAAAATCGCAGGTGATCACTTTTTAATAAAATCCCACAACATAAACCCGTAAAATTTTCCTGGGGAGAACCAGCAGGTGAATCACTGGTTAATAAAATCCCAAAAACGTTAACAAAACACTGCTTCCCGGCAGAAAACTCAGCAGGTGATTTACTGGTTTAAAAAATCCCCCAAAAAAAAAAACAGTAACACTGCTCCGGGGAGACACCCCGAAGGGGATCATGGTTTTAAAAACTCCCCCAACATAAACAGAAAAGCTGCTCCCGGAAGACACTCAGCAGGTGATCACTGGTTAATAATTCCCACAACATAAACAGTAATGCTGCTCCTGGCAGACACTCAGCAGGTAATCACTGGGTAATAACTCCCACAACATAAACAGTAACGCTGCTCCTGGCAGACACTCAGCAGGTGATCACTGGTAAATAACTCCCACAACATAAACAGTAATGCTGCTCCTGGCAGTCACTCAGCAGGTGATCACTGGTTAATAATTTCCACAACATAAACAGTAACACTGCTCCTGGCAGACACTCAGCAGGTGATCACTGGTTAATAACTCCCACAACATAAACAGTAACACTGCTCCTGACAGACACTCAGCAGGTGATCACTTTTTAATAACTCGCACAACATAAACAGTAACACTGCTCCTGGCAGACACTCAGCAGGTGATCACTGGTTAATAACTCCCACAACATAAACAGTAACGCTGCTCCTGGCAGACACTCAGCAGGTGATCAATGGTTAATAACTCCCACAACATAAACAGTAACACTGCTCCTGGCAGACACTCAGGAGGTGATCACTGGTTAATAACTCCAACAACATAAACAGTAACACTGCTCCTGGCAGACACTCAGCAGGTGATCATTGGTTAATAACTCCCACAACATAAACAGTAACGCTGCTCCTGGCAGACACTCAGCAGGTGATCACTGGTTAATAACTCCCTCATCATAAACAGTAACACTGTTTGGCAGACACTCAGCAGGTGATCACTGGTTAATAACTCCCACAACATAAACAGTAGCACTGCTCCTGGCAGATACTCAGCAGGTGATCACTGGTTAATAACTCCCACAACATAAACAGTAACGCTGCTCCTGGCAGACACTCAGCAGGTGATCACAGGTTAATAACTCCCTCAACATAAACAGTAATGCTGCTCCTGGCAGACACACAGCAGGTGTGATCACTGGTTATTAACTCCCACAACATAAACAGTAATGCTGCTCCTGGCAGACACTCAGCAGGTGATCACTGGTTAATAACTCCCACAACATAAACAGTAATGCTGCTCCTGGCAGACACTCAGCAGGTGATCACTGGTTAATAACTCCCACAACATAAACAGTAACACTGCTCCTGGCAGACACTCAGCAGGTGATCACTGGTTAATAACTCCCACAACATAAACAGTAACACTGCTCCTGGCAGACACTCAGCAGGTGATCACTGGTTAGCGTGGTCCGGTGGCCTGGTGGCTAAAGCTCCCGCTTCACACACAGCGGGCCCGCGGTTCGATTCACGGCGGAGTGAAACATTTCGACACTTTGCAGAAAACCTGTTGGTCCTGTTCACCTAGCAGCAAATAGTACCTGGGTGTTAGTCGACTGTGTGGGTTGCATCCTGGGGACATAGTTTAAAGGACCCCAATGAAATAAGTTAGATAGTCCTCGATGACGCACTGAATTTCTTGGGTTATCTTGGGTGGCTAACCCTCCGGGGTTAAAAATCCGAACGATATCTTATCTTATCTTAACTCCCACAACATAAACAATAACGCTGCTCCTGGCAGACACTCAGCAGGTGATCACTGGTTAATAACTCCCACAACATAAACAGTAACACTGCTCCTGGCAGACACTCAGCAGGTGATCACTGGTTAATAACTTCCACAACATAAACAGTAACACTGCTCCTGGCAGACACTCAACAGGTGATCACTGGTTAATAACTCCCACAACATAAACAGTAACACTGCTCCTGGCAGACACTGGTTAATAACTCCCACAACATAAATAGTAATGCTGCTCCTGGCAGACACTCAGCAGGTGATCACTGGTTAATAACTCCCACAACATAAACAGTAATGCTGCTCCTGGCAGACACTCAGCAGGTGATCACTGGTTAATAACTCCCACAACATAAACAATAACACTGCTCCTGGCAGACACTCAGCAGGTGATCACTGGTTAGCGTGGCCCGGTGGCCTGGTGGCTAAAGTTCCCGCTTCACACACGGAGGGCCCGGGTTCGATTCCCGGCGGGTGGAAACATTTCGACACGTTTGCTTACACCTGTGGTCCTGTTCACCTAGCAGCAAATAGGTACCTGGGTGTTAGTCGACTGGTGTGGGTCGCATCCTGGGGGACAAGATTAAGGACCCCAATGGAAATAAGTTAGACAGTCCTCGATGACGCACTGACTTTCTTGGGTTATCATGGGTGGCTAACCCTCCGGGGTTAAAAATCCGAACGATATCTTATCTTATCTTAACTCCCACAACATAAACAGTAACACTGCTCCTGGCAGACACTCAGCAGGTGATCACCGGTTAATAACTACCACAACATAAACAGTAACACTGCTCCTGGAAGACACTCTGCTGGTGATCACTGGTTAATAACTCCCACAACATAAACAGTAACGCTGCTCCTGGCAGACACTCAGCAGATGATCACTGGTTAATAACTCCCACAACATAAACAGTAACACTGCTCCTGGCAGACACTCAGCAGGTGATCACTGGTTAATAACTCCCACAACATAAGCGTAACGCTGCTCCTGGCAGACACTCAGCAGGTAATCACTGGTTAATAACTCCCACAACATAAACAGTAATGCTGCTCATGGCAGACAGTCAGCAGGTGATCACTCGTTAATAACTCCCACAACATAAACAGTAATGCTGCTCCTGGCAGACACTCAGCAGGTGATCACTGGTTAATAACTCCCACAACAAACCGTAATGCTGCTCCTGGCATGACACTCAGCAGTGTGATCACTGTTAATAATACCACAACATAAACAGTAAACCGCTCCTGGCAGACACTCAGCAGGTGATCACTGGTTAATAAACTCCCACAACATAAAACAGTTATGCTCTCCTGGAGACACTCAGTCAGGGTAATCACTGGTTCAATAACTCCCCCAACATAAACAGTAACGCTGCTCCTGGCAGACACTCAGCAGGTGATCACTGGTTAATAACTCCCACAACATAAACAGTAACGCTGCTCCTGGCAGACACTGAGCAGGTGATCACTGGTTAATAACTCCCACAACATAAACAGTAACACTGCTCCTGGCAGACACTCAGCAGGTGATCACTGGTTAATAACTCCCACAACATAAACAGTAACACTGCTCCTGGCAGACACTCAGCAGGTGATCACTGGTTAATAACTCCCACAACATAAACAGTAACGCTGCTCCTGGCAGACCCTCAGCAGATGATCACTGGTTAATAACTCCCACAACATAAACAGTAACGCTGCTCCTGGCAGACACTCAGCAGGTGATCACTGGTTAATAACTCCCACAACATAAGCGTAACGCTGCTCCTGGCAGACACTCAGCAGGTAATCACTGGTTAATAACTCCCACAACATAAACAGTAACACTGCTCCTGGAAGACACTCCGCGGGTGTTCACTGGTTAATAACTCCCACAACATAAACAGTAACACTGCTCCTGGCAGACACTCAGCAGGTGATCACTGGTTAATAACTCCCACAACATAAACAGTATCACTGCTCCTGGCAGACACTCAGCAGGTGATCACTGGTTAATAACTTCCACAACTTAAACAGTGACGATGCTCCTGGCAGACACTCAGCAGGTGATCACTGGTTAATAACTCCCACAACATAAACAGTAACACTGCTCCTGGCAGACACTCAGCAGGTGATCACTGGTTAATAACTCCCACAACATAAACAGTAACACTGCTCCTGGCAGACACTGAGCAGGTGATCACTGGTTAATAACTCCCACAACATAAACAGTAACACTGCTCCTGGCAGACACTCAGCAGGTGATCACTGGTTAATAACTCCCACAACATAAACAGTAACACTGCTCCTGGCAGACACTCAGCAGGTGATCACTGGTTAATAACTTCCACAACTTAAACAGCAACGATGCTCCTGGCAGACACTCAGCAGGTGATCACTGGTTAATAACTCCCACAACATAAACAGTAACACTGCTCCTGGCAGACACTCAGCAGGTGATCACTGGTTAATAACTCCCACAACATAAAGAGTAACGCTGCTCCTGGCAGACACTCAGCAGGTGATCACTGGTTAATAACTCCCACAACATAAACAGTAACGCTGCTCCTGGCAGACACACAGCAGGTGATCACTGGTTAATAACTCCCACAACATAAACAGTAACGCTGCTCCTGGCAGACACTCAGCAGATGATCACTGGTTAACTCCGCTTCGTCTCCACGTCTCCATGTGAAATGTAAGTGTATATGGTTGATGTGACAACACAACCAGCCCCTCCCCCACTCCCCTTCCCCTCTCCCCTCTCCCCCTCCCCTTCCTCCCTCGCCCCTGCCCCCTTCCCCCCTGTCCCCCACAAACAAACGCTTTCATTAATTTTTTCCCTCATTATCCATTGTTTCTGTTATAACTTTGGACAAATACTTCGATAAATTTTATTCTATACAATGCATTTTAATTATATATTTTTAATATCTATCCTCCAATGGAAAAAGCTCATGAGCTCTCCGCACCCGTGAGACGTAGGTGTATGCATGTCTCACACCTCTACAAACACAAGTCACACACCCCTACAACACAGTGTCCCAATAGATTGTAAGTTATACTGTAATAAAAGTACAGATCCTGGACTTCACCTACAAATCAAAGTGAATGGATAGTAATATAACACGGAAATAAAAGTTTTCTGAGAAGACTGGGAATCTTAAAATGCCCATTAACATGGAAACTGGTGAACGTACTGGCCCATTAACATGGAAGCTGGGGAACTTACGTGCCCATTAACATGGAAGACTGTGGGAACTACGTGCCCGTTAACATAGAAACTGGAACTTACTGCCCATTAACATGGAAGACTGGGAACTTACCGTGCCCATAACATGGAGACTGGAACTAGTGCCCGTTAACATAGAAGACCTGGGGAATTACTGCCCCATTAACATGGAAGACGTGAACTTATACGTTGCCCATTAACTGGAAAGACTGGGAACTTTACGTGCGCCCATTAACATTTGGAAGACTGGGGAAAACTTACGTGGCACTTAACATGGAAGACTGGGAACTTACGTGCCCTAACAGAAGACTGGGACACCTTACGTCCCATTAACATGGAAGAACTGGGGATACTTACGTCCCATAAACATGAAGACTGGGAACTTACTGCCGTTAACATGAGAAGACTGGGGAACATTACGTGCCCATTACATGGAAGACTGGGAACTTACTTGCCCATTAAACATGGAAGACTGGGGAACTTACGTGCCCATTAACATGGAAGACTGGGGAACTTACGTGCCCTTAACATGAAGACTGGGGAACTTACGTGCCCATTAACATGGAAGACTGGGGAACTTACGTGCCCATTAACATGGAAGACTGGGGAACTTACGTGCCCGTTAACATAGAAGACTGGGGAACTTACGTGCCCATTAACATGGAAGACTGGGCAACTTACGTGCCCGTTAACATAGAAGACTGGGGAACTTACGTGCCCATTAACATGGAAGACTGGGGAACTTACGTGCCCATTAACATGGAAGACTGGGGAACTTAGGTGCCCATTAACATGGAAGACTGGGGAACTTACGTGCCCATTAACATGGAAGACTGGGGAACTTACGTGCCTCATAAAGGGATGGACTTGGGAAGTGAGACTTGCAGAGATGGAGCTCTTGGGGGAGGGGGGATATAGCTGGTACTCACTTGGTACTACTTGGTACTTCACTTATTAAGTACTTGGTATTCTACCGGGGAAATAGTGCTCCACCTGGGAAGAACTTGGTGCTCACCTGGGCAGTACTTGGTACTCCACCTGTGAAGTACTTGGTACTCCACCTGGGAAGTGCGTGGTACTCCACCTGGGAAGTACTTGGTACTCCACCTGGGAAGTGCTTGGTACTTCACCTGGGAAGTGCTTGATACCCACCTGGGAAGCACTTTGTATTCACCCTAGAAATACTTGGTAATCACCTGGGAAGTAGTTGGTAGTCAATCTGGGAAATACTTGGTACTACACTTGGGAAATACATGGTACTCCACTGGGAAGTGTTTGGTGCTCCACCTGGGAAGAACTTGATACTCCACTTGGGAAATACTTAGTACTGAACCCGTGAAGTACTTTGTACTCACCTGGAAAACCCTTGGTACTCCACCTAGGAAGTGTTTGGTATTCCACCAGGAAAGTACTTGTACTGTACCTGGGAATTCCTTGCTGCTCCACCTGGGAAGTACTTGATAGTCAACCAGGGAAGTACTTCTACTGTACCTGGGAAATACCTGGTACTCCACCTGGGAAGTGTTTGGTACTCCAACTGGGAAGTACTTAGTACTCTTCCAGGGAAGTACTTGTACTGTGCCTGGGAAGTACTTGGTACTCCACTTGGGAAGTGTTTGGTACTCCACCTGGGAAGTACTTGGTACTCCACCAGGGAAGCACTTGTACTGTACCTGGTAAGTACTTGGTACTCCACCAGGGAAGTACTTGTACTGTACCTGGGAAGCACTTGGTACTCCACCAGGGAAGTACTTGTACTGTACCTGGGAAGTACTTGGTACTCCACCAGGGAAGAACTTGTACTGTACCTGAGAAGTACTTGGTAATCTCCCTGGGAAGTACCTGGTACTGACCTGTGGAGTGGTAGTTACTGACGTAGGAGATCATACGGACTCGCACTCTAAGTGTCTTGTGAGTGGAGAGTGTGTGAGTGCCCAGTGTCAGCCGGCACTCTGCCCGTAGACTGCCACCCGCTGACGCTATCTGTCGAGACAAGGAGAGTGTCAGCAGCAGTGATAACTGTGTCAGCAGCAGTGATAACTGTATCAGCAGCAGTGATAACTCTATCAGCAGCAGTGATAACTGTGTCAGCTACAGTGATAACCGTGTCAGCTACAGTGATAACTGTATCAGCTACAGTGATAACGGCGTCAGCTACGGTGTAAGCAGCAGTAACAGTGCCACCTACTAATACAATTGCTACTACTACTACTACTACTACTGCTTCTACTACTACTAATACTGCTACTACAATTCCTACTACTATTACTACTTCTACTAATGCTACTATAACTACTACTACTGCTACTACTACTACTGCCACTACTACTACTACTACTACTACTGCTACTGCTACTATAACTACTACTACTGCTACTACTACTACTGCCACTACTACTACTACTACTACTACTACTACTACTACTACTACTGCTACTGCTACTATAACTACTACTACTGCTACTACTACTACTACTGCCACTACTACTACTACTACTACTACAACTACTACTACTGCTACTGCTATAACTACTACTACTACTACTACTACTAATACTACTCCCACTACTACTACTACTACTACTACTGCCACTACTACTGCTACTACTACTACTACTACTACTACTACTACTGCTACTGCTGGTATAACTACTACTACTACTGCTACTATAACTACTACTACTACTACTACTACTACTACTACTACTATTACTACTGCTGCCACTACTACTACTACTACTACTACTATTACTACTGCTACTATTACTAGAGCTACTACTACTACTGCTACTATTAATACTACTACTACTTCAACTACTAACAATAATAATAATAATAATAATAATAATAATAATAATAATAATAATAATAATAATAATAATAATAATAATAATAATAATCACTATAAGGGACCATTGCGAACCTCCCACAAGGACGGAAATTAAGTTGGTACGCGTCCTCTTCTGGCCCACTGTCAGGACTCAGCCAGGTGCAGGAAAAATTGATAGAGTAAAAGTCAGAGAATGATAGTGGAATGAACATGAACAAAAGAATAGGAGAGGACTGGAGGTCAAGACCACACCAGGCCTGGCAGTCAAGACCACACCACGCCTGGCAGTCAAGACTACACCACGCCTGGAAGTCAAGACCACACCACGCCTGGCAGTCAAGACCACACCACGCCTGGCAGTCAAGACCACACTACGCCTGGCAGTCAAGACCACACCACGCCTGGCAGTCAAGACTACACCACGCCTGGAAGTCAATACCACACCACGCCTGGCAGTCAAGACCACACCACGCCTGGCAGTCAAGACCACACCACGCCTGGCAGTCAAGACCACACCACGCCTGGAAGTCAAGACCACACCACGCCTGGCAGTCAAGACCACACCACGCCTGGCAGTCAAGACCACACCAGGCCTGGCAGTCAAGACCACACCAGGCCTGGCAGTCAAGACCACATCATGCCTGGCAGTCAAGATCACATCATGAATGGCAGTCAATACTACACGAGGCCCGCTAGTCAAGACCACACAAGGTCTGGCAGTCAAAACCACACTACGCCTGGCAGTCAAGACCACACCAGGCCTGGCAGTCAAGACCACACTACGCCTGGCAGTCAAGACCACACCACGCCTGGCAGTCAAGACCACACCAGGCCTGGAAGTCAAGACCACACCACGCCTGGCAGTCAAGACCACACCACGCCTGGCAGTCAAGACCACACCACGCCTGGCAGTCAAGACCACACCAGGCCTGGCAGTCAAGACCACACCACGCCTGGCAGTCAAGACCACATCATGCCTGGCAGTCAAGATCACATCATGCCTGGCAGTCAATACTACACGAGGCCTGCTAGTCAAGACCACACAAGGTCTGGCAGTCAAAACCACACCAGGCCTGGCAGTCAAGACCACACCACGCCTGGCAGTCAAGACCACACCAGGCCTGGCAGTCAAGACCACACCAGGCCTGGCAGTCAAGACCACACCAGGCCTGGCAGTCAAGACCACACCAGGCCTGGCAGTCAAGACCACATCATGCCTGGCAGTCAAGATCACATCATGCCTGGAAGTCAATACTACACGAGGCCTGCTAGTCAAGACCACACAAGGTCTGGCAGTCAAAACCACAACAGGCCTGGCAGTCAAGACCACACCACGCCCGGCAGTCAAGACCACATCATGCCTGGCAATCAAGACCACATCATTCTTGGCAGTCAATACTACACGAGGCCTACTAGTCAAGACCACACAAGGTCTGGCAGTCAAAACCACACCAGGCCTGGCAGTCAAGACCACATCATGCCTGGCTGTCAAGACCAAACTAGGCTTGGCAGTCAAAAACCACACCAAGCATGGCAGTCAAGAGCACACCAAGCCTGGCAGTCAAGACCACACCAGGCCTCGCTGTCAAGACCACACCAGACCTGGCAGTCAAGACCACACCAAGCCAGGCTGTCAAGACCACACCACGCCTCCCAGTCAAGATCACACAAGGCATACCAGTCAAGACAACACCAGGCCTAGATGTCTAGATCACACCAAGCCTGGCAGTCAAGACCACACAAGGCCTAGATGACTAGACCACTCCTGGCCTGCCAGTCATGACCACACCAGGCCTGGCAGTCAAGACTACACGAAGCCTGGCAGTCAAGACCACACAAAGCGTGCCAGTAAAAACCACATAACGCCTGGCTGTCAAGACCACACTAGACCTGCCAGTCAAGACCACACCAGGCCTGGCTGTCAAGACCACACCAAGCCTGACAGTCAAGACCATATAAGGACGGAAAGTCAAGACCACACCCGGCCTGGCAGTCAAGACCACACCAAGCCTGCTACTCAAGACCACACAAGGCCTGCCAGTCAAGATTACAAAAGGCCTGGCAGTCAAGACAACACCACTCCTGGCAGTCAAGACCACACCAGGTCTGACTGTCAAGACCACACCAGGCTTAGCAGTCAAGATCACACCAGGCGTGAAAGTCAAGACCACATCAGGCCTGCCAGTCAAGACGACACCAGGCCTTTCAGACAAGACCACACCAGTCCTGGCAGTCAAGACCACGCCAGGCCTGACAGTCAAGACCACACCAGGCCTGGCAGTGAAGATCACACCAAGCCTGGCAGTCAAGACCACACCAGGCCATGCAGTCAATACCACACCAAGCCTGACTGTCAAGAAAACACCAGGCCTGGCAGTCAACACCACATCAGGACTGGCAGACAAGACAACAACAGGCCTGGCTGTCGAGACCACACCAGGCCTAGCAGTCAAAACCACACCAGGTCCGGCAGTCAACACCACACCAGGCGTGCCAGTCAAGACCACACCAGGCCTGGCTGTCAAGACAACACCAGGCTTGGCAGTCAAGACCACATCACATCTGGCAGTCAATACCACACCGGGCCTGCCAGACAAGACCACACCAGGCGTGCCAGTCAAGACCACACCAGATCTCTCTGTCAAGACCACAACAGGCCTACCAGTCAAGACCAAACCAAACATGACAGTCATGACCACACAAGGCCTGGCAGTCAAGATCACACCAAGCCTGCCAATCAACACCACACCAGGCCTGGCTGCCAACACCACAACAGGTCTACCAGTTAAGACCACACCAGGCCTGGCCGTCAAGACCACACCAGGCCTGGCAGTCAAGACCACACCACGCCTCGCAGTCAAGACCACAACAGGCCTGCTAGTCAAGACCACTCCAGGCCTAGTAGACAAGACTACACCAGGCCTACCAGTCAAGACCACACCAGGCTTGTCAGCCAAGACAACACCAAGCCTGGAAGTTAAGTATACACCAGGCATGGCTGTCAAGACCACACCAGACCTAGCAGTCAAGACAACACCAGGCCTGCCACTCAAAACCTCACCAGGCCACGCTGTCAAGACCACCAGGCCTACCAGTCAAGACCACACCAGACAATGTTGTGAAGACAACACCACACCTCCCAGTCAAGACCACACGATGCCTGGCAGTCAAAACCACACCAAGCCTGCCAGTCAAAACCGAACAAGGCCTGGCTGTCAAGACCACACCAGGCCTGCCGATCAAGACCACACAAGGCCTGGCTGTCAAGATCACACCAGGCCTCTCAGTCAAAATCACATCAAGCCTGGCAGTCACGACCCCACCATGCTTGCTACTCAAGATCACACCATGCCTACCAGTCAAGACCACACCAGACCTGCGAGTCAAGACCACACAAAACCTGGCAGTCAAGGCCGTACCAGGCCTGGCAGTCAAGACCACACCAGGTCTGGCAGTCAAGACCACACCAGACCTGACAGTCAAGACCATACCAGGCCTGGCTGTCAAGAACACACCAGGCCTGGCAGACAAGACCACTCAGGCCTGTCTGTCAATCCAAAACCCAGCCCGGCAGAAAACCCCCACAATAGGCCTGCCACCAAACCCACAAAAAAGGATAGAGACAAGACCCCCCCTTTTGGAGGGGCAGTCAAAAACCACACAAAGGGCCCCATTCAAACCACACCTGGGATGCCACCCCAAGACCACACCGGGCCTGGGCTGTCAAGCCCCACATCAGCCTCCCAGCCCAAGCCACCAAAGCCGGGAAAATCAAGACCACCCCAAAGCCTGGCCGTCAAGACCACACCGGGAAAACCCAAATCAAAACCACCCCGGGACCTTGCATCAGGCCCAAATACCGGGCCCCCCCATAAAAAAACCACCCCAAAGGCCGGGCCGTATAAACCCCACCAACCCCACCCCCGGGTTAAAAAGACCACAACATCCCCTCCCACTCAGACCACACCAGGCTTACCCAAAAAAGAGCAAAAACCTTTTTTTCCGGCGAGTCAAGACCACACAATGCCTGGGGGTAAATTCCCGCCCCCGGCCCCGGCAGCCCAAGGCCACACCGGGCCGGGCCCCGTCAAGACCACCCCGGGCCCACCCCAAGTCAAAACCACACCAGACCTGGCAGTCAGGCCCATACCGGGCCTGTCATAAAGACCACACCGGGCCCCTGACCGTAAATGACCACAACCAAAACCCCTCCCCGGTAAAAGACCCCAAAAAACCCTTTGCCACTCAGGACCACACAAGGCTTAGCAGAGAAGAGCACACCGTTCCTGCGAGTCAAGACCACACAATGCCTGGCAGTCAAGGCCGCACCAGGCCTGGCAGTCAAGGCCACACCAGGCCTGGCTCTGAAGACAACAGACCACACCAAGCCTGGAAGTCAAAATCACACCAGGCCTGTCAGTCATAACCAAACCAGGCCTGGCAATCAAGCCCACACCAGGCATGGCAGTCAAGACGACACCAGGTCTGACACTCAAGACCAAACAAGGCCTGACTGTCAAGACCACACCAGACCTGGCAGTGAAGAACACACGAGGCCTGGCAGTCAAGACCACATCAGGCCTGGCAGTCAAGACCTCACCAGGCCTGGCAGTCAAGATCACACCAGGCTATGCTGTCAAGACCACATCAGGCCTGGCAGTCAAGACCTCACCAGGCCTGGCAGTCAAGATCACACCAGGCTATGCAGTCAAGACCACACCAGGCTTGCCACTCAAGGCTGCAATAGGCCTGGCAATCACGTCCACACCAGGCCTGGCAGTCAAGACCACAGAAGGTCTGTCTGTCAAGACCACATCAGGCCTGCCAGTCAAAACCACAGAGAACCTGGCAGTTAATATCACACCTGGCCTGGCAGTCAAGAGCACACCAAGCCTTGCAGTCAAGACCACACCAGACCTGGCAGACAAGACCACAGTAAACCTGGCAATCAAGACCAGAGCAGGCCTGGCAGTCAAGACCACACCAGGCCTGGCTCTCAAGGCAACACAAGGCCTTGCAGTCAAGACTACACCAGGCCTGGCAGTCAAGACTACACCAGGCCTGGCAGTCAAGACTACACCAGGCCTGGCAGTCAAGACTACACCAGGCCTGGCAGTCAAGACCACACCAGGCCTGGCAGTCAAGACCCACCAGGCCTGGGAGCAAGACCACACCAGGCCTGGCAGGCAAGACAACCCAGGCCTGGCAGTCAAGCCACCAGGGCCCGGGAGTCAGACCACACCAGGCTGGCAGTCTCCAACCACGACCAGACCTGACAGTCAAGACCACACCAGGCCTGGATGTCAAACCACACCAGGCCTGGCATCAAACCACCCACCCTGGCCCAAGGCGTCATTGGCCACACCAGGCCTGGAGTCAAGACCACACCAAGCTGGCAGTCAAGACCACACCAAACCCGGGAGTCAAGGGCCCCACCAGGCCGGCAGTCAAGACCACACCCAAACCTGGCAGTCAAGACCACACCAGGCCTGGAAATCAAGACCACACCAGGCCTGGCAGTCAAGGGCCACACCAGGGCCCGGCAGTCATGACCAAACCAGGCCTGGCAGTCATGACCAAACCAGGCCTGGCAGTCAAGCCACAACAGGCCTGGCAGTCAAGACCACACCAAGCTTGGCAGTCAAGGCCACACCAGGCCTGGCAGTCAAGGGCCACACCAAACCTGGCAGTCAAGACCACAAACCCGGCCCGGCAGTCATGACCACACCAGGCCTGGCAGTCAAGACCCCACCAGGCCTGGGAGTCAGACCCACCAGGCCTGGGAGTCAGACCACACCAGGCCTGGCAGCAGACCACCCAGGCCTGGCAGTCAGACCACACCAGGCCTGGCAGCAAAGACCACAACCAGGCCTGGCAGTCAGACCAAAACCCGGCCTGGCAGTCAAGACCAAAAACCCGACCTGGAGTCAAGACCACACCAGGCCTGGCAATCAGACCACACCGGCCTGGCAGTCAAGGCCACAACCAGGCCTGGAGTCAAGACCACACCAAGGCTGGCGTCAAGACCACACCCGGCCTGCAGTCAAGGTCCCCACCAAGCCGGCAGTCAAGCACACCAGGGCCCCGGCAGTCAAGACCACACCAGCCGTGGCAGTCAGGCCACAACCAAACTGGCAGTATCCACACCAGGCCTGGCAGTCAAGACCCAAAAAACCCGGCCTGCAGTCAAGGCCACACCAGGCTGGCAGTCAAGACCAACACCAGGCCTGGAAGTCAAGCCACACAGGGCCCGGCAGGCCAACACACCAGGCCCGGCATCAAGACCACAAACCCGGCCTGGGAGTCAAACCACACCAGGCTGCAGTCAAAACCACCAAGGGCCCGGGAGTCAAGACCAACCAGGCCTGGCAAGTAAGACCCCAAACACTGGCAGTCAAGACACCAACCCAAGCCCGCAGTCAAGACCACATCCCGGGCCTGGCAGTCAAGACCCACCAGGCCTGCAGTCAAGACCCACCAGGCCTGGGTCCCCAAAACCACACAGGCCTGGCAGTCAATACCACACCAAGGCCCGCAGTCAAGACCACACCAGGCTTGCTGGGCAAGACCCACCAGGCCTGGCAGTCAAGACCCACCAGGCCTGGCGTCAAGACTCACCAGGCCTGGCAGTCAGGGCCACACCAGGCCTGGCATCAGACCCACACAGGCCTGGCAGTCAGACCTTTCCCCAGGCCTGGCAGTCAAGACCACACCAGGCCTGGCAAGTCAAGACCTACACCAGGACCTGGCAGCAAGACCACACCCGGCTTTTCAGTCAGAAACCCCCCATGCTTTGGGAGTCAAGACCTCACCAGGCCTGGGAGTCAAGACCACACCAGGCCGGGAGTCAAACCACACAGGCCCCGGCAGTCAAGACAACCAGGGCCCGGCGGGCAAAAACCACCAGGCCTGGCAGTCAAGACCCACCAGGCCTGGCATCAAGACCAACCAGCCGGCGGGCAAGACCCACCAAAAACCCGGCAAACAAACCACACCAGGGCCCGGCATCAAAACCCCCGGCCCGGGGTCAAGACCCACCAGGCCCGGCATTTAAACCCACCACCCGGCGCAAACCCACCAGCCCCCAGTCAAACCTCCCGGGGGTGGGAGCAAAACCCACCAGGCCTGGCATCAAAAACCACACCAAGGCCCCCCAGTAAAAACCCCCAAGGCCTGGGACGACCCACCAGGTGGGTAAGCCTCACCAGGCCTGGGTAAAAAAAAACCCACCCTCCTGGATACGCCAACCCGGCCCTTTGGGAAGACCACACCCGGCGGGCGGTTCAAAAAGGGGCCACATAAGGCCTGGAGCGACCACACCCGGCGGGTCCCGACCCCCGGCGGGGTGACCCACACCCGTGGCGGTGAAGACCAACCCAGGCCTGGGTAAGCCAAAAAAGGCCCTGGATAAGCCCACCAGGCCTGATAAAACCCCAACCCGGCCTGGATCCGACCACACCCGGCCTGGAGCGCCAAACTGGCGTTAAGACCACCCCAACCGGCAGAGACCCTCACCAGGCTTGTAAGACCCAAGGCCGGATGAAGAAACCCAACCCGGCCTGGGTAAGAACCCCCACCCGGGTGGGGTGACCAAACAGGCCTGGATAAACCACAAGGCTGGAGCGACCACCCCAGTGGCGGGACACCCAAACCCGCCTGGGCCCAGAAAAACCACACCACCCCCCGACCCAACCAGGCCTGCATCAAGACCCACAGGGCCGGCGTAAAACCCCGGCCCGGCGTCCCAAAACCCAAAACCCCGGGAGCAAGCCACACCCGGCCCCGGCGCAAGCCACACCAGGCCCAAAAACCCCTCCAGGGCCTGGCAGTCACAACAATTTATTAATCAAAATACAATTCGAATCACTTCAACTGTTTAAATAAAAATCTTCATTATACCAGATTAATCAGAGAATCAACAGTGACTTGTGGTGACTGACCTTCATCAACAGTGACTTGTGGTGACTGACCTTCATCAACAGTGACTTGTGGTGACTGACCTTCATCAACAGTGACTTGTGATGACTGACCTTCATCAACAGTGACTTGTGGTGACTGACCTTCATCAACAGTGACTTGTGGTGACTGACCTTTATCAACAGTGACTTGTGGTGACTGACCTTCATCAACAGTGACTTGTGATGACTGACCTTCATCAACAGTGGGCTTGTGGTGACTGACCTTCATCAACAGTGACTTGTGGTGACTGACCTTCATCAACAGTGACTTGTGATGACTGACCTTCATCAACAGTGACTTGTGGTGACTGACCTTCATCAACAGTGACTTGTGATGACTGACCTTCATCAACAGTGACTTGTGATGAGTGACCTTCATCAACAGTGACTTGTGATGACTGACCTTCATCAACAGTGACTTGTGATGACTGACCTTCATCAACAGTGACTTGTGATGACTGACCTTCATCAACAGTGACTTGTGATGACTGACCTTCATCAACAGTGACTTGTGATGACTGACCTTCATCAACAGTGACTTGTGATGACTGACCTTCATCAACAGTGACTTGTGGTGACTGACCTTCATCAACAGTGACTTGTGATGAGTGACCTTCATCAACAGTGACTTGTGATGACTGACCTTCATCAACAGTGACTTGTGATGACTGACCTTCATCAACAGTGACTTGTGATGACTGACCTTCATCAACAGTGACTTGTGGTGACTGACCTTCATCAACAGTGACTTGTGGTGACTGACCTTCATCAACAGTGACTTGTGATGACTGACCTTCATCAACAGTGACTTGTGATGACTGACCTTCATCAACAGTGACTTGTGATGACTGACGTTCATCAACAGTAGCTTGTGATGACTGACCTTCATCAACAGTGACTTGTGATGACTGACCTTCATCAACAGTGACTTGTGTTGACTGACCTTCAACACTGACTTGTGTTGACTGACCTTCATCAATACTGACTTGTGATGACTGACCTTCATCAACAGTGACTTGTGTTGACTGACCTTCAACACTGACTTGTGTTGACTGACCTTCATCAACAGTGACTTGTGATGACTGACCTTCATCAACAGTGACTTGTGATGACTGACCTTCATCAACAGTGACTTGTGATGACTGACCTTCATCAACACTGACTTGTGATGACTGACCTTCATCAACAGTGACTTGTGTTGACTGACCTTCAACACTGACTTGTGTTGACTGACCTTCATCAACAATGACTTGTGATGACTGACCTTCATCAACAGTGACTTGTGATGACTGACCTTCATCAACACTGACTTGTGATGACTGACCTACATCAACAGTGACTTGTGTTGACTGACCTTCATCAACACTGACTTGTGATGACTGACCTTCATGAACAGTGACTTGTGTTGACTGACCTTCAACACTGACTTGTGCTGACTGACCTTCATCAACAGTGACTTGTGATGACTGACCTTCATCAACAGTGACTTGTGATGACTGACCTTCATCAACACTGACTTGTGATGACTGACCTTCATCAACACTGACTTGTGTTGACTGACCTTCAACACTGACTTGTGTTGACTGACCTTCAACACTGACCTGTGTTGACTGACCTTCATCAACAGTGACTTGTGATGACTGACCTTCATCAACACTGACTTGTGATGACTGACCTTCATCAACAGTGACTTGTGTTGACTGACCTTCAACACTGACTTGTGTTGACTGACCTTCATCAACAATGACTTGTGATGACTGACCTTCATCAACAGTGACTTGTGATGACTGACCTTCATCAACACTGACTTGTGATGACTGACCTACATCAACAGTGACTTGTGTTGACTGACCTTCATCAACACTGACTTGTGATGACTGACCTTCATGAACAGTGACTTGTGTTGACTGACCTTCAACACTGACTTGTGCTGACTGACCTTCATCAACAGTGACTTGTGATGACTGACCTTCATCAACAGTGACTTGTGATGACTGACCTTCATCAACACTGACTTGTGATGACTGACCTTCATCAACACTGACTTGTGTTGACTGACCTTCAACACTGACTTGTGTTGACTGACCTTCAACACTGACTTGTGTTGACTGACCTTCATCAACAGTGACTTGTGATGACTGACCTTCATCAACAGTGACTTGTGATGACTGACCTTCATCAACAGTGACTTGTGTTGACTGACCTTCAACACTGACTTGTGTTGACTGACCTTCATCAACAGTGACTTGTGATGACTGACCTTCAACGCTGACTTGTGTTGACTGACCTTCATCAACAGTGACTTGTGATGACTGACCTTCATAACAGTGATTGTGTTGACTGACCTTCATCAACAGTGACTTGTGTTGACTGACCTTCATCAACAGTGACTTGTGTTGACTGACCTGCATCAACAGTGACTTGTGGTGACTGACCTTCATCAACAGTGACTTGTGGTGACTGACCTTCATCAACAGTGACTTGTGATGACTGACCTACATCAACAGTGACTTGTGATGACTGACCTACATCAACAGTGACTTGTGATGACTAACCTACATCAACAGTTACTTGTGATGACTGACTTACATCAACAGTGACTTGTGATGACTGACCTTCATCAACAGTGACTTGTGATGACTGACCTTCTCTCCGGGGATGGTGAGGAGGAGGCTGGAGGTGCCATATCTACGAGAGTCGTAGTGAGGAGTGATCATCTCTGGCGACGCCTGTAACAACACGATGTCTTATGATTTATTGTGGTCTTGTTGTGGCAATAATAAACTACTTTAAGTCATGACTGTGAAGGTGAATTATTTTCCAGGACGATGGATGGACGTCAGGTCTTACTGCTACTTCTATGTTGATGGACTTCTCCATTGTTTCTGCTTCCTCCTCTGTTTTCGACCGAAGAAGTCTACTGTGCTGGCGATATGTTTCGATAATGATGATACACAACTGTTGCACCTAGTGCATGTGGTAATAATGTTTACTTGTCTGTGTTTCTCATTTTTCTGATTCACGTATGCTCTTTCTCTCTCTCTCTCTCTCTCTCTCTCTCTCTCTCTCTCTCTCTCTCTCTCTCTCTCTCTCCCGTATATTCACTCGTAGCTGAGGTCTAGCCTAATGCTATCTATTCTAATGCACATATTTTAAAACCTATAACTGTATCTTAAGATATAACTACCTTAATTAAGCCTATATTAAGACGCTGGCTACCCCACACTCCGTGATAAGAGTCCATCCTGGTTGCCCACCCTCAGGGTTAAATCCTCCCCCCACCTGCCCACCCTCAGGGTTAAATACCTCCCACCTGCCCACTACACATGGTAACCTCACAACCCACTCCAAATCCATCACACATTTTGCCCGTTACTAAGGTAAACTGTAATAAATCGAAGGAAGACTTCCTGTTTAGCTAAGTGCTCCCCTCTCTCCCGCCCCGAGGGTTCATGTCATATATATTCACAACGCATATCTCGCGAAATAAATATGGCTGACTAGATTACTGAAAAAACTAAATTCCTTTCCGCCCCATCCCATCTGTCCTTGGCAACTTCAGCGATTTGCTGCAGTTAGACAGTTGATAACGTCAGGCTTCAGAATGTTGGCTGTACATCTGCTTAAACCTCCTCGACCCAGCAGGCTGGTTAAGAGGAGCCCCGAGGTTAATCACCGGTTGAGATACAATTAATCCCAGGCTCGAAGTTGTGAATCTGTAGACCTGAAAGCGGATTAAAGACCCCGAGGTATCGTAGCCGGTTAGAAAATAACGAGATCCAGGATACTCGTAGCGGTAGGAATAACAGACCAGATATCGTAGCCGGTTAAGAAAATAACAGACCAGATATCGTAGCGTTAGGAAAATAACAGACAGATCGCGTTAAGAAAATAACAGACCAGATATCGTAGCCGGTTAAGAAAATAACAGACCAGATATCGTAGCCGGTTAGGAAAATAACAGACCAGATATCGTAGCCGGTTAAGAAAATAACAGACCAGATATCGTAGCCGGTTAGGAAAATAACAGACCAGACATCGTAGCCGCTTAGGAAAATAACAGACCAGATATCGTAGCCGGTTAAGAAAATAACAGACCAGATATCGTAGCCGGTTAGGAAAATAACAGACCAGACATCGTAGCCGCTTAGGAAAATAACAGACCAGATATCGTAGCCGCTTAGGAAATTAACGAACCCAGGATCACTTTACCTAGCATATCTCTTTTTATTGTAAATGCTTTTCGTATAGTTAAGTTACCTGTTTTAACTTATAAGGTTTAAATAAGTTATTACAAGGACCCTAATGGAAATGAGCCTGCAAGGCTCCAGGCGGACATTAACCAAATCTTTAAATGGGCCGCAGAAAACAATATGAAGTTCAATGATGAGAAATTTCAATTACTCCGATATGGAAAACGTGAGGAAATTAAAACTAGCACGATAAGAGACAACACAATAAGTGTCAGGGGCCCAAGATTGTTCATCTGCCTCCCAGCATACATAGGGGGATTACCAATAGACCCCTGGCAGTCTTCAAGAAGGCACTGGACAGGCACTTAAAGTCAGTACCTGACCAGCCGGGCTGTGGTTCGTACGTCGGTTTACATGCAGCCAACAGTAACAGCCTGGTTGAACAGGTCCTGATCCACCACGAGGCCTGGTCATAGATCGAGCAGCGGGGGCGTTGACCCCCGAAGACCTCTCCAGGTATACTCCAGATATATGAAAGTTTGCCACTTTGAAGTCATCCTGGATTCTTTACACATATGCTATGATAAACACTGATCTCTGGCTGAAGGAGACTCGAACCTACGAACCTTAGGACAAGGTACGCAGTGCTTTACCAATATACCCACACTGGACCAATACATTGGCGTGTAGCATGAGCTACACGTTTGATCCAAGGCAGCCAGCTTTCAGGGAGAAGGCTTACAGCTTTTCATCTCATCCCCTGCATGCATCAGCCTTACTAGAGATTTGAACAATGCAAGGAATTCGAGTCTCCTTCAGCCAGAGATCAGTGTTTGTGTATATTTCGCCTGCTCTCGCGAATTCCTTGCATTGTTCAAATCTCTAGTAAGGCTGATGCATGCAGGGGATGAGATGAAAAGCTGTAAGCCTTCTCCCTGAAAGCTGGCTGCCTTGGATCAAACGTGTAGCTCATGCTACACGCCAAGGTATTGGTCCAGTGTGGGTAGATTGGTAAAGCACTGCGTACCTTGTCCTAAGGTTCGTAGGTTCGAGTCTCCTTCAGCCAGAGATCAGTGTTTGTGTATATTTCGCATGCTCTCGCGAATTCCTTGCATATGCTATGATGTATGATAATCTATGTAACTGTATTTGAGTATACCTGAATACAGTTGCTTATGTTATACCCTAGCAAGTAAGTTGTCCTGATTTGAATGTTCCTGGAATGATTAATATCGTCTGTTATAAAAATTAGACACCTGTGCAACATCTGGGTGTCTATTGTAGACATTTCGACCACCAGTGGCTTTCTCAATGAAAATTCAGGGCCATAATTGGATTATGTTCTTGAATTTGTATTGATAAAGGTACTGGATGGCGAAACATCTACAATAAAGACAGCTAGATGTTGCACAGGTGTCTAATTTTCATGTCGTCGGTATTGTATACCATTCATGTACAATTTACAAGAGTCAAGGAACGCGGGAAGAACTACAAGCCATAAATGAAATCGAAAGAAACCCAAAGTATTTCTTTTCTTATGCCAAATCAAAGCCGAGAACAACATCCAGTATTGGGCCCCTACTTAAACAAGATGGGTCCTACACAGATGACAGCAAGGAAATGAGTGAGCTACTCAAATCCCAATGTGACTCAGTTTTTAACAAGCCGCTAACCAGACTGAGAGTCGAAGACCTAAATGAATTTTTTATGAGAGAGCCACAGAATTTGGTAGACACACACATAGCTGATATTATTCTGACCCCAAAAGACTTCGAAAAGGCGATAAATGACATGCCCATGCACCCTGCCCCAGGGCCAGACTCATGGAACTCAATGTTCATCATGAACGAGCTTTTACCATCCTATGGAGAGGGAGCATAGACACTGGGGTCATCCCACAGTTACTAAAAACAACAGACATAGCCCCACTCCACAAAGGGGGCAGTAAAGCAATAGCAAAGAACTACAGACTGATAGAGCTAACATCCTATATCATAAAATCTTTGAAAGGGTCCTAAGCAAGATCACCACCCATCTAGATACCCATCAGTTACATAACCCAGGGCAGCATGGGTTTAGAGCAGGTCGCTCCTGTCTGTCCCAACTACCGGACCACTACGACAAGGTCCTGAATGCTCTAGAAGACAAACAGGATGAAGATGTAACATACACAGACTTTGCAAAAGCCTTGACAAGTGTGACCATAGTGTAATAGCACACAAAATGCGTGATAAAGGAATAACAGGAAAAGTCGGTAGATGGATCTATAATTTCCTAACAAACAGAACACAAAGAGTAGTAGTCAACAGAGTAAAGTCCGAGGCAGCTACGGTGAAAAGCTCTGTTCCACAAGGCACAGTACTCGCTCCCATCTTGTTTCTCATCCTCATATCTGACATAGACAAGGATGTAAGCCACAGCGCAGTGTCTTCCTCTGCAGATGACACCCGAATCTGCATGACAGTGTCTTCCATTGCAGACACTGCAAGGCTCCAGGCGGACATCAACCAAATCTTTAAATGGGCTGCAGAAAACAATATGAAATTCAATGATGAGATATTCCAATTACTCCAATGGAAAATGTGAGGAAATTAAAATTTCATTGGAGTATAAAACAAATTCCAACCACACAACAGAGCGAAAAACCAAAGTCAAAGACCTGGGAGTGATCATGTCAGAGGATCTCACCTTCAAGGACCATAACATTGTATCAATCAAATCTGCTAGAAAAATGACAGGATGGATAATGAGAACCTTCGAAACTAGGGATGCCAAGCCCATGATGACACTCTTCAGGTCACTTGTTCTATCTAGGCTGGAATATTGCTGCACAGTAACAGCACCTTTCAAGGCAGGTGAAATTGCTGACCTAGAAAATGTACAGAGAACCTTGACGGCGCGCATAACGGAGATAAAACACCTCAGTTACTGGGAACGCTTGAAGTTCCTGAACCTGTAGTCCCTGGAACGCAGGCGGGAGAGATACATGATTATAAACACTTGAAAAATCCTAGAAAGATTAGTACCAAATTTGCACACGAAAATCACTCCCTATGAAAGGAAAAGACTCAGTAGACGATGCAACATCCCCCCAATGAAAAGCAGAGATGCCACTTGCACGATAAGAGACAACACAATAAGTGTCAGGGGCCCAAGACTGTTCAACTGCCTCCCAGCATACATAAGGGGGATTACCAATAGACCTCTGGCTGTCTTTAAGAAGGCACTAGACAGGCACCTAAAGTCAGTATCTGACAAACCGGGCTGTGGTTCGTACGTCAGTTTGCGTGCAGCCAGCAGTAACAGCCTGGTTGATCAGGCTCTGATCCACCACGAGGCCTGGTCTCAGACCGGGCCGCGGGGGCGTTGACCCCCGAAACCCTCTCCAGGTATACGCCAGATATATGAAAATAAGTCAATTTGTTTGACTTCTTGGGGTTATCCTGGATTATCTACACGTATGTCATAATATATGATAATCTATGTAACTGTAGTTGTGTATACCTGAATAAACTTACTTAAGAAATACCCCAGTAAGTAAGTTGCCTTGATTTGAAAGTTCCTGGAACGATTAATAACTTCTGTTATGATAATTAGACACCTGTGCAACATCTGGGTGTCTTTATTCAATTCTTGAATTTATATTGATAAAACCACTGGTGGGCGAAACGTCTAAAATAAAGACACTCAGATGCTGCACAGGTGTCTAATTATTACGTCGTCGGTACTGTATACCACTGATGTACAAGTTGTGTTATATACCGGTAGGTGAAAGATGACGACCGCGTCAGGAGACTCTCGTGTTGAGCTACAATAATAGTCAGACATGAGAGACTTTATATATGCGAGGAATAGTTATTAAGGAGAGAAGTTATGTGGGAATATCTGAAGAATATCACTTTTATGATGTGTTTAACTTATTTGTTATTAATGAAGTTGTTGTAGTTATGGAAGTTGTAGTGACCTTACTGTGTCTGTATACCTCATGGTGTGTATACCTTGCAGTACTACCTGTATACCTCACGGTGTGTATACCTTGCAGTACTACCTGTATACCTCACTGTGTGTATACCTTGCAGTACTACCTGTATACCTCACGGTGTGTATACCTTGCAGTACTACCTGTATACCTCATGGTGTGTATACCTTGCAGTACTACCTGTATACCTCATGGTGTGTATACCTTGCAGTACTACCTGTATACCTCACGGTGTGTATACCTTGCAGTACTACCTGTATACCTCACGGTGTGTATACCTTGCAGTACTACCTGTATACCTCACTGTGTGTATACCTTGCAGTACTACCTGTATACCTCACGGTGTGTATACCTTGCAGTACTACCTGTATACCTCACGGTGTGTATACCTTGCAGTACTACCTGTATACCTCACGGTGTGTATACCTTGCAGTACTACCTGTATACCTCACGGTGTGTATACCTTGCAGTACTACCTGTATACCTCACGGTGTGTATACCTTGCAGTACTACCTGTATACCTCACTGTGTGTATACCTTGCAGTACTACCTGTATACCTCACGGTGTGTATACCTTGCAGTACTACCTGTATACCTCACGGTGTGTATACCTTGCAGTACTACCTGTATACCTCACGGTGTGTATACCTTGCAGTACTACCTGTATACCTCACGGTGTGTATACCTTGCAGTACTACCTGTATACCTCACGGTGTGTATACCTTGCAGTACTACCTGTATACCTCACTGTGTGTATACCTTGCAGTACTACCTGTATACCTCACGGTGTGTATACCTTGCAGTACTACCTGTATACCTCATGGGTGTATACCTTGCAGTACTACCTGTATACCTCATGGTGTGTATACCTTGCAGTACTACCTGTATACCTCACGGTGTGTATACCTTGCAGTACTACCTGTATACCTCACGGTGTGTATACCTTGCAGTACTACCTGTATACCTCACTGTGTGTATACCTTGCAGTACTACCTGTATACCTCACGGTGTGTATACCTTGCAGTACTACCTGTATACCTCACGGTGTGTATACCTTGCAGTACTACCTGTATACCTCACGGTGTGTATACCTTGCAGTACTACCTGTATACCTCACGGTGTGTATACCTTGCAGTACTACCTGTATACCTCACGGTGTGTATACCTTGCAGTACTACCTGTATACCTCACTGTGTGTATACCTTGCAGTACTACCTGTATACCTCACGGTGTGTATACCTTGCAGTACTACCTGTATACCTCACGGTGTGTATACCTTGCAGTACTACCTGTATACCTCACGGTGTGTATACCTTGCAGTACTACCTGTATACCTCACGGTGTGTATACCTTGCAGTACTACCTGTATACCTCACGGTGTGTATACCTTGCAGTACTACCTGTATACCTCACTGTGTGTATACCTTGCAGTACTACCTGTATACCTCACGGTGTGTATACCTTGCAGTACTACCTGTATACCTCATGGTGTGTATACCTTGCAGTACTACCTGTATACCTCATGGTGTGTATACCTTGCAGTACTACCTGTATACCTCACGGTGTGTATACCTTGCAGTACTACCTGTATACCTCACGGTGTGTATACCTTGCAGTACTACCTGTATACCTCACTGTGTGTATACCTTGCAGTACTACTGTATACCTCACGGTGTGTATACCTTGCAGTACTACCTGTATACCTCACGGTGTGTATACCTTGCAGTACTACCTGTATACCTCACGGTGTGTATACCTTGCAGTACTACCTGTATACCTCACGGTGTGTATACCTTGCAGTACTACCTGTATACCTCACGGTGTGTATACCTTGCAGTACTACCTGTATACCTCACTGTGTGTATACCTTGCAGTACTACCTGTATACCTCACTGTGTGTATACCTTGCAGTTACTACCTGTATACCTCACGGTGTGTATACCTTGCAGTACTACCTGTATACCTCACGGTGTGTATACCTTGCAGTACTACCTGTATACCTCACGGTGTATATACCTTGCAGTACTATCTGTATACCTCACGGTGTGTATACCTTGCAGTACTACCTGTATACCTCACGGTGTGTATACCTTGCAGTACTACCTGTATACCTCACGGTGTGTATACCTTGCAGTACTACCTGTACACCTCACGGCGTGTATACCTTGCAGTACTACCTATATACCTCACGGTGTGTATACCTTGCAGTACTACCTGTATACCTCACGGTGTATATACCTTGCAGTACTACCTGTATACCTCACGGTGTGTATACCTTGCAGTACTACCTGTATACCTCACGGTGTATATACCTTGCAGTACTACCTGTATACCTCACGGTGTGTATACCTTGCAGAAAATACCTGTATACCTCACGGTGTGTATACCTTGCAGTACTACCTGTAAAACCTCACGGTGTACATACCTTGCAGTACTACCTGTATACCTCACGGTGTGTATACCTTGCAGTACTACCTGTATACCTCACGGTGTGTATACCTTGCAGTACTACCTGTAATACCTCACGGTGTGTATACCTTGCAGTACTACCTATATACCTCACGGTGTGTATACCTTGCAGTACTACCTGTACACCTCACGGCGTGTATACCTTGCAGTACTACCTATATACCTCACGGTGTGTATACCTTGCAGTACTACCTGTATACCTCACGGTGTGTATACCTTGCAGTACTACCTGTATACCTCACGGTGTATATACCTTGCAGTACTACCTATATACCTCACGGTGTGTATACCTTGCAGTACTACCTGTATACCTCACGGTGTGTATACCTTGCAGTACTACCTGTATACCTCACGGTGTGTATACCTTGCAGTACTACCTATATACCTCACGGTGTGTATACCTTGCAGTACTACCTGTACACCTCACGGCGTGAATACCTTGCAGTACTACCTATATACCTCACGGTGTGTATACCTTGCAGAACTACCTGTATACCTCAAGGTGTGTATACCTTGCAGTACAACATGTATACCTCACGGTGTGCATACCTTGCAGTACTACCTGTATACCTCACGGTGTATATACCTTGCAGTACAACCTGTATACCTCATGGTGTGTATACCTTACAGTACTACCTGTATACCTCACGGTGTATATACCTTTCAGTACTACCTGTATACCTCACGGTGTATATACCTTGCAGTACTACCTGTATACCTCACGGTGTGTATACCTTGCAGTACTACCTGTATACCTCAAGATGTATATACCTTGCAGTGCAACCTGTATACCTCATGGTGTGTATACCTTGCAGTACAACCTGTATACCTCACGGTGTATATACCTTGCAGTGCAACCTGTATACCTCAAGGTGTATATACCTTGCAGTACAACCTGTATACCTCAAGGTGTATATACCTTGCAGTACAACCTGTATACCTCACGGTGTATATACCTTGCAGTGCAACCTGTATACCTCATGGTGTATATACCTTGCAGTACTACCTGTATACCTCATGGTGTATATACCTTGCAGTGCAACCTGTATACCTCACGGTGTATATACTTTACAGAACTACCTGTATACCTCACGGTGTGTATACTTTGCAGTACTACCTATATACCTCGTGGTGTATATACCTTGCAGTACCTCACGGTGTATATACCTTGCAGTACAACCTGTATACCTCAAGGTGTATATACCTTGCAGTACAACCTGTATACCTCACGGTGTGTATACTTTGCAGTACTACCTATATACCTCGTGGTGTATATACCTTGCAGTACCTCACGGTGTATATACCTTGCAGTACTATCTATATACCTCACGGTGCATATACCTTGCAGTACTACATATATACCTCACGGTGTATATACCTTGCAGAACTATTTATATACATCACGGTTTATATACCTTGCAATACTACTTACATACCTCACTGTATATATCCTACAGTGCCTATATACCTCAGTGTGAATATATCTCGCAGTGCATATTATATATATATATATTAATATATATATATATATATATATATATATATATATATATATATATATATATATATATATATATATACATATATATATATATACATATTATTATATATATATATAATATAATAATATATATATATATATATATATATATTATAATATATATATATATATATATATATATATATAAACACTGATCTCTGGCTGAAGGAGACTCGAACCTACGAACCTTGGAACAAGGTACGCAGTGCTATACCAATCTCACCACACTGGACCAAAACCTTGGCGTCCAGCTTGCGCTACACGTTGATCCAAGGCAGCCAGCTTTCAGGAAGAAGGCTTGCAGCTTTTCATCTCATCCCCTGCATGCATCAGCCTTACTAGAGATTTTAACAATGCAAGGAATTCGCAAGAGCAGGCGAAATATACACAAACACTGGCTGCCTTGGATGAACGTCTAGCGCAAGCTGGACGCCAAGGTATTGTCCAGTGTGGTGAGAATGGTATAGCACTGCGTACCTTGTTCCAAGGTTCGTAGGTTCGAGTCTCCTTCAGCCAGAGATCAGTGTTTGTGTATATTTCGCCTGCTCTTGCGAATTCCTTGTATATATATATATATATATATATATATATATATATAAATATATATAATATATAATATATATATATATATATATATATATATAATATTGTTAACAGGGAATCTTAAGAATGCAGAACAAGCCACATGGGGATGGAAATCTCTGGCTGAAGATCTCTCACACTCTCTGTGCGTCATCAGGAGCAATGCAATTTTGCAAAGCTTGCTACAGGAGTGTCAAGTGTCAGACCGTCACAGTGTGTGGGTGACATGTGTTCCCCAACAACCTCCACCCATCCTCTTCTTCTTAGGGTGACAACACATCTGATTCGTTTATTATTTAAAGTAACATGTGGACTGAATATGTAGGTGCATTTGCTACTTGGGTAAAATGATTCCATATATCACTAGATTATTTCATGTCGATTAAAATGAGGTTTTGTGTTGACTATTGCTATTCCTTATTACTTCGTAACTAGCAGTCTGAAGAGGTTACTAGCCCCTTGCTCCCGGCATTTTAGTCGCCTCTTACAACATGCATGGCTTACGGAGGAAGAATTCTGTTCCACTTCCCCATGGAGATAAGAGGAAATAAACAAGAACAAGAACTAGAAAGAAAATAGAAGAATACCCAGAGAGGTGTGTATATATATGCTTGTACATGTATGTGTAGTGTGACCTAAGTGTAAGTAGAAGTAGCAAGACCTACCTGAAATCTTGCATGTTTATAAGACAGAAAAAAGGACACCAGCAATCCTACCATCATGTAAAACAATTACAGGCTTTCGTTTTACACTCACTTGGCAGGACGGTAGTACCTCCCTGGGTGGTTGTTGTCTACCAATCTACTACCACAGAACGGTAGTACCTCTCTGGGTGGTTGTTGTCTACCAATCTACTACCACAGAACGGTAGTACCTCCCTGGGTGGTTGTTGTCTACCAATCTACTACCACAGAACGGTAGTACCTCCCTGGGTGGTTGTTGTCTACCAACCTACTACCACAGGACGGTAGTACCTCCCTGGGTGGTTGTTGTCTACCAACCTACTACCACAGGACGGTAGTACCTCCCTGGTGGTTGTGTTACAGTCTCATCTACTACCACAGGACGGTAGTACCTCCCTGGGTGGTTGCTGGCTACCATCCTACTACCACAGGACGGCAATACCTCCCTGGGTGGTTGTTGTCTACCAACCTACTACCACAGGACGGTAGTACCTCCCTGGGTGGTTGTTGTCTACCAACCTACTACCACAGGACGGTAGTACCTCCCTGGGTGGTTGCTGTCTACCAACCTACTACCACAGGATGGTAGTACCTCCCTGGGTGGTTACTGTCTACCATCCTACTACCACAGGACGGTAGTACCTCCCTGGGTGGTTGTTGTCTACCAACCTACTACCACAGGACGGTAGTACCTCCCTGGGTGGTTGTTGTCTACCAACCTACTACCACAGGACGGTAGTACCTCCCTGGGTGGTTGCTGTCTACCATCCTACTACCACAGGACGGTAGTACCTCCCTGGGTGGTTGTTGTCTACCAACCTACTACCACAGGACGGTAGTACCTCCCTGGGTGGTTGTTGTCTACCAACCTACTACCACAGGACGGTAGTACCTCCCGGGGTGGGTGCTGTCTACCAACCTACTACCACAGGACGGTAGTACCTCCCTGGGTGGTTGTTGTCTACCAATCTACTACCACAGGACGGTAGTACCTCCCTGGGTGGTTGCTGTCTACCATCTTACTACCACAGGACGGTAGTACCTCCCTGGGTGGTTGTTGTCTACCAACCTACTACCACAGGATGGTAGTACCTCCCTGGGTGGTTGTTGTCTACCAACCTACTACCACAGGACGGTAGTACCTCCCTGGGTGGTTGCTGTCTACCAACCTACTACCACAGACGGTAGTACCTCCCATGGGTGGTTGCTGTCTACCATCCTACTACCACAGGACGGTAGTAACCTCCCTGGGTGTTGTTGTCTACCAACCTACTTACCACAGGACGGTAGTACCTCCCTGGGTGGTTGTTGTCTACAACCTACTACCACAGACGGTAGTACCTCCCTGGGTGGTTGTCTACCAACCTACTACCACAGGACGTAGTACCTCCCTGGGTGGTTGTTGTCTACCAACCTACTACCATAGGACGGTAGTACCATCCCTGGGTGGGTGCTGTCTACCAACCTACTACCACAGGACGGTAGTACCTCCCTGGGTGGTTGTTGTCTACCAACCTACTACCACAGGACGGTAGTACCTCCCTGGGAGGTTGTTGTCTACCAACCTACTACCACAGGACGGTAGTACCTCCCTGGTTGGTTGTTGTCTACCAACCTACTACCACAGGACGGTAGTACCTCCCTGGGTGGTTGTTGTCTACCATCCTACTACCACAGGACGGTAGTACCTCCCTGGTTGGTTGCTGACTACCAACCTACTACCACAGGACGGTAGTACCTCCCTGGGTGGGTGTTGTCTACCAACCTACTACCACAGGACAGTAGTACCTCCCTGGGTTGTTGGTGACTACCAACCTACTACTACAGGACGGTAGTACCTCCCTGGGTGGTTGCTGTCTACCAACCTACTACCACAGGACGGTAGTACCTCCCTGGGTGGTTGTTGTCTACCAACCTACTACCACAGGACGGTAGTACCTCCCTGGGTGGTTGTTGTCTACCAACCTACTACCACAGGACGGTAGTACCTCCCTGGGTGGTTGCTGTCTACCAATATACTACCACAGGACGGTAGTACCTCCCTGGGTGGTTGCTGTCTACCAACCTACTACCACAGGACGGTAGTACCTCCCTGGGTGGTTGTTGTCTACCAACCTACTAACACAGGACGGTAGTACCTCCCTGGGCGGTTGTTGTCTACCAACCTACTACCACAGGACGGTAGTACCTCCCTGGGCGGTTGTTGTCTACCAACCTACTACCACAGGACGGTAATACCTCCCTGGGTGGTTGCTGTCTACCAACCTACTACCACAGGACGGTAGTACCTCCCTGGGTGGTTGCTGTCTACCAACCTACTACCACAGGACGGTAGTACCTCCCTGGGTGGTTGTTGTCTACCAACCTACTACCACAGGACGGTAGTACCTCCCTGGGCGGTTGTTGTCTACCAACCTACTACCACAGGATGGTAGTACCTCCCAGGGCGGTTGCTGTCTACCAACCTACTACCACAGGACGGTAGTACCTCCCTGGGTGGTTGTTGTCTACCAACCTACTACCACAGGACAGTAGTACCTCCCTGGGTGGTTGTTGTCTACCAACCTACTACCACAGGACTGTAGTACCTCCCTGGGTGGTTGCTGTCTACCAACCTACTACCACAGGACGGTAGTACCTCCCTGGGTGGTTGTTGTCTACCAACCTACTACCACAGGACGGTAGTACCTCCCTGGGCGGTTGTTGTCTACCAACCTACTACCACAGGATGGTAATACCTCCCAGGGCGGTTGCTGTCTACCAAACTACTACCACAGGACGGTAGTACCTCCCTGGGTGGTTGCTGTCTACCAACCTACTACCACAGGACGGTAGTACCGTCCCTGGGTGGTTGTGTCTACCAACCTACTACCACAGGACGGTAGTACCTCCCTGGGTGGTTGTTGTCTACCATCCTACTACCACAGGACGGTAGTACCTCCCTGGGTGGTTGCTGACTACCAACCTACTACCACAGGACGGTAGTACCTCCCTGGGTGGTTGCTGTCTACCAACCTACTACCACAGGACTGTAATACCTCCCTGAGTGGTTGTTGTCTACCAACCTACTACCACAGGACGGTAGTACCTCCCTGGGTGGTTGCTGTCTACCAACCTACTACCACAGGACGGTAGTACCTCTCTGGGTGGTTGTTGTCTACCAACCTACTACCACAGGACGGCAGTACCTCCCTGGGTGGTTGTTGTCTACCAACCTACTACCACAGGACGGCAGTACCTCCCTGGGTGGTTGTTGTCTACCAACCTACTACCACAGGACGGTAGTACCTCCCTGGGCGGTTGTCTACCAACCTACTACCACAGGACGGTAGTACCTCCCTGGGTGGTTGTTGTCTACCAACCTACTACCACAGGACGGCAGTACCTCCCTGGGTGGTTGTTGTCTACCAACCTACTACCACAGGACGGTAGTACCTCCCTGGTGGTTGTTGTCTACCAACCTACTACCACAGGACGGTAGTACCTCCCTGGGCGGTTGTCTACCAACCTACTACCACAGGACGGTAGTACCTCCCTGGGTGGTTGTTGTCTACCAACCTACTACCACAGGACGGTAGTACCTCCCTGGGCGGTTGTCTACCAACCTACTACCACAGGACGGTAGTACCTCCCTGGGTGGTTGTTGTCTACCAACCTACTACCACAGGACGGTAGTACCTCCCTGGATGGTTGTTGTCTACCAACCTACTACCACAGGACGGTAGTACCTCCCTGGGTGGTTGTTGTCTACCAACCTACTACCACAGGACGGTAGTACCTCCCTGGGCGGTTGTTGTCTACGAACCTACTACCACAGGACGGTAATATCTCCCTGGGCGGTTGTTGTCTACCAACCTACTTCCACAGGACGGTAGTACCTCCCTGGGCGGTTGTTGTCTACCAACCTACTACCACAGGATGGTAGAACCTCCCAGGGCGGTTGCTG